>VXAD01010138.1:171875-362229 GCA_013399195.1 Dicrurus megarhynchus
AAAAAAAAAAAAAAAATAGAAACTGCCCTGAGAAACGTATTAAGAATAAAAGCCTAGAGTTGTAGGCCTGGATCTGAGTAAAGTAAGATTCATGATAGTTTGATTTGCTTTGTTCTTTAGGGATTTATAGTTTTTTATTTCTGTTTAGAAAAAACTTCAAAAGAGCACCAAAATCCTGACCTGAAAGGGAACATTTAAAATAAGATACAGGTAAATTTGCCCAAATAATTCTCTCTGTGGTCTTGTCAGAAGAATTGCGAGGGCTAATGAATGAAAGGAGGGGCCAGAATGTGACAAATTTCTCAAAAGACTGAACGTAATTTTTCTCCGGACTGGCTGATGTTGGTAAAATATTATATCATTCCAGACAAGTCCATCATAGCATTAGTCATGGATTCAATAAATCCATTTTAAGACAATTTTCTAGACAATTTAGTGGTGTCAAATGCTGAAAAAGTTAACCTTTGGGGATTTTTTGAGTTCTGTCTCAAACAGAAAGCTACAGTGTCAAAATAGTTTTCTGACTTAAGTCTTAGAGCAAGGTGTCTGATGGGATAGTACGTGGTTTAAGGGATTTAAACCATTTTTCAATGAGCTACGCCATTTTCCCCCTGAGTTAACTTTGGCACAAATATTTGTTCTCTAACCTCAGCCAATGCTCTCTATACAAAAACCCTAGGAGAGAGCACCACCAAGAAAGGTCATGAGACATAACCTTAACTTTTTTCTACTTTAATACACCCTTTTTTCACTGACAAATTCTTGCAGTGTTATGCTTCTCGTAAACAAGAATTAGGAGAAAAATAATATATTTTCTGACACGTGATTCTCTAGGAAGGTCTATTTAATGGCTCCTCCCTGCTAAATAAGGCATTTTCTTCACTGTATGTAAGTGTAAAGAAAAAGTAAGTCAGAAAGGGGAGAGGATCACAGGGTTTGTTACACAAAGATTGAGTTAATGAAATGCCTGGATTATCAAGTGTTAATTTCATTTAACATCAACCGTAAGTCGTTGTTGTATCTTCCCAAATTTAATACATCCAAATCATGAACAGAGAATTGAATAACGTGGGCTTGTTTATAATAGTTTTCAAATTAAATCTACCACTTAATGGACATTTTAAAAAGTGCTTGAGCCTCCTATTAAATGAAGGCATGAGCATTTGTTTTTAATGTGACTTCCTATAGGTTATATTTAGCGCCTTCACTTAGACTATTTTATGACCTTTGATTTTCTAATCTTGCTGCTAAACTGTAGCCAAACACTTAAGATGCCCAGTAAAAATTAACTATGAAGCCTAGCGGTAGGAAAGCAACCGATCCTTGTTAAGTTCTTCAGTTTATGGAGCGCCAGGACGAAAAATCCTTTCTATCTACAGTTGTTACCTGCAGAATGAAGTAGAACAAAACTGATGACAGCTATAAAGTGCTGATGTCATCTCCAGTGATTTGCTCCTAACGAGTCACAGCCAAAATAAAACGGTTTCCCTAACCTTGCTGACCTATATTTCTCTGAAACAGAGGAATACCATGTGCTTTTCCTAGTGACTTAAAGTACAGGTTCTGGTTGGTATTTTGGGCACTATATAACTTCATGCCTTTGTGTTCTCACAGGACAAGAGAAAAATCAATAAAGAAATCCAGAATGTCCATATGTTTTCATGATTTAAAAAAATAAGGTCAATAAAGGTGGAAATAAAAAAAGTGACAACCAAATCATCCTTGTGCCCATTCCCTTTTAATCCTGATACTTCTACTTAATTCTCAAATTGAGATTGCATTTCCTACTATGAAATGGAGCATCTGGGAAGAGTTATTGAGTGATAGGTGTACTTGCTACAGCATTGTTAAAGAAAGGTTTTACTGCAGAGATCCTGCGCAGAAGGATGATCTGACTGGCTGTTGTGACTCCACAGAGTTTCTTCCTGATTGACAAGATTCACAGCTGGGAGCTAACAACCCAGCTCTTTTCTTCTTTGTATCTCATAACCAACTTAAGTTTTAAGCTTAAAGATTTTTAAAGCAGCCTTAGAGCGTCCATACAGTTTGAGGGATTTGGGAGGACTCCTCCCCCTTAACACATGCATACACAAATACACCATATTAGATTATTTATAAAAATTTAAACATGTGTTGGGGACCCTCCTGCTGACACTAGAATTTTACTGCCCTTTGTCACCCTCCAGCAGCTAAAGAATGGCAAATCTGCTGTGCCAGTGGTCAACTGTCCTCTTTGGAAGAGCACTATCTCATTTCCTAAAGTGAGGAAAAATTCTCCACCTTTGCCAGCAATTTTTTTTCTGTCTGCAGAAGATGGAGCCTCGTTGCCTATTATTTTACCCCATATTTCTTCCTTGCTCCAGTAGCACACTGCCTTAATCAGCTTTTCCACTGAAAGAACAGCCATGTTATGCAGATTCCAAGGCACTGTAGGAAGATGACAATACTTATTGCTAATATTTTACTGTTTAAGTGTAAAAAAAACCCACTTTGGATAAGCTAGTGGTGCTCTGTATTGTCACTCTGTAAGTGGTATTTGTTGTAAAAATAAGTAACTATTACAGACTTGAAATCTTAAACCAGATATAGTAATGCTTTTACTAGTTCACCCTCCATGAGTCATTACCCAGAGCTGTCAATAGCAATTCCTAGGAGTCTTAACACCAGTGTCTCTCTGTTTTTGCTTCAAGTGCTCTATTGACAGTACCTGTGCCCTCATTATTTTGATCAGGTACAGTTTTCTTAAATGCATGATTGACTACCTCAGCTTGGCTTTGCTGCCCAGTGTTACTGGCATTCCAGTATGCCAATAATCTGTTTTCCTTTCTGCTTAACGTTTTCATCCTTCGATATATTTTCAGACCACAGATTTAGACTTCTAGTCTATCATTACTAAGAGACATTTATTCAACTATTTCCAAATGCATTACATTTTCTGGAAAAGATTGGCATAAATATTCTTTGCTGTAACAAAATGTGAAGGAAGGAAACAGATTTAATTACCCAAAATAAATTGCTGGCTCAGGTTTCCACTCTCTTATAGAAATTCAGAGGAAACACTTTAATTAAAGCCAAGTTATATTCTGTGTTATTTTTTCTATGTCTGCTTGTTGATTTGCTTGACAGATTTCTTTCTTTTTCTGCATACCTATCAAGACAAAAATTTTTTAAAATATTTTTTTTCAAAAGTAAGCAAACCTGATTTTGAATGGTCTGTGACAAAACTATATAATGTTTTCCAATTATCTGTTTTGAGTTCTTTGAGGTCTAGAAGATTTCAATATTTTGGATTGATATTTTCTTGTCAGGTCTCCTCTGCAATCTGTTTACCTGAGGAGAAGTTTGATGTGAGAGAATGGCAATCAAAACAGATCCTTCTAAGAGAGGAATTTGGAAATGTTAAGACCTAGTACTTGAATCTTCCTACGTACTGGACATTGCAGCTTTCTCTCTGGCAAGGACTTGGTCTTCATATCAGAAATATATTTTTTCTACTCCTATATTTTCCCAGGTTTTAGATCCTTGGGAAAAAAATATTGTCGGCAGAAATACAGTAGAGATTTCTAGTGATTTTTGATGTTTAATATTCCAGAAATTTCCTCTGTCTTGAGCATGTTCCAAGCAAGAGGGTGATCAGAGTTTACTTTGCAGTTCCAAGTATCAGCTGTTCTACTCTTTGCTGCTGAAGTGGCATCTTGAATACAGTCCACATTTCAAGAACGAGTGGGTCAATCTGCAGCTAGAGGAGAACAGCAAAATGAAGGAAGGTGAAAAATTACAGCTTGTCTAAGTTAGAACAGGGAAGCAATCTATTAGGATAGGATAAAACAGATCTTTAAACAGATCTTTTTTTTTAAATTAAGAAAAAAGGCACAGGCAGATACATCTTAGTAACAGCATAGTAAAACAATGGAATCTGCTGCTTAGGAAAGCTGAAGAATCTGTAATACTAAAAATTTTTCCAGAACAGCAAAGAAAAGTGTTTTCTTTGATGTTTGATGCATGCTTGTTCCTGTCTTGAAGCAGATAATTTGGAAGGTTCCCTCCAAGCCTACATTTGTCTAAACATGAGTGTAAACATAAACATTCAAAGCAAGACACGCAATAAGAAGTTTCCCACTTTCTATCCTGCACCTGATAAAGGTGGTAAAAACAGCAGACAAACTCTACAGTGCTAATGAACTGAGGCTTGTTGTCATTGCAAAAGTGAATGCAATTTATAAATTGCATAAAGTAACATCTCTGAATTATTCCTTCAAGGCAGTCTCTTTCCAGGGACAGAAGAATTGTAGTGGTCATGATGCAGAACAGTATTAGAGCAGTAGAAGGTGGTTTCTTATCAGGGTAATTGAGTAAGCAGCTGAAAAGCTGCACGTGCAATGTGTTTTGCAATGTTGAAACTTGAGCTGCTTTATCCCTCTTTCATTACCAGTTCAGGTATCAGCAGTACTTTAGTTTAGAGCCCCTTTCACCAAATGGCCATCAAGCTACATATTAAAGCAAGTCAAGATGGTGCACTATTAAGGAGCTACTCTCAATATTTGCATGCACACTTGTCTGGATAATAGTTACCAGACCAAGTTAATGAGACAGAAAGAAATGTGAGACAAGGCATCAGGAGCTTTAGTTCATGGGGTGCTGTTTTAACTTAATTTCTGTTGTAAATTGTTAAAGAATGCTGCAACAGGACTATAAAGGTCCTCACCATTTGCATCAAAATTTGTTTACTCTTAGTGTAAAATGATTGTTCAAGCAATAGTTCACATTTTGTCACAAAACTGATTCATATCTATACATGGCACCCCTAGTTTGCACCACCTGACAGAGTGCCAGCAGTGCAATGAATGCACGTTCCCCATGGCAAACCGTCTAATTCCACAAGGAAATGGTCAGCAATTACAATATCATGTCTGTGCTTTCAATTTACAGAGTCGTCTTAAAAACTCCTTCGCATTACTGAAGATAATAACAAATATGTATGTTGTCATCCCATAAGCATTGGTGGCTGATTGTTTTAATTATTGATGTTAGTTAGCAAGTGAATAATTTTGTATCTAAAGTGTTTCTTCGTATTCTGTTTTCTACATGTGCAGTGCAACAGCAGCCTTTTTGTAATAGCAGTTTCTGGTAGGCAGTAACCAGTAATAAGCTCTTACTGCTATTACAGCCCTACTTTTTCTCATCATTATTTCCCATATTTTTGACTTAATCATAAGAAATTACAGGTAAAAATAACATTTTTTATCATATTAAAATCAGAAAAAAACCACACAAAAATGAAAAGAGCATGCACATCAAAACAAAATGGGACACAGGGAAACGCAAGCAACTCTAAGTGTTTCTGTCTTCCTCCCCCAGTTTTCAACATGTTCCAATTAATGGAATAATCATAAGACTGTTCATAAAATTGGGAAAGGAACTACAGATCTTGGTGAGATAGTATTCCTTAGAAATAAATAGGTACAAACTTTATAAACTGTTAGCAAACAGAATTTATCCAAGGCATAAGGAATCCATGATGAATGGTCTCAAGAATCCCCTACCTGGCCAGTACACCATTTAGAAAAGGCAACTGCAAAAGAAGACAGCAGGACTAAACAAGTCAAGAGTGTTTAAGCCATATCTCCTTTTCCCATAAATGAGGCAGAAACTCACCAAGACAACAGTGTTCATTTTGGCGTGGATTGAATTTCTGCCATCACACATTTCTGTATGTGCTTTGCAAAGACAAAGAGGCAGGGGAAACTTTTGTCTTTCAAGTAAGGACAAAGGGATTTGGGTTTCCAGTCTCCTACAGTTCTGACTCATCAGTATGACTTTGAAACCATCCAGCAGATTTCCTTATCAGTCTGTGGGGTTTGGAGACAGACACTAAATACCATCTTAATCCAAATAAAAAGAAACTAGCACTTTGGTGTAATGAACAAGCGAAAAAGGAAAAGACCTTTTTGGCTGTAAGACATACAAATTATTCTAAGTGTCTTATGATTTTGGTTGATGTCCACTGTAGAAGTAAGGCTAGAAGGCAGGCTACATATCTATGGAGTAATAAAGTAGTAGATTTTGCTAACACCACAGATCTGCAGTGATGGCCAGGAAGGAAACTGGACAAATGAAATAACTAGAAATTAGAAGGTTATGAACTTTTCTCCTCTCACTGATGTTATGAATGTTTGTATTAAGTGTCTGATGATCATTTACATAGAAGCCACAGCTTTTTCTCCGATTTTATCCCATAATCTGTACGCAGATGTGCCAGAAACATATTTTTCAGCCCTTATTAAAGAGTCTTCTAAGACACATAAGGTAAAATTGGTGGTGGGAGTTGAAGTTACACCCTTTAACTGGAGATTATCAAAACAAAAATAAGCCTTGCTACTTCTTTTTGTTTAAGTGTAAAGTGCAAGATCTGAACATTAACCCAGAAGTACTACTGTTATTTCACTAAACCACTGTATCTGGAATTATCCTGTAAGAGCAATTTCATGTGTCCTTCCTCAGATTTCTGGCAAAGTCCACTGAACCAGCTGCCATGGGGTGAAGTCTATGCTATGCCTGTGCTCAGGGAATTGGCACCTTGACTCCTTCTGCCATACCTTTATCCAGCTGAAACAATCAGATATATGCTGGAAAACCAAAATAATAGAAGAGCTTTGTTAGGTAAATGCTGAAAACTTCACACTCAGGTAACGCTTCTGGAGTGAAAGATTGGATAATTAAGAAGCCCTGGCTGACAAGAGGAGGTCAAGCACATTGTCCTGGGGCTACATCATTTGCAAGGCCACTGGCGGCATATGCCAACACTTTTCTATACCAAGTAGTGAAACAGTCAAGACAGTAGGCAGTGGTAAGACAGTATTCCATGTTAAATTTAAACATACTGTCTGAAACATATCAACCCAGTGCTGAAACCTTTTAATATTTACAATAATATTTACAAGGAGCCTAGATGTTTAAAATGGCTAAGAAAGAGGAATAAAAGTGGCTTTAGTGCATTTAGACATTTCTAAGTTGCCAGAAGCATTTCCCAGGTATTCCCCAAAATCTTGAATTAGGTATACAGGACAAGCGCTTTTCCATTTCCATCAGTGTCAGGAATTGCCTGCACATGCATTTTTAAGTAAATATCTTCCCCAGTATTGTTCACAGCACAGACTGTCAAAAGGATTACATTATTGGCAGAACTGCTCAGAATATTTTAATTGAAATTTTTTTTGCACTGAATAATGTCACAATTGTTTTCTTTTTCAAAATGACACTCTTTATAAAATTTTTTTTTTCAAGATTTCTGAAGAGCGTGTGTAGAGTAACAGCCTTGAAAACTTGCTTTACCATTTCCAAATGTATTTTGAAGGGACTGTTCTTCGAAAGAAGCCTTTCAAGCATCTCTAGGAGCACTGGTGAAAAAGTGCTTCACAAAAAGAAAAAGGCAAGATTTTGATTGAAAATCTCAAATTAGAATAATTTTTCTCTTGAAATCTCAGTATTTTCTGCAGCAGGATAAAGAAAATGAATATAAAGGAACATTTTCTGCCCAAATCTATTAATTTATGTGTAGGGAAATAATTTTGTAGCATAATCTTGCAAAGCACCCTTAAATAATTCTTTTAAGTTTTTAAGTGGAAACATGTCTTAAAGCATGGTTAAAAAAAAAAAAAAAGAAAAGTTACAAAACCAAACCAAACCAAAATACCAGCACCAAAGTGAAACGCAAAGCCCCGCCTCTTTCAAAGCGACACAGAAGACCTCTTTGGAGGCAATGCAACACTAACTGGGCATCTAGATATTCCAAACTGATTAAGAGCTCTCTCAGCCCTGACAGACGTTTATTGATATTTGAGGACTCTCTCTCAGTGAAAAAGCATCCTCCGTGTCCTCCCTGCTTTCTACAGCTTGTCAATCTCAGGTGAAGATGAACATGTTAATTGACTACCTTGTTAATTTATTAATGAGTAATGACAGAAAGAGTAGTGCTGAATGCTTATAAAATTCATCTTTCACTGAAGAACTATCCGTGTTTTAATGCTTTTAACTACCTTTCATTACTAATTTAGTCATCATTGTACATTATACTTAAAGATCAACAACACCCAGCAAACTACTGCTTTATTATGGAGGTGAATGTATTGAAGAGGAAAGAATTACATGTACCAGACAACAGTTGGGGCTTTCATCTGTATCGTGTTACAAGGAGAGGTGAAACGGCATTAGCATTTGAAAGTAGGATGCAGAATAATTATATTCAATTAACTAAGGACTCCCTGGGCAGCAGCCCAACAGAGAACTACGCATGACAAGACCAGGCAGAAAGAGAAAGAAGCAAACTGGTTTGAATTCTGTACTCCCCAAGCGCTAATAAATATGCTGTTAAATATGCAGTTCCTGGGAATGAATAGCTAGCTTAATACCAGTAGAAGTGGCATTGTTTGCTGCTTTACAACAGCTGTGTAAGTCCCACTGAGGCTTGCAGGTGATATTTGGCTTTCTCTACAAAAATATGGACATGCTAAGTATCTGTTTCCACACTTCACATTCTACCTTACTCTGAAATGAAAGAAGTTTGCATTCATCAGCAAGTATTCATGTTTCTATTAGACTGCAGTAGCAGCAACAGAACTTCTTGCCATTGAGCTTATTCCACCACTAGCAGGACAGTAATTTCTTGAGGATTTCACTTACTGGCAAATGAAGCAAATGGTGCCTGTCTCTGAATTGGGAAATAAACACACATGATACAGAGAGTGGACGCACAGAAGGTAAGTGGCTGCTTTCAAGGCCCTGCCAGCAAGTGCCCCACAAAACAGAGTTAGTATTTCAGAATTGCTTTCTAACCTCTGCTCCCATGAAAAGCAGAGTTTCTCCCCAGATGCTGTGACTTTCACTGGGGCACATGTGGACACAGAGGCTTACTCCAGCAGAAAACCCTAACCGGGATTTCTGTGAGAGAAGTCTGTGGTTGCAGCTAGCCAAATGCCAGTTGGGAGCATGTAACTTCTGTAGGATTACATCCTCAAAACATGATGTCTTCATTGAAAATACTAGCATACTTTGAAATTACTTGATTTCCATGAGAATTAACAACAGGTGTTGCAAACACACATTTTCATGAAACATTTCCTGATGGTCTAATTTATCTTCTTCTATATCCCTTCTTTTTCAGCTTCACAGAATCACAGAATCACAGATTATTCTGAGTTGGAAGGAACATGCGAGGATGGAGTTCCAACTCTTAAGTGAACTTGGCCATTTAAAAAGTGATTTGTCTAGGATACCCAATCCCAGCTGGTCAGCCTGTTCTTTTAACATTGTCTGCCCAAATGATGTAGCTGTCCTTCCTAGCTCATATCCTTTGTCTAAGTTGATTTGTACCACTACTCCCCATTTGTTTATATCATGAGTGCAGTCATATGGAGGGATGGCAATGAGCAGAGGAACTGCAGCTGTTACAGCTTTGGCAGAGACACTTTGCACTTCTACTTCCTCCCTAGTTCTTATGTCTCAAGCAGCTTTTTGGCTTTTGCCCTAGTTTAGATGCCAAGGCTGATGGATAGAATTTCCCACAAGAAGTTAATCTGCATGGTCTTCTCAGTGTTTGGTTACCTCAGGAAATCAGTAAGGTTTCTGCAAAGATTGTGGTGTGCTATCAACTGTTGTTATAAATCTTGCTGTAACCTAGATGGAGACTGATGGGAACTCAATCTGAAAATAGCCTTATTTGAAAATTTTTAGTATTATTCTAAGTAAGTTTTATTCTGGAGTTTTCAGGCAATTACTTTCTGTAGCAGTGAATAGCTCTTAATATTTTCCTTTCATGAAAATAGGAGGAAAAAAAATGGAAGAATGGGCTTATTTTCATTAATACTTCCTTACAATACAAACTCTAGGCTCGAGCAGTGTCTCAAGATTGCTTTCTCTACATACATTAATGATTTATGCAACATAAGAATAAGTGGTGACAGAAGAACTAAAGTAATGGTTATGAAAGAAAGAAAGGACTGAAAGAAGGGCAGTCAAGAACAGACAGATTTTTTTTTTTATCATACATTTGAATGCTTTGTTACTTTCTCTTCTGTTAATAAATTCTGTAGATAAGCTTGAATTGTCACTTAGGTGCAAAGATGTCTTTGGCAGCATTTCAACAATGCCCTCTCAAGTCAGATCTTGGAGACACCTCTTAAAAAATTCTGACAAGTCCAGCAGGATCAAGGAGCAGAAAATCTGTATTCTTTTTATCACTTGAAACACACAGAAGTGTAGCCAGTGATAGGGGAAAACAAAGGTCTTTAAGTTTCCAGAAGGCTAATTCTTTAAACTTTTGGCGTATTCAGGAAAAAAGGGAATAATCTCAGAAAAATCTCTGGGAAAAATAAAGGAAAGAAATACAGCAACATCTTAAATGAATCACATTAACCTCCACACCTTCTAGGATATATTTCTAGTAATTTGCATGGCAAAAATAAGTGTCACCTGTAATTGGATTTTAATATGTTGTATAAGATGTTAATGGTACATTTATTATTGGTATCTGTGAAGCTTAGAAGGGAAAAGAATTTTGAAGAGGATTTTAACAGTGACTGATTTTTTTACTCTTTGCTAATCCTTTCTCTTTGAGTTTCAAGTAAGGGTCTACTGTTTGGTTTTTTGTTTTTTTGTTGGTTGGTTGTTGTTGATGTTGTTTTGGTTTTTTTCTTGCAAAGAATTACTCTGATGATCCAGAACTCCATAGGAATATTCTATTTAGCTTCAGAGGACTTTTGAGGATGTTTAGTAAGAACAAGGATAACAGTTTCTTTAAGTTACATAAAATCACATGGTTTTATGACTTATTGCTCTGTTTTCTCTGCTTGGCAAATTCTGTAGAACATTTGGCTCTGAATTGCTGTTGCCATAGAGAATGAATCTTCCTCTTTAAGAGACAGAGACCTCAGATTATTCAAATGAGCTGCATTGCTAAGTTAGGCTGTCTGTTGTTTTTGCAGGATATCCAAAGTGACATCTTTCTTGGCTGCAAGCCAGGCATCTTATCTGAAAATTGCTTGGCCAGGCAAGTGCATTTTTTTTTCTGAGGGAACCCTTGCAGAAGCTAAGGGAAGTCTGCTACTGCTGTGAATTGTGGAGAAGGGAAGTCACTCTTTATTCCCATTTGGAAAGCTGTCTTTCAAAAATGGGAAACCTACTGATTTTAATTTCAAACATATTCTTCTACATGTGGGAAGAATCAGCATCTTAAACTTACCTAAATTTCTACAGATTGAAGACGATAACTGTAAAATTAAGTAGGAAGGTATCCACTGGAGGTACACAATCTTTTCCTAGAATTGAGCTTCAAATGAATGGGAAAAATATGTTTCTGAAGTCTCATGTCTCAGTCCAAATTTAGATCAAGACTGCTTCTGAAGTTAATTTTTCTAGTGAGATAATTTCTTTTTTAGACCAGACCATGGCAGTAATGTTTACCAAATACACTCAGCTTTTGAATAAATACTTTCTAAAGTCAGGTTTGTCTTTCCAAAGTTCATTTTCACCTCTTTTCTTTTAAAATCATATTACTGATGAATAAATATCGATGGATTATTACTTCTCTACCATTCTCATCCACAAATGCATGCTTTGCTCCCAAATGACCTAGTTCTGTAAATTCCAAGAACAAGGGTTTTTCCTTCCTAGAAGAGCCATGCTGTTCTCTCTCCTTTAATGGCTCTTTTTCACAGAAATTATGTCAGCAAAGTGAAGCAACCCAGAATCATGTCAGTGTGCACAGTATGTCTGAAGGCTCTTTATAAATTAGTACGCTGTAGTGCATGGTTTGTCTTTATAGTATGTAAGTGTTGAATAAATGTTTTTGGGGTATTTATTCTTTAAAAAAATTCCTAGCGTTCTGTGGGCCTTCATGACTAGCATTTCAAATATAAGAAATCCTATAAATGTTGTTACTCACTGTAGTTGTAAATTGTGTATTCCTTTGTATAACAGCCCAATTTGCATCAGTATTTGGCCTGTCTTTGACAAGCCCAAGGGAAAACAATTACATATTTTTCTTCCTTTCAACTTCATAGGAGCAAGAGGGTGTTCCTAATGTTTATGCACACTACCCCCAGAATGTCTTTTTTTCTCTTTTTTTTTTTTTTTTAACAGTGATGGGAGAGGATAAAATAAAGAACAGTGTGTGGTAGATGTAATTCATATTGATTAGACTGCTTTTGGAAGACTCTCTTAAACAACTGAGATGAAGGTGAGAATTAGAAGAGGTTAGAATAGAAGAGAAGAGTTTAATGAGTGCAACAATGTCTTTCAGTAGTTGCTTCCAGAGGCAATATGGTCTCCTCTTATCTGGCCTAGGAAGAGGTTTTTAAAGACCTGCTTAGAATCTTCTAAGACAGCTATGATGGTCTCAGGCTTTTGAACCTGTGGGCAACAGGGTAGTCTTGTTTTGCGGAAATTCCATTTCTGCAGCTCATATATTGTACATGCAATCTAAGATGTACTTCTTCCATAGCTTCCTAAAGTAATTTAGAAGATTAAGCGGGTATTCACTTTCTTCAGTGGAATTTTTGCACCTGACTTCAGGCTTGGCATATTCTAGATAGGTAACTATCCTGGAACTGTCTGAGTATCCAGATCTAGAGTGGAAGTCAACAGCACATATTTGGTACAAATTCAGAGGTTTTTACATGTGCAGTATTCAACTTCAAAGTGGCTTTGAAGTGGCTTGCGCTGCAGGAAGTTGTGTATCCATCAGTGATGAGGTAAAATAAGAATAGATAATGGTTATGTTATTATATGACCTTTAGTGGGAATAGAGATTTGCAGGTGGAAAGGAAACCTTCAGTAGAAGAAATCCAACCTCATTCTCCTCTGAGAGATGCCAGAGCAACCATTATCATTTCCATACTGATGAAGCCATCTAATGGGTAGAGTTAATTCATATTTCCAGTGCCAATTTTATGCTGAGGGAGTTCTACTGGTTTCACTGGTTCCATGCTGGTATAAAACTGAAGCAATATGGAGAAAAATGGAGTTTATTTCCCCTGAATAACAACTAATTGTACTACTTTTTTTTTTTCTCATAGCAGAAATTTGAATTACTTAGTATAGACAGTGGAAATAAAGTGGAGCAGTACTTTTAGCCAGTATCGATTTTAAAGAATCTTTAAATTGACATTACAAATACTTCGGGGTCGTAAGTACGGCAGTTGGTGAGTAACTGGGGAAAGGGGAAAATGTGCATTGGAGGAGGACTACAGTAAACTTACAGCTAGTTTTTGCCTCTTATACTGCATGAGAAATGTGTGCCTACTTGCTTTCATGGCTCTCTGCCCATTTTAGCAAGCTACCAGTATTTCATCTCTGCCTCATCCCCTGGCAATGAACTATTTTTGTAGAGAGATCTTATCCACCGTGTCATACTTGCCAGTGTAGAAAGCAATTTAGAGTTCAAACATGGAGTCATGAAATTGTTGAGATCTTCTATGAGTCTTTACTTACTTGAGCGTCTAAATAGACGTTAAGCTGACTTTTATTTCAAACATCACTTTTTGGGGTCTCTTTTTTAATTGATGAGATATGAGAAGAGTATTATTGAGTAATTGGACATCAGTACACTTTAGGATGTCTGTTATTTCGCCTTTATGGGCATCGAGTTAAAACCAAAGACATCCAGAGTTACCAGAGTGAGTTGCTACTGTTCAATTCCCCTTGTAACAAACTGGTAGGCCAGTGAATGAACAGGAGCACAGACTGCTGAGCAACTGAGTACTTATTGATATACGAAGGTGGGCAGTTCTTTCTGAGCCTGCAAAGTTTTCATCCCTGGGCTTGGATTGTCTGTTGTCATCAGCCATTATTCAAGGACAGCCATTGTCTTGCTGAACACTGCAGACTGGTCAAAGAGATCTGGGCAACTGAAAGTGTGTCTTAGCTGCTTGAAATAAATAGGGAGTGTGGCCTTTATGAGCCTAATGTGGCAAAGGAGACATGAAATGCGTGGACTGGTGAGTTAGATTCATCTCAAATGGAAAACGCTTTTTAAAAATGCTTAGATGCAAGGGGAGAAAGCAATCTTCAGAATTTCCATTTTCTTCTCCCCTCTTGCATAGTTCAATTTAAATTTTACATTATGAAGACAGTGGAAAACTTTTAAATGAGCCCTGAGGATCACAAGGGAAAAATATTCTGAAATGGACCTCTAGGAGTAAAAGCTTCAGAGGGTTTGTTTTGATTTTTTTTTTAGTAGAAGCATCTCTTGTGTGCAATTTGTTGTAATTATTTTCCTGTAAAAAAAAGTAACGTCATTCTGAAGATTTTTGATTTTGAATTAAGAGTCGTAATGCATTATTTAGTTAATAAAACATTGACTTCTAGTTGCAGTTGTACTGGGAAGAGCAAAAGGGACTTTCTAGTCCACAGTTTAATCAGTTTGTGAGGACAAAGGAAATGTGCTGGTAAGGTAGGAGTAATGGGCTTGTTTGTACAGGGAATTCCATGACTTTCCAACAGCATATCATCCCACAGACACTACAGATTCGACCCTTGTCTTTTTGTCCAGAGTCAGCTAAAGCAAGTGGATAAAAAAAATAAATAGCTAAAGCATTTGGCTTCTGAACCCCTGTATGCATATGCTATTCATAGAGCCTATAAAAGCCATTTTTCTTCATAAAATACAGAATATGTTTGAGGTTGTTTTCAGAGAAGTATGAAGCATCATAAGCCTGTTTCTTTTCTCAATAACACTGCTTTACTAATTAGAAATGAAACTTTAGGACCATTGCATCAAGCATTGGAAGACTGTTTGGCTTTTTCTACTATGGAACAAAAACTGTCATTACCAACCTATATTTGCAAAACAGCTACAGACACTGCTCTATCATCTAGAAGTAACTGCAAAGCTCACACGTCTGCATTGGTTTTTTAAAGAGGATAGGATTTTTATACGTGTGTTAATTTGGCCAAATATACAGAACAGTGCGAGAATAGCATGCAAGTTGTGCAAAGTGAACATACAAGGACAGGAGAGAAGGCACTGCATTCAAGTTAACCTTTACATATTGGTCTACCTCTGTAGCTTGTTGATCAGACATTACTGCTGCAATCACATGGCAGAATAGGAAATCTAAGAGGTTGTTTTGAAAAGCAAAATATCTGGTATTCATAACACCTAAAATCTTCCGTTTTCATAAAGCAGCAGATCTTTCTATTATTTAATTGCTCTGCAGAAGTTGCTTGAAAGAAAACCAGAACCTGTTTCTTCTCGGTTCAGAGGTTGAAATTTTGGTATACTTCATATATATATGTTCAAATTTGGGACCTGATGTAAGACAGAAACTTTTGGTGGTGAGGAAGTAGATTTTCCCCAATTCTCTAGGGAGGGCATTTCTGACTTTAGACCTGGGAATGATATGTTGCTCCTCTGCCTTCTGTTTCACTGAAATGGATACTTACTGTATATATCACTTATGCTCGTAGCCTTCTAGAGTGCGGCACCGAAATCATCACTGAACAATTTCACACTGAACTGAAATAATCCTCATAACATCATAACAGTTAAAGATTCAGAACATGATACCGTCAGTTTTGCATAAATGTGATTCCATGGATTCTCCTGGAGATGCTCGTGGTCTAGCCTTGTATAAGGAAAGAATGAGATTTTCTCCTTCTCTTTTCTTTGTTTGTTCAATGAAAACAAATATCTGCATTAATTTCTACTGAACAGTATTTTGAGAAAACATGATCTTTGAGTTTTTCCAGAGCCTGCTTCTTAAATTAAGTGTTACATAAATATCTGCATCTGACTTTCATAAGCAGATGTATGCAATTACACACAAAATTATATGAAAAAGGTGCACTTTTTCATTTTCTAAAATTTGCCTAATTTGGAAAGTGAGAACCATATTTTCTCTTTCTACTTTCTCTCCCTGAGCTTAATGTTCTTGCTAAATAACTCTGCTGCTACTGTTTGGCTGCTCTTCCCATCACTTTCTGTCTATTTCTGTCTGACTGCAATACTCCAAAAGCTGTGCCCATTTCATATTGGAATAAGTTCTTGCCAATGTTGTCTGCTACTTAACATTATCACACATATTCCTCTGCAGCCCAGTAGTATTCCTCAGTGTCTGACTCTCCTCCTGACTATCCTTATTCGCCTCCTTTTTTGCTACTCTTATCCTCTTTCAGACCTTATTATGTGAACACCTATCACAGAGTACTTAATGAACCATAGTTTTTTGTAAAAGTAAATGTTTAAGCAATTGCTTATGCAGATCTGGAATTATTTGATGCACTGTCCCTGGTAAGGAGTGTTGGAATGAGGTGATCTTTAAGGGTGCTTCCAAAGCAAACCATTCTGTGATTCTATGATTGTCACTGATTTGCTCATTTTTTTCTGTTAGAAGAATGACAGTATTTTAAAGAATTTATGTAATCTTTACTGTTTACTAAGCATTAATAAAGAAAATTGAAAGGAATGACCCCTACACATTTTCATTTAGGTTTTACTAATGAAGCAATGCATGTAAAAGTACGTATTTATAGATAGAGTCTGTGAGCTCCTCAGTAGTTATCATGCATCAGCAACTCCTATGAACTCACCAGACTTACTTTAAACAAATGCCAGGGACAGCAGTCCTGGCCAAAGTAGCTGGGGTGATACACCTCAGCAGGGCATCAGAAAAAAGCCTGTAAGAAGACAGAGCACTGACAGCTGGGATGGTGTGAATTAAAAATTTGGCTTTCTCATCAATTACATACCTTCATCCTACATAAAACACTGTTACGTTGCCTGAAATTTGCTCTGATGTGCTGAGTTGATTTGACTTTTTCTTGTGCTTGAAATTCCGCAAGATAAGAGGTCCTTTTTAGGAAGGGGAGGGCTGTGCATGTCTCCTTCTCTGAAGGACAGCAGTAGATGCCATGGGATCCCTGGCCCCTAAGCTAAAGAGGGTAGGCCAGGTACCTGGCACTGATTGCTAGGGTGTTCTTGGAGTTTTCTGGTTCTTCTTCTTTCAATAACAGACTTTTTTTTTAAAAAAAAAGACACATAAATTCAAATGCTTTTTTTTAAGGGAAATCTTGGAAATATAAAGCAAGTGGGAAGTTATGGTTCAATTTCTACCCTCAGCAGGGGTGCCAAGAGATACAATCTCATGTACCTGCTGCAAACCACAGGGGCCATGGTTACACTGCTCCTCCCTGCCAAAGCAATCCATTCCCCATTTTACTTATGTCTTGTTGTACCCCTTTAAAATAAATATTAATAATAATAAAACCATTAATTTGCTAGCTATCTTAAGATGTTCTTCAGATAAATGTACCAGTCCTGCAAAGCACACTGCCCATTATCAATATAATAGTTCCGAGATGCCACTTGGCAAACAAACCATTATGCAACCTTTATAGCTCTTATACAGCAAAGCCTCAAAGGGCATATGATTTTAAGCTTTTCTCAAAGTCTTATGAAGGTCACAGAGCTTAGACACTTAGAGACATTGAACTGAGAAAGATTTCCCGCACTATTGACTTGGCTCACCCTCCTATTTTGGGCAATCAGGTCATACGAACTCTTGAAGGAACTCAGCAAGCTCCTTATATATAAGTATTAAGACTCTTTTGAGTGGTGAGGAAATTGCAACTAATGAGTCAGTTATCTCTGGAGTAAAGAAATACACCAATATCAAGCAGTGACTTCTAAATATCATTATGTATTAGGAGCACATGGCCTTGGTCAATGTACTTGCAGATTAGGTATGGAACTGTATGCGTATTTTGAATTTGCAGGAGTGTGACTGAACTAAAAAATCTCTGCTCTTTTTGGGGTAGTCACAGAGTGTGTAAATTTTCATTGATCGCATTTATCTTCTTGCTTCTTTATAGCTAACATGTGAAAGCACAATATTTTAAATAGAAGCTCAGAAAACCAATGCAGATTGAAAGAAAGTGCTTCAACACTATTAATATACTAAAATTCTAAACAACTGAGCTGAGTAAACCTTTCCCCATAACATTTCTGATCAATGGCAAAAAGGTTTCCTCAGTTCAAAATGTTGCATACTATTTTTGCATTCTACTTGCAAAGAGGAAGACACAGATAAGAATCCCTTCAAACTTCAGGTTTATAGAAGCTGTTTCAAATCTATCATTCTAAGAAGATGAAGAGGCAGAATACTGTCAGGGCTGCAGAGTACTGTATGTTGATACTGGAGACAGAGTCTGAGATTTTCTAGCAAGTGGATTACTGTGGTGAAATACAGCAGCCCACCAGCTCTTCCATTTATAAATTTAGTGAGGTAGTTGCATATAAGAACAGTAAAATAATAAGATTTTTCAATGTTCTGTCTTTCATTTTCAATATCTCTGACCAATTTTAGGAGTATCTTTGCTGAATCTGTTGCCACTTTTCCCACCAGTTTTTATTAATTTACTGGTTTAATGTTAGCCTGGCATTAGATCCAAGTAGACATGAAGGCACCCTTGTGCTGGGGACCACACTGTTTGCTCTGTCACAGGAAAAAGTTTTCTGTAGTTTAAGGAGATGATAAAAGAATCTGTAATAAGAAAATAGTCTGTTAAAAAAAAATCTTTCATATGTAATACATATATAATAAAATAATGTGTAATAAGAATATCTGAAATTCACTAACAGAAAGGATAGATGTGGTGTCAATGAAAAATCAAACCAAACACTTACACTGCAGCTTAAATATTACACAACTGGAGAGCCTCAAATTGCCTGAATTTTAAGACCATATAAACACACACAAAAATAACCTCAGCTGCTGCTCATGCTGGCCTTCACTGTTTGAAACTTGGCCAGCATTGCTCAGAACTTGTAGTGTTTTTATCTATGAAGTATGTTCTGCACTAATAAATCACAAGGACATTTCACCACGTCCTGTTCTGTATTGCTTTTGCTCTGTACTGTGAGTCTTTCTCTGCCCTTCTGATACCAGTGGAACCTGTGTAACTTGCTAATTTATGCATATTTAAAAAAAAAAATTCAACCTCTTCTAAAGACAAAATAGCAACAAATTCACTGCTCATAATAAATGAGCATGGAATAGTTATTGCAATGTCCAAAGAAACACCTGAGGCCTCTATCCACCTTTTAAAAGAAGATTTCAAGGAGGTTTGAAACAGTAGGGACTTAGCACAGCAATTTTTTTTCCAGAAAATCTGAAAAATTGCCTTCTGAATTTTTTTAATCTGGAAAAATTTTGATATAGAGAAACTTGGAAGCACTGATGTACTCAGAATGATAATGACACAGTTTATTTTCCAGGAGAAGCACATTTATTTGTAGAAGTTCATTGATAGCTTCTGCATGTAAAAAAGCAGGAGGCTATATTTCTTTCTGAATAGATCCTATCACATTTATTCTGAAGTGGGATTGTAAATCAGAGTGAGATAAGGTAATATAGACAAAAGCTATTCCTCTCACATCAATTGAAAGGAGGGAGACAAAGTCTTCTTGGTCTTACATTCCTTCATCTTTATCCTTTGTTTAATCTGATGGGCATACCAGGAATTACATATTTTTTTCATTCTAGTTTGTTCTGCTATTTGTGAGTGCAGTGTTCTCATATGTTCTTCTCTACCACAGCACCAATCTCAATGCAGTTTTACAAAAATCTTGCACTAGTATCAAAGAGTATCCAGCTGATTCCATGGCATATTATTACAAGAACTTGGTTTATGTCTGTTAAGGATATGGTGGAGCAGATCCATCCACTCTAAGGTACAAAAACAAAATAATATTCTATGGAGCAGGAGTCATGATATTACTCCAGCATCATAATCCTTAACATTTTGAAAGTAATAGAGAGCTATTGTGAATTCACCCACATCATTAAAACTTTACTTTAAAACAGTAGGTTCCAAACTTCATCATGTTTCCTAAAGCCACTTTTTTATTGGAAGTGTACAGTAACATGACACATAGACCTGACTGCCACTTATTTTATAAAATAAAAACATTTGAAGCTTCGTGCTTCTATGTTAAATTTTTGTGCAAATTTAGCTATGTTGTAGCACAACAGAGAATCCACCTGGAAAAAGACCAGCAATCCCCTAAGGGTGGCATATCCAGAGCTCTTATCTGGAACCAGTTGAAATATTTGGACATTTATTCCATGAATTAATTAAACCACAAATTCAATTAATTTTACTTCAAAACACAGACACTTCACAACACAATTTTCGCAGAGAGCAAAGCCAAGTGTCTAATTCAAAGAACATAAAACACAGTATTAATTTTTTCTAGGGAGAAGGACAAAATTAACTTAAACCAGAATTCCCATATTCTAGTAAAAAAACCACTGGAATCTAAATTTAGACTAAATCTGATGGATTGGTCTGAAAAACAGACCCATGCAAAGGAAATGCAGTATAAATATTCAAAGAAATTTTGATTACAGACATGCCTTCATTTTAAACAAGGCTGAAATAGAAGTTGATCTTCAAATTGCAGCCATCTACTAATGGTATATAATAATCCAGCACAGCAGTGCTCAGTTCTAATCCAATTTCATATGGGAATTGTGACCTGAATTAAACTTACTTATGGACTGTTTGCAGGGTCCAGGAAGGAAAATCCATGTAGCATGGCCATTTCGATTAAATAATTTTCTTGATGATGTTTCAAAATGGTACACTCATGCATCACAGAACTTATGATGCTTATTTAAATGTTTTTATGTTTCAGTAAAGCTTTAATGTTCAGATGTTATTCTCAGAGGCCATGGTCTTCCAAAGACAGCTTTATATGTTGAGAATACTTCTCTGGAAATGGATAGATCACACATCAGGATCTTTATAGGGATCTGAACTACTACCACTTAAAAGTCATTAACCCTGAACTCCAGGGTATTAACAAGTGAAGGATTAGCAAAATGTCACATGTCCGTATCTCTATCTGCAGTTCATTTTTAATTTATGCCAACAGCAATTTCTTATTTCATGGCAATCCACAGTAAACTCACTGTGTCTCACAAATCACATCATCTGGCTTCTTCTTAAGATTGTTTTAGTGCTTGCTCCCTGGTTTCTGCAGGTATTTCCTTTTCAAGGTCCTTTTCATTCACCCTGGTGACCTAATATCTTCCTTTTCTGTTAAACTCCATCAGCACATATACTTACATCAGGGCCTTTGAATTCTCAACACCTTAGACAGTCTTGCTCTTTTCAAGGCAATTACGTTTCAGGTGCAGCAAGTCCTTGTGCTTCTGTCCGCAGAATGGGATGAGAGGTCAGAGGCCAGAACAGAAGGATACTCCAACTACCTAAATCAAACAAGATACATCTCTTAACAGTACTAATTCTCATGGTAATTTGTCCAGTTGTAGCTGATGGGCCATTAGTGGTGGCTGACAGAAAATGAAACAATTCCAGAGGACAGAGTTTCAACTACCCTGGTACATTTATGGACGAAGATGAGACATTTCAAACAAGAACACTTTTGTTAGGGGACAGCATGCTACTCCTTTTGACACACAAGTTTGTGCATAATTTCTGCATTTTTTCCTCAAAATGACTGTTCAGCCTTTTCATTTTTCAGAGACCAAGTAAGTCCTAAAGAAATGTCACAGAGTTTAGCCCATGATATTGCAAACTCAAACATAATCGGAAAGTCTGAATCATTTGATAATGGACAATTTGATGAGCCTGGACTGATACACAATGTTTGCCCTAATAGATGCTGATACACTCTTAACAACAATAATCACATCCCATCAGTGCTACCCTAATGCATTGGCTTTTCAAACTGGAGCCATAGAGTAATAGAGCAGTCTTTCAGCAAAATCTGGAAAGGGGGTCTATTGAGGCATCTAAATTGGACCATTGTGGATTTTAAGTGCTTCAGTGATAGTTTTTAGATTGTTAGTTTTGATTTACGTAATTTATAGTTCGCAATACACAACATGCAGATTGCCTCAGCACTTACCAAAATATGGGGTATAATTTTTAAAGCATTTAAAGCTTATGCTCCTGTGGGTGGATCAATTCTTGAAGCACTGGGGCTCAGAAAATATTAGATGTTAAATCAGAATGCCCAGACAAATTTTACGAAATATATATTTCATCTCACCATTGCTTTACTTGTTCCTAATGTATCCCCTTCTGCTGTCTGAAATTTTTCTATTTTACCTGTGCTTCAACTGCAAAAACAAAAGTGGTAAAGTAGCTGTGGTAAAGTATACAGAGATGAGATGACTGTTCAGTGAAAAATTAGTCATTCCTGAATATTAATACTGTGAAAGTGCATGTTTGCTGGACAATCCTGTAGGCATAGATATGCATACCTTCTGGGAGATGGCAAGCCTACCAGCTCTGGGTGCATTTTGAGAAATTT
Organism: Dicrurus megarhynchus; assembly: GCA_013399195.1. Taxonomy (NCBI): domain Eukaryota; kingdom Metazoa; phylum Chordata; class Aves; order Passeriformes; family Dicruridae; genus Dicrurus; species Dicrurus megarhynchus. The sequence goes on from VXAD01010138.1 coordinate 194,215, forward strand.
TTTAAGGTGCCTGGAAGACAAATGTAGATCCGTGAAACCAAAAAAGCAAAGCCTGCAACCTTACAAAAATGTTTCTTCCCTCAAAAGGAAAATCTCAATGCATGGATAAAGAACTGATGTCTCATTCCCTAAATATGTCTCTCTGTCACTGCAATGAGTACCTCCTAGATTTCATGAACCTTGTATCTAACATTGAATTGCAGGAGAGGTTTTGACAGAAAGCATGGTTCTCTTTGTCTGCTAACATATATGAGTGCTAGACATTATGCTTCACTGAAAATATGTTTTTGGACAGTCTTGTCTTGGCTGCTGTGTGCTGGGCCATGTGAAAATCTGAATGTTTTCGGCTGGGAGCATCTTTGTAGTATGCAGGGTCAGGCCAGGTGAAGAGAAGTACAGACATGATGCAGCTGTGGTTCTAGTCCAGACCCCCTGAGAGGAACAGGAGACAAGATGGCAAATATCAGACAGGGTGGAAAGAAGGAGGCTCAGAAAGTTTGTAGCAGTTGAGGAAGTCACTGGAACATGCTAGACTGGGATAAAGCAAGAAAGTTACTGTTTGCCAAGGCATTGTCCTGGAGAAGCTGTCTACCCATGGCTTGTACAGGTGCACTGTTCACTGAGTTGAAATCTGCCTGGATGGCCAGGCCCAGAAAGTGGTGGGGAACAGTGCTGCATCCAACTGGTGGATTCTCACTTGTGCTGTTCTCCAAGGCTAGTACTGGGACCTAGATCTGGACAAGGGGATTGAGGGCACTCTCAGTAAGGTTGCAGTTGACACTAAGTGTCAACTTAGTGTCTGGACAGGCTGGATTAATGGGCTGAGGCCAACTGAATGAGGTTCAACCAGGCCAGGTGCTGAGTCCTGCAATTCTGCCACAATTCCATGCAGTGCTACTGGTTGGGGAACCTGAAGTGGTCCAGCAGTAAAGGACCTGGGGGTGCTGGTCAGCAGTGGCTGCACATGAGCCAGTATGGCCAAAAATGCCAAGGGCATCCTGGCTTATTCCAGCAATAGCGTGGCCAGCAGAATCACAGCAGTGGCCGTCCCCACATACTTGGAACCAGTGAGGTCACACCTTGAGCTCTGTGTTCAGTTTTGGGCCCCTCACAACAGGAAAGACATTGAGGTGACTGTCCAGGGAAAGGCAACAGAGCTGGGGAAGGTTTTGGAGCAGAAGTCCTGTTGGAAGCAGCTGAGGTTGTTCAACCTGGAGAAAAGAAGGCTGCAGGGAGACCTTTTTCTGTCTTCAACTCCCTGAAAAGAAGTTGTAGCGGGGTGGGGGTTGGTCTCTTCTCCCAGGCAACAAGTGACAGGACAAGAGGAGATGGCCTCATGCTGCTCCAAGGAAAGTTCAGATTGTACACCAGGAGGAATTTCTTTATGGAAAAGGTGGGTAAACACTGTAACAGGTTGCACGGTGACGTAGAGGCACCATCCCTGGAGGTGTTCAAGAAACAACTGGCTGTAGCACTTAATGTCATGGTCTAGGTGACCTGTTGGCTGCTGGTCAAAGGCTGGACTTGATTATCTTAGAGGTCTTTTCCAACCTAAATGGTTCTGCAATTCTGTGAAACGGCCTGCCTTGAGTGGACAGAGTGGTAAGGTTTTTTTAGTTACATTATTGATTTGTTCCAGTGCAAAGGTCTAGGGCTCCTTCTAGTTAAAGCTCACCCATCCTAATGAAACAACATTAAAGTTTCAAAGAACTTTTGAGTTCAAGGAAAACACGCAAGTATGTCTTAAAGCTGTGGCCAAGATAGAGCCATATCCAAAGATATGGCAAGGGGGTTGGAACTAAATAATCTTTAAGGTCCCTTCCAACCCAAACTGTTCCGTGATTCAATGATTCAAACATGCTACATTTTCATTTCTGAATCAAAGATACTGTAGATTCAAAGATAGTGCAAAGAAATCCTATTGCGCCTTTATGGCAGAGTCAATATCTGACCTTGATTTCTTGTTGCAATTAAAATGATAGGTATATATTGTGCTTTGTTCTTGTTTATATACTGGAGACATTAAGTGTATTCAGCAATCCAGACAAAATTAACCAGCTGTTGGAAAGAAGATAGAGGTACACACCCATACACATACACTCACAACCTGGCTACAAAAAGTTCTCTTTGTCAAGGTACTTAAACTCTAATTTCTGAGAGGAGAGAAGCTGCACTACATAATGGTGAAGTAATAATTAACAAATATTACCATGCTGCATGGCAAAAATCTACTGGAAAAATATTGATCACTACTGTGCAAGTGTGCACTAAGGAATGCCTATATGTATGCATCTTAAATGACACTGATCACATACCTATCAATGTGCTTGTGCTTGTGCATTGTGTGTGTGTGTGTCCAGAGTCCTGTCTAGCATCATTCTTTTTTCCTTCACTTTAATCCTGTTATTCTTTAAGATGTGTCACAAGGGGGAGTGACCAGGAATCCATTCCTTATTAGTCATGGGTTGAAGTGGTCCTTTAAAAAATCAGGCAGCGACATGTGGATAAAGACATACCAGTGCAGCTTGGAGGCGATGGCCCGCACAAATGCGTGAGTGCTGGTCATCTGAACACTTTCTTGTGGGCTGTGATGTGTAAGAGGGAAAAAGCCCAACTTGACGTTTAAAACTGAGGCTGAGTTTTCAAGACAGGTGTAAAAATATTAACCGACTGTGAATTGTGCAAATGCAATGTTTCGTAACTGACAAATGATGCATGGGCGTTAGTACAACTGCTGTCTTCAGGCCTCAGTGCAGAGGGTTATTCTGCTGCTCATGTAGCCTCATTTTTGCTTTCTTCCTCTCAACTTTTTCCTTTTCCTCATCTAGCATTGGTACCTAGGTAATACACAAAAAGTAACATCCCATAATGTCTGCTCGTCAGGGTTTCTTTCATTCTTTGGCACTCATTTGTCAAGGAGTGAAGGTATCTTCATGAGTATTTATTACAGTGCAGGATCAAAGATTGAGGACACTGGCACGGTCTGAATCTTTCTTTGATCCACAAATAGTATTTCCATTAAAGACAGGTTTGTCTTTGGTTTTCCACCAAACTTAACATCATAGCCTATTCCCCTTTCTCATCCTACACTGGAATCTTCCGGGAAATGTCATTGCATTCTTATTATTATTACTACTTGCTTTTTAGACCCCCGCCTCAAGAACTTAGACTTGGTCACATGACAGTCCAACCCTTGTTTGGTATTACTCCTTTCAACTGTAATGCTAGACTGGGACAATCCCTGTGGGATTTTAAGACAGTTCTTGTGAAGTTCCTTTATCTTGTCTGCCTTATTTGCTTTATTACTAGGTACATGCTTTTATACTTAATAGTATTAAAAAAGGTTTTAGTTCCTTGCACTAGTTTTACCTGGGCATGCACACCATTCTTGAGCAGGACTTCACCTCTCATTTTGAAGAAGGTGCAGCATGTGTTAGCTAAATGATAGAAAAGTTAATAATGACAAAAAGGTGAAGTGAAATATCAAATGAAATTAATTATTAACAAGGAGAGAAAAAGTTAGCAAGAGCTAACATTATTCTCAGAAAAACAGGACTTGCAAATTCGTGTAGTTACGCAAGAAGAGAAACGTGGTTTTTGTTCAGTTTAAAGAGACTTTACTGGATAAGCTAGCCACTGAAAATAACAGTATTTGCCAGTCATTTGTAAGATATTATTTAAGCAACAGGGAAAGCAGCTCACCACCAAGTAAATAAGCACTGTCATTCTTTCAATTGAGCTACATCATGGTATAAATGGAAACATAGTAATGAAGATACACTAACTGACGCCAAGCCTCCCTTCTGCAAAATCTTTGCAGATATTTATGGAAACTGCATGGAGTTTTCAGCCATTTACTCACACCAAAAATCATCCTTTGAGTCTACTTGGTGATGCTATCTTAATCTACATCCAGCATATTATGGAAATGTTTTGCAACAGTACATGACCCTTCATCTTGAGAAATTTTCAGGTATTTTATATCGAAATTTGAAGAATTCTCTTTATTTTCTTACCAGCAGTAGTTTATACTGACTGAAGATGGAGTTACATTGTTTTTAAAGTTCTGTCTCATACCGCCAGATAAGATGTTTTTAAGACATTTGTTACTTTCTTTTGTATCTGACTGCAGAAACAGTGATGTGTGAAAAACATTTGTAACTGCTAGCTGGTTAACCAAAAAATAAAATATGGATAGTGGAGCAACAGGTCATATTTAAGCAACCTATTATTACTAAAATTGTCTTCTAAACTTTTTAAAGCTGTGTATAATTTCCCAATTCTTACACAACTCTTCACTTGCTCACACAAACAAACAAACAAAAACCCCAGACAAAACAAAACAAAAAATTAAAGAACGAGGAAGGGGCTGAGAACTACAACATACAACAGCCCTCTACACAAAGCAGTCATTCATTTCTGTCCTATCTTAGAATAAACTGGTCCAAAAAGCCATTCCTATTAACTCTGAGAGTACACTCACTTGATCACCAAGCACTAATTTCCTTGGAAAAACAGGTCTCCTAACAGAAGCACTTTGGAGGAAAAAACAAAGTGAATAAAATCATGAGCATATGTAGTTTTTCCCTGAAATTTAATATCCTCCTCATCTGACATAATAATTGATTTACGTTGCCGCCTAGATAAAGTTCTGTGCTGACTTGTCCAGCATTATCTGTTAACAAATGAAAGCCTCTCACCTCAGAAATATTTTGGCTCTTGACAAGTCATAGTTTGCAAGAGGTAATAAATATCTCGGCTTAGATGAAAACTGGCAGTTACTAAAAGGCAAGCTTTTAGGTTCCAACCCTCCTTTGTGCTTGGAGAACAATAATATTTAGTTTCTTTTTGACCTCTGCACTTCCTAGTTGGTAAAATTACGTGTTTGATTCATAGGAGATAGAGGTCTTGGAGAATATTTCTTCCAAGAGTTCTTTTAAGAAGTGCTTATATCAAGCTGTTGAGTGGTTTTTCGTATTTGCTCTTTTCACTGTTTCATTTTGATTTAGATAGATAGACTCTAGAATTAAATCTAGTTGATTTCCTAAATATCAGGAATTAAGAGACTTACAATAGTCGTATTATTGTTATATATTATAGTAATACATTACTTATGTTACTACTTCAACTATATTATTACCTTACTTATGTAATAAATTAGGCAGTGCCTTAAACATAGTACCAAGCAAATAAAAGTCTGCAGTTTTATGAGTTCTACATTGCATGAATATGGTTTGAAATGATTTTCATTTGTGTGCCTAGGACATGAGCACGGGAAAGTAGGCTTTTCATTCCAGGAGAGGTACGCAAAAAAAATTCTCCTCTGGCTGAGAGGGAGCACACTATCTGTGTATTGTGTAAGAACCCATTGTGAATATTAAATAAGCCCATGTGCTGGCTTCTAGAGGTCAATTTCCTCTGCATCTAATGATACTTACACAAAATGCACAATGACCCACTACTGACGCCTCAAATATAGAGTTGTTTATAGTTGCTCTCTTAAGAAATTACACAAAATTACTGATGTGGGGCATACTGTACTATGGTCCATTTCTTCTGATTTTATGGGGTGGAGGACCAACCAGATTTAATGACAATGAGAAGTAAGTTCAGCCAAGTAGTGGAAGTGTGGAGTTTTAACTTTGATGACTCCACACTGGGTTGGTTTGAGATGTTGCCAAATAGCACCAGGAAATGCACATGTGATTATTTTAACAATGCTGCTAATGCTAGGAAAATTCTGTTTGAGCTGCATAATGAAACAAAACAGAATTGCCAACAGCATAAACAGAAATGCAGGAAATTGCCAGTCAAAAGGAGTATTACAAAATATACTGAAAGAAAACAGCAAACTCAGAATACATTTGTGTAGATGCTTCTAACCGCTTTGATTTGAGCCACTTTCTGAACTGAACATGGTCCTAAAAATTAAGTTTAGCTGGGGAATACAGGATGTGTGTATCCTTCTCAGAGAGGGAGACTATACATCAGAGAGAGAGCCTGAAGCAACAACTAGAAGTAGAAGCCCCATAAATCATTACATGGAATATTACACATGTTGTAGCTAGGTCTAGCACAACTGAAACCTTTTAGAAGAAAGATTTTTTAAAATTCCTGTGGGAAGTCCCAGCTTGAGGCATTTCAAAAGGATCTGCATCCAGAAGGCAGATGCTCAGCGTGCTTTGTAGGTGGGACCTCTTCAGATTTGATCAGTAAAACTGGAGCACCCAGATGACTTAGTCATTGCCAAGTTTTTGTGCAACCTTCTGGTTTTGATGGGATTCCTCACAGACTAACACAGGACCTGGGCTGAAAGACCCCATACTTTGGCTCTTCAGATCTGGACTTCCCTCTCTGAATAATTACTTGAATATAATTGCAGGTTGTTTGTAAAGATGAATTAACAGACTTACTTTTCTACTGAGTTGAAAAAGAAGGAGATCTATTCCTTGTAATTATGACACAAGAAAACACTGACTTTTTATTTAGCCTTTTTCTTTAAACCATAAATAAAACATTTTAGAACTAAGGCAAGACAGAATTACTGACATAATCTTATTTCTAGTTATGAATTCAATGCATTTTTTAATTAATTGGAATTCCCACCTTCGTGTCCAAGTGGCTAAATGTCTCTTTACCCCAGAGGTGTAACATACTGAAGCAACAAATTGGTTAAAATTGTTTTTTTTCCTAGTAGCTGACTACATACACATTTTTTCCTCTGCTCAGTGTGGTTGAGTCTGAATGAATCTCATTCCAAGGGAAAAAACATCACAGTTGTCCAGGAGATTGGTAGACCTTTAGTTGCATTAAATGGAATCTGTCTAGACTACTGATTACATAAAAAATGTTTAGAGTAACTCAAACCCTCTAAAAAGCAGATTGGTATTTCTTCGCTTATTAACACTATAATACTATATATAATTCTTATAACACTATAAATATCCCACTATAAAGTATAAATTCTATGAGACCTAAAGTATTTCTCAGTGTTTTGGCCGTGCTACAAGCAATGATGCTCCTATCTTATTGTGGCTTCTTAATAGCATGTGTTGTGCTAAAACCTCTTCTTTTTTGTCATTATCTCTGTTAGAAATAAATTTTATTAATAGACATATGATAATTAGTATTATAGCATACAGTACTAGTGGTTTATTTTCTTGTACAAGATGTTACTTATTTTATAATCTGCCTCTCTTAAAAAGGCAAGTCTTTACCTGTTTTGCTTAGGATTTCAGAAATTAGTGACTAAATTGGACTTTCTATAATCCCCTGATTCCTGAGTAGCAATTAGCTATTACTCCCATCACAAGCCCATCTCTCTGGTGCCAGTTACATTCATAAAATTAAAATGCCTCTTAGTCTATCTCAACACATCTGCCAAATAATAAAAATATTAGAGTAGCATTGTGCATCTGTCAGCCTGTTTTGACTTCTGTATAATCATACATTTTTTTAAAAGGCAGCTTTATACTATTAAATTGATTAGTTGGCTACTATTTCCATTAGGATTGCCCAGTTCTTGGTAATTTCCATGCTACTTTCCTTTGAGACTAATTAGATTTTTGCACAGTGAAGAGTACAATACAGTGAAGAATACAAGAAATACAGGCAACATGAGGGATTCTGATAACATGGAAAATGCTGTCAAGGAGCAGTTTTGGTTTATCTTTGAGAAGATCAATTGAAGTACTACAAGAGGGAAAGAAACAGATAAGCTTTTAATTGTAACAGAATTCATTGTTGTTATAAAAAAAACCTTCTAAGCAGCTTGAGAACTACAGCCTTAATGTCATTTTATGATAGTAAACTAAGAAAGAATCATACAACATTTTAAAATCTTCTCTCTTTTTTCTATGTTTTGTCAGAAGTTCTTTATGACATAAGCCTTCACATTTTCCTGGATGACCCTCATTCAGCTGTTTGTGAATCTAAGTTGTTGCTCTGTGTTGTCTGCATATCCTCAGTCACACATGTACTCTGATACCAACGTGGTGATCCCTCTTGGCCTCACCCAAGATGGTGCTGGGGCACCAAGTTGGTCTCTGACCACTGCAGTGTCTTGCTGAATGTTTTATTCCTTTATTTCCCGTATCTTTGTACCTTTTTTTTTTTTTTTTACCTGAGAGTCATACTCATTGTTACACAAATCCAAATCTCTTTTTTTATATTCTCCAACCAGTTTAAGCGTAAGCATATGATCTTCATTTATATAAATGCCAAAACTTAACTTGGCTGCACACTCTGAAGACAGGCAGTGCCCCTTACTGTCACCTTTGTTGGATACAAAACAAATACTGATGCCAGTCCCGATCTCTGTCAAGAAGTGTGACAAACACTCTTATTTTGTCCAAAAGTGATAGTTTGCTAAGACACATCATATAGGCTGACATAGCCCTTCTGAAGTTACATTAGGTAAATTAATAACCTTGAACGAGGTTACCAGTTAGGTCAGGAGACATGAAAAAGCCATTATGGGCCTTTAGCATATTTTTCCCGGTTTTTAGGTTCCTCGCTGACTGCAGCAAAGCCTAAATAAAGTCTTAGAGGGAACTAGGTCTGGGGTCATCACGGAACAGCACATTACACAGAAGGAGGTTTGAGAAATACCTAGGAAAGGGATTTAAAGGAAGCTTAAGCCTGCAGGTGTGGTTTCATCTTATGCTAAAACATGTTTCTAGACCAGGGTGACAGAGTTGATCAGAGGTGCAGAGCTACAGCCAAGGTTTTTCAGGTTACAGTTCCACTGGGGATGAAAAGGTCTAATGGACACAAATGCTGTGGAATTTCTTTCAAACTCTTTTGCACTAAAGCATTAAACTCAGTGTCTCCTAAGCAGTAGATTGAGCCTAAGCTTGAATTCTTCAGCCCAACAGGCACTTATGAATACTTCTTTCTCTGTAGTTTTCTTACGTTCCCAAGATCCCAAACTCAGTCCTACTGTGAGGTCTAGTTCAGTAACCTCTAAACACAAAAACCCCACAAACATAAAAAGCGTAAATTTTGACATCTACCTTGATTTCTTTAACATTTTTAAATAACTGCACCTCATTTACTTTCGTCATTTTTAACTGTTACCCTAATGAAATCCAAAATCTGGAGTCTATTTCATTAGCCCTTACCTGCCAACTCCCTGTAATCACTATAGAACAAAACTGACACTAGAGTTTGACAAGTTCTGTTTCTTAGGGTTTCTAAGTCTTAATTGCATGTATCAAAATTATATATCACAAATTAAATCACTTTTTTCCTGTTTTTTTAGTTTCGAAACCAAGTAGAATGGATAAATATCCCTGTTAGAAAGGGTTATTTAATTCAAGTGATTTGCATTTCCACTATCTCTTTAAATACATACTAGAAAGCACCTAACACTGGGGAAAAAATTGTTTTAAACTGCATTGAAGTGAATTAACTTGTTTTAGAAACACTGCTTCAGCTAGATCTTCATGAAGTATGTTTTGTGAAAATATATGGAAAATTTTTCGTATCAGAGGTTTTGAATGCTCAGCATAGGTTGTTCTGAGAAATCTGACTCATAAAGGCTTCTTATATGCTGTGAATGTTGGGCACACTAGGATACTGGAAACAATATTTAAAATGGCAGATAATGTTTTAAAATGCTTTAAAAAATGTAGCATTTGTAGAGTTTTCCTGCAATGAATTTTAAATGTAAAAATCTGTAACAAAAGATCAAAATTTGGTCTTTTATATATGGTCACTGCTGAAGACAGGAGACACAGCTACATGGGTTTTTGATTTAGCACAGCGTGGTCCTTTACAGATTCACATTAATGTGAATGAAATAGCTAGAGATTTAACTGGTCAATATTATTCTTCTAGTACATCACAGGTATTGCTTGTAGAAGAGTCTGTGTTGTAATACCGGTATACAGTCCTAAGAAAAGAGATCTTCTCTTGCAAAGAGTTTTAGAGTATTTGCTATAGGGGGGAGAACAGTTCCTGCTAGAAGAGTGACTTGCCCCACCAGCTGGCTCATATGTATAAGCTGAACATGGTTGTTAGGCTACAAAGAGAGGAAAAGAATTAAGGAGTATACCAAGAAAGCAGTAAATGTAATATTGCAGTATTGCATGGTTTTCTGTTCCTTATGAAATGGGATGCAGCTGCAAGAATCATTAATTCTCTCTAATTCTTTGCCAATCTTGATGTTACAGAAGTGGTGGGAGTAGGGCTAATGGAATCTGGGAATGGATATTAATTCTCCTTTTGTAATTTCCTTTTTAATTTGTTTTCAGTAAATTACAGTTGCATACAAAAGAGGAAACGAGACCTACAAGATACAAAACAAACAAGGATGCTAAAAAAGAGATTAAGTAGTTCATAAGAATGAAGAACTGTTCAAGCAGAAGTAATTTTATATCTCAAATGAGAAATGCCTCAGATTTATGTCATTCCTTGACAAAGAATTTTCTTTCCTTTACGTTTGTCTTTGTTGGTTCCTAAAGTGCCAGAAAGCCATCTGCAGAATTTTTCCTCCTTTTTATTCACCCCACTGTTCTCCAATAAGCATAATGACCCTTATATCTACAACCAAATCTTTCTTCTCAGCCAATTTGCCAAAATTCAAAAAGATGCCGTGGAATAACTTAGACTGAGTAGCTCTGTGATCTTTCTTGTAAGCTTTTGTCCCAGAAGACTACATATCATCCAACATTTGTTGAGTTATGTTTAATTCAACCTTTTTCCTGGGAGTCAGCTCTGTTCTGAGAACTTTTGCCTGATCCAGTTAGCAGCTGGGGGTAGGCAGTCAGGGGTTAGAAGCTAGAAGAACAAGCCAAGATGACATCTGATCAGTGATGGCTTCACAATTCCTTTCCTTCTTGCCATATCCAGGATCAGACAAGCAGAAGATATTTGATACAACAATGGGGATCATCAGGAGACCCATGCACTCTATGGAGGCCTTGAACAGCTATAAATGAGAGAGACTGAAGATTTCAGGGCCTGGTTGGCATGCTGTTACAGGATCTGGAGACAACAGAGCAGTGTGGACGCCAGCAGCTCTTCCGAGTTTCTCAGCCACGTTCTACTCGTTGTGTTCCTGATGCCAGCATCCAGGAGTCAGAACCGCACCAAAAAATCATTACCTTAGGTGCTGGCCCTTCCAGAAAAAATAACCAAAGGCTTGGAGTAGTTGTCTTAGAGCTAATTTTCTTGGCACTTATGCCAAAGCTAGGGTTGCACCTAAGCAAGATAGGCTTTTTCATGTAGATGCATTGGCTTTGCAGGATATGTGCTACTATTACTTAAAAAAATGCATTTCTGTAATAAAAATGGGGACTGAAATAACAGGGACTGCATGGAGATTTACAGGTGTTTATAACATCTGGTCTTCCACCAGTCCCTTTTTCCAACCCCTTCTGACTGGTGTCTGAACAGGCTCTCGGCTGGTGCGGCAGGCTGGCTGGGGCTCCCTGGGCTAGAAAGCGAATAGTGGGGTGGCAGCAGTGAGACTGACACTGCCAGAGCGAGCATTAGTAGGCACAACCGTGAGCAGCAGTGTGCTTTTAACCTATGGGCAGGTGACTCAAGGCAGGAAGGAGAATGGTACCTGCCATTCAAATTCCTCTGTGTCTGAGACAGGCAGGAGAATGGTCCAAAACAGGTTTTAATCCAGAGAGTGAAGTTGAAGAAGATCCCAGTGCAGGTGAAATCTTTGATAATGGTGCCAGTGAGTCCTCCCCAGTGGCCCTGTAGGGCTTGCAGGCCTGCAGATAGGTAACACCTGTTTGCACAACATGTTCAATGAGGGGTGGTCTTATTGCCTCGATATGAGGCAGCAGTGTGCACTCAGAGCCCAGAAAGCCAACTGCATCCTGAGCTGCATCAAAAGCAGGGTGGGCAGCAGGGCAATGGAGGTGAAGAGCCTATAGTACTAGGAAAAGTGGTCGTGGTTTTAAATTAAAAGATGTTATATTCAGATTAGACATAAGGAAGAAACTGTTTATGAGTGGAGTGCTGAAACACTGTCACAGGCTGCCCGGAGAGCTGGGAGGTGCCCCACCCCCAGCAACACTCAAGGTCAGGTTGGATGGGGCTCTGAGCAACCTGATCGACTCAAAGATGTCAGGGGGGCTTGGGCTAGACCACCCTTAAAGGGCCTTTCCAACCAAAACCAGTTTATGATTATTTGATGCTTTAATTCTATGCAAAGTTCTTAGAGCAGTTTAGCTGTAGCCAGGGCTCAGATGATTTTGGAAGATTCAAACATCATTTTAATACAGAAAATTATGAATGTTTTTGTGTATTTCCAAGCCCACTTCCACTTTTTTCATTTGATTAGATGAGCTGTGTCGAAGAGATATGCTGGCTGTCCTCAGAGGAGGGCTATTCATGTCTTTTACCCACACAGTTACTGGCTGCATTCTGTATGCCTCACAGACCCAATTGTGTGGTCTCACAGACCCAATTAAATGGGAGCCCTAGCCTGACTCTAAATGCAGAGCTCCTAGATGCCACAGTTACCTGTAATATTCTTGATGAACCGTTTTCCCCATTTGTTTTCTAATATACGTTTCTAATACAGTTTATACAAACAACAATTATTTGCTTTACATCACATGTTATGCTTACACTCATCAACTATATTTAGTAAGAAGAATATGCAAGGGAGGTACCTGGAGGAAGCCTAAAAGATAGCTGGAGAGGAATTATTTATGAGAGCATGTAGTGACAGGACAAGGAGGAATGTTTTGAAACTGGAAGACAGTATATTTAGATGAGATACTGGGAAAAAATTCTTCACTGTGAGGGTGGTGGGGTATTGCAACAGGATGCCCAGGAAGTTGTGGATGTCCCATCACTAGAAGGGTTTAAGGCCAGGTTGGATGGAGCTCTGAGCAACCTGGTCTAGTGAAAAGTGTCCCTGTCCACAGCAGAGGAGTTGGACTAAATGTTCTTTAAGGTCCCTGTCAACACAGGCCGTTCTATGATATACTTTGGGATTCTTTAAAATATTCCATGTGTCATTGCATTGATCATTTAGATCAGGGTTTCATTACATTGATCATTTAGATCAGGGTTTTCAACCAGAAAGGTCATGTCAAAAGAACAGGAGGATTTGGGGAATGTCAATTTAGGATTGTAGAAATGGAATACAAGGATTATAAAGGTGAAAATAATTGCATCCTAGATAGCATTATTTATTTCACTCTGAGAAAGCAAATTACAAAACATGCTTACACCTAAAGACTGAAGCAATTAAAAAATGCAATTAAACACTGAAATAAGAGTTGTCACTCTGAGAGTTCTATCATATTTCATCTTTAGTTGGAGGTTTAAAATATGCTTTTGTTTATGGAAAAGCCCAGGGCCATGGCTCAAAAAGGCAGCTCTTTAATTAGATTTAATATGAGTGGACAAAATATACTGTAGTGACTTAGACAAGATACACATAGGTAGCAGAGATATTGACAGGTCATAGACATGAAAAGGAATTAAAGAAGTTTTTAATTCAAATAAACCTGAAGAATTATTTAAATAGTTGGTTGCTTAACCATTAATGTTTTGAAAATATTTTATAGAATATAAAATTTTATATACTGGACCCTAGATCCTAAACTGGTATCAACTCCTTTGGTTGTGTTACAACCCCTTTTGTTTGTGTTATATCAGTTTCCGTTGCATGGAAGACTTGGTTCTTGACAGACATTTGCCTAACCAGTGATAGAAGATTTTTACCTTTATTTCAGAGTGATTTGAAGAATTCCATATTAATTCTACTCTTTGTTACAACTGTGTGCACAGTTTCATGGACTGCATTGACATATCCAAAATGGATGCTATAAAATTATCAAATACTAAGAAGACCTTTCTGACCAAGACATGAAATATTTAGTATAAAATACAAAAGGAACAAAGCTTAATTTACTTTTAGAGTTCAGGTGAAACATAAATCATCTAATTATATTTGAAATCTCAAAGGTGTCAAAATCCATTTTCTATTAAGATCTCTCACATTGTTTTGTAGACTCATGAGATCTGAACACTTGTTTTACCTGACTTTTGCATTTTCCCTTTCATTGATCCCTAAAATGCAGCTGCTTCTTTTCACTAGAAGATTCTACAGAAAGCAAGTAAGTGTGCCCAATTGGGTAATTAGAAAAGTCAAAATGAATGCTACTATGCTAGTAAATGAAGGGATGTTAAAAAAAAACAACAAACAACCAAAAAACAAAACAACAAAAAACCCAACAAAACCAAAAAAGAAATGAAACAACAGATGAGCAACAAAACCACCAAAATAACAATAATAAAGTTTTTCCAGCCTGGGACCTCTTTCAAACTAAGAGCACTTATGTACATTTTAAAGGCCCCTCATCTGAAAAAGAAACCCCAAACCAGTTGGATGTAATAGTCAATGAGTGTCAACAGAACAAATAGACTTGTTGGACTACACAGTGAAGCATTAGAAAGCTGAATGCGATGTTACAGATTAAAAAAATCGTTCTTAAGAGTAGGGAGTTTGAATTTGAGTGGGTTTAGTAATGGGCAATTCTTTCAAAGTTTGCCTATTGCACGTTTTCTGTTACTAAAGAAGTAGTCATCTTTATGCAAAGTACTTTGGAAATTGTGGATTTACTTTGTTTCTCAGTCCTTTATCTACTTAAGAATATCAATTCCTACTAATAACCATTAAATCTTGCTCTTTTCCCCCTGTTGCCTTCAGGAGCAGCTCAGCAGGAACATGCATTTTTATGAATGTTCTTCTCTCTTTCATTTCTAGAAAAGAAAAGGGAAAATAAAGAAACCCTGAAAATACTTCGTACCAACTGTAGCAATGCCAAAAATCTTGGTAATCTAAATTACTTTCTTCTGTATGTGAAAACAGTTAATAGCGACTCCCTGTAGCTAACAGCAGTCTAAGCACTGGAGCAGAATATTAAACAGTCAAATCTCTTTGTGGAACACGAAGGGTTTTTTTAGTCCACAAAGATAGCAGTACTGTACCTGTCACCCTCTGTCTCCCATACACAATGTCTGAAACTCTTGCCATATGCAGAGATGTCAAAATGGGCTTACGTTAACAAATGGTGATATCTTTCTCTCTAAATGAAGAAAAGAGCAAGGAATTTCTTACAAAGTCCCAGGCTGAGGAGCATAAAAAGCAAGCCCTGAATTACCTTCGTTGTGCATGAGCTGTGCTTTGCCAGAGTTGCCCTTCTTGTGCTGCAGCCAGCCACCACGTGATGCTGGTATTCATGCTCTTTCTGAGTACTCAGTGGCTGAGCAGGGAAATGTGTTCACTTCCTCTGCGTCTTCATGTTTTCTAGCTTGTTCTAAGAAAGCACACCTTTCCCGCTGTCCAGAGAGGTGATAAACAAACTAACACTATGAAAACACGAAGGTTAAATTTTCCTCTTTTTCTATTGGCTGTAACTTCTCTACTCTCTGTTGAAAGATAGGTGGGATGTTAAAGGTGCCGAGTAAGTCAAAGTCAGTTTTAAAGACCTCTTGTCACCGTGCTATGCAGTGAAGCAGTATCAGGCTTCATAAATTTCTGGAACACCTTCAACTATTTGTGAGCCAGGCTTCCCATTAGATCACCCCCTGAGTCACAGATGCAAAAGGGGCATCCAGCTGGTTCCAGAAAATTGCATTATGTTATATATAGTATTGTTACATATCATGTATAATATGTATGTGTGTGTGTATATGTATATATGTATATATATCTCCCAAAGGAAGACTGTCTCAATCAGCCTTCAGAATCTATCCTGCTATGGAAGGGAACTACCAGCTATGGCTTCTGAAATGTCTTTGAAGTGCTTTATGAGTAGATTTAATCTAATACCAGACGGAGTTTACAAAGTGTAATACTACACAGTATACTACAAAGTGTGTACCACTAATGGAGATTTGACCTGTTTCACAACAGCCACAATCAGAGACTGTAATCCTCCTTTGGGGCTCCTTTCGGCTTTGCTTCATGCATGAATCTGATTGATAAACTTACAAGTCTAACTAAAAAAGGTTTATTGCTATGAGAGCTGAGCTATAGGGTATCAGAATATCACCTACTTTTATCAGAACAGAAGAAATTATTATTGATAGTTTCCTTACTGTGAACTCAGTAAGAAAAATGAAGGTTAATATAAAAAACGACAGTGTTATCATTTTCTGCTAAACAGAAATAAATGTGGTATATAACCTGGTAAAACAGAGGACAAAGTCAGTAAATAATTTCATGGTTGTTACTGCATTTAGAGGTGGAGTTAATTGCTTTGCTAAGAAAGTAAACGGAATCATAACGAGCAATATATTCATCTAATTGCCTCTCATGTGTTGCTCATGACATACTTGGAAGGAGATCCTGAAACTTAATGATGCAATTTTGTCTCAATAACTAACATGATAGATTTAACAAAACTTCTTATTCTGTGATATAGTATGAGTACCCAGAATCCTCTGCATTTTGTTACAGTACAGAGTGTGACTTCATTGAGATGTTGAAAATTCTTGAACAATTTGGAATATTTTTGTGTCTTTTCCCTTGGTGAATTTTTTAAACATTGTTTTAAATGTTATTTGGTTGCTTTCTTCCACATAGCAATAGAGATGAGTTTTTCCCAATCAAAGGAATCTCAATATTGGAAAGGCACTTAGGAAGCGAGAAAAATTTTTCTTTTATCTTTATAATATATTATAATAAGTGGATAAGTGGTTTTGTCATTTGGAGTCTGGAGATTATCAGTTGGAAAAATTAGGCTTCCAGATTATCAGTAGGAACAGCTGTGTCAACTGAAAAATATCAGAAGAGAATGCATCAACACCACTAATCAGGAAGTCCAAGCAATCTGTTGCAACACTGGTGCTGTCATTGTCCACAAAATTTCATTGTTAATTAACCCCCTGGCTCTGTTTTGAACCACTAAAATGATGTCCGTCACAGATAACCTCTTCCAAGGGTGGCAAGCGCTAAAGCAGCATCAACACTGGCTTTAGCACCACTTGACACTTGCCTTCAGCACCACTGAGCAGTGCTGGTCCCTCTTTTATCTGGTGGTGTACACATAACAAGAGACTTAGAGCTGCCTGAAGGTAAGCAGCCAGGGTCTTGATTTTCACTTAACCTTGGTGTTAGCCTCAAGCTTGTCCAAGCTTGCTCCTGCACCTCTTTTACAACACTTCAAGATGTACAGGTGAGAAGTGCAGTTCAAGTGCTAAATGTTGACGAATTACTATTATTACTAGCATTGCAAAGTTTGCTTGGTGGGGGTGTTCAGTGTACGGGCCCTAATCACAGATAAAGAGAGAAGAGTGGGAAATGACATGGATTCCTGTGGAGTGGTGTATTGCGGTACAGAAAATCCTTTATTTCTCCCCTCCTAAAAACCTAATTGCTCTGCATTATTGTTCATCATCCTGTAATTGCAAGTGCTTTCAAAGGAAAAATAGTTGCTCTTTTAGGACTGGGGTTAAAGTGCGCATTTAGAAAGGGCCTAATGTGAAATTGCAGTAACAGAGGAAAGTAGAAGGAAACCCAAGGATGACATATTCCCTTCTTAGAGAACCTGAGCTTCCTATGTGTAAACTAACATAACTAACATTAACACGAGTTATACACATACTGTGCAGATGCTAGCATCCCAGCTGCAGAATGCTACCATGCAAACACAATTAATGGCCATGCAATGTGCCTGCGTATTGAATTGGGACTGAATTCCAGATGGAAAACAGAAAGAAAGTTTTAAGTATGTCTTTGTATTTAACAAAGTTGCAGTTCTGGGATTGTCTGGAGAAAGATACAACAGAAATGGAAGAGAGGCTTATAATGGAAGTAGCTATATATACATAGAAATAGTTTGCTGCAGAATCTTTTAATAAAATGCAGAATTGTGCTAAATGTGTTTATATTACTGCTTTCTCCACTTTCTCTTTGATTGGTTTGGTATACATCAGTCTGTTGAGGAGCTCTTTTTCATCAGATAATATCTAAACAGTGACTTAATGAGCAACAGCTGAAGGTGAGACATTGCAGAAGTTGGGATGATTAGTGCTGCTGCTCCATGTCAGCATAGCCTAAAACATGATAATCTGTTGATGTGAAGGTCTTAGAACAAAATATTTTTTAAGAATATGAACACCTACAGGAAAAGAGTATATTATAAAAGGCCCATTTTGAGTTCGAAAAGGCTAAGTGAAGAAATAAAGATATGTAAGTTCTCAGAAGTGCTACCAAGAAAAGTCAAGGCTGACTACATATGCCAAAAATACAACCAAATAAAATAGAAGAGTACATGCTGATGTTAAAGAAATAAATGTTTCCTTAGGGTAATGTAGGTAGAGATTCATTTTTTGCCAAATGGAAAAAAAAAATCTCTGTAGTTCTTTTGTTACTGTGCCCACTTCCCTGTAATTTTACATAATGAATTTAATGTTGTTAGACCGTGTGCTCTTGCCATAAGAGGTCTAATTGCGAATTAATGG
Organism: Dicrurus megarhynchus; assembly: GCA_013399195.1. Taxonomy (NCBI): domain Eukaryota; kingdom Metazoa; phylum Chordata; class Aves; order Passeriformes; family Dicruridae; genus Dicrurus; species Dicrurus megarhynchus. Next base: position 212,665 of record VXAD01010138.1, read on the forward strand.
GCATGCCTGTAAGCATTTTGCAGAGGAGTATGCATTGAAATTCACAAATGTGCATTCTCATTACTTTCAGTATTGTATATTTATAGGAAACTGGGTCTTACACCCCCACCAAAACCAACCTGTATATTCTAATATTCTATTGCCTATTCAATACTGCTTAAGAGTGACACCAGAGAATAACTAGTTCTCAAAAGCTGTAAAGACAATATTTCTGTCTTTAGAAGCTAGTGTTAGTAAAATTGGGAACTATTACATGTAGAGAAAGTCTGTAGAGCCAGAACAACAATTTGTCCTTCTGACAGCTGCTGTCAATTCATGAGAAGCACAGTGTGCCTACAGCAGTCATGGAAAGCAGTGATGTCACCAGGAGCAAGCCAGCTCCCCCCTGGCCTTGTCACACAGGCAGTCCATCGCTTCCTGCAGTGGAGCAGAGAACCTGCTTGAAATGCCAAGCAGAAGGGAAATACCAGCCCAAAAGGTTCTCTTTTTGTAATTTTTTTTCTTCCTTGAAAGACAGTTTATGGATAGGTGATGAGCACAGGCTGTACTACAGATACAGCTTTTACCTCACTTTTCCCAGAGATTAGTAATCCTGGTGTATCCTAAAAGTTTGTGACCTCTGAGGCACCTCATAAACAAATTTAACAGTCCTTGCTGCATAAGTAGGCAAATTGAAATGCTTGTCAATGTTTTTTAATAGAATTGTTTCAGTAGAAGAAAATGAACCTGAAAATCATCCATCAGTCCTTTTGATTTTCAGTCCTTTTGATTTCAGTCCTTGAATTCACTATGAATGAAAAGTGACAGGAGCTGCCATACAGTTGTTTCTAGGGACACATTCCAGATACCTCATTCTTAATTTCCCTCGCTTTACTGTGTTTCCTCTTGTTTAAATTTTGGTGGGAGGTTGAAGAGGGAAGAGAAGTGATTGGCTAAGGCAATGAGGATAAACCACATCTTAGGTCAGTACAAGTCTTTATTAAAGGAAATTGTTACATATTTGCTGTAAGTGGAGATTTCATTCCAGCCATATGGACCAACTTTCTGTTATTCCAGCTGTTCCTGCCCTTCAAATTGTATTCTTTCTCCCAAGATTCTTACACATCTTTACATTTCCATGCTAGAAATTCATGTTTCATTTCAGCTCTTTTTTTTCCCTTATAAATTAATTTTTATTCACAAATGCGATGTCCAGTTTTCATTTGAAATATGTTGCTCTTTCCCCTAGGCTTTTTTTTTTTTTTTCCATTGGACAATTTCTGCTGTATTGTGCTACCACTTTCAGTCTTCCTTACGTCATGGTTTGTTCTTCTTAAACATGGCCCACAGAGCAGTGGCTGGGTTTTCTGGCTAGTTTTCTGTCATCAGTTTATCATCACTACAGGCTGCTAAGAGCAAATGCTTTGATTACAAAACTGCTTGCTCTTTGCCATTTGACTTCTCCAAGTATGGTTTCTTGACATCGTTTTACTTCAGAAATACATATTCACTTGTTGTGCACCCCATTCTCATGTGCTATAAAGAGGACTTTTTGTACTACAGATGCTTTACTAAGTGCTTCACCGTGCCTTTTCTCTTGCATTTTCATAGAATTTTCTGTTATAGATAATTGATGAGCTGAAACATACTTTATACTTTTAGCGGAGGTATCTAAGATTTGGCATGAGGAATAAAAGAATTAATATTTATGATACTAAAAAACCAATTCTAAGCAGTGCATTCAGAAATTTAATTTGGCCCAGTATATTTACTAGGGAATGGTCTGGGTCTAAAGAACTATGATGTGAAAATTTAATTTGGAGACCTTGATAAGGGTATGTTTAACCTCTGACTAACTACAAAGCTTTCTCACATAAAAATTGTTTTGATTTTATTAGGCAGATTATGACAGCTGCTGAGGTCAGCAGTGGTAGCAACTGGGTGTCTACAGCCAGAGAGTGTGATTGAATTCCTTCCCCAAGGAGCAGTGGAAATACAGTCTGCAGGCCAATCATCTTGATAGGTGCAGGCATTCTTCCAAGCACAAGAGAAATTTCGAAATACTAGGGGCTACAGGCAAAGTAGGGAGATGATTAGAAGATAAATAACCTTTGGATGAGATTAGGCAATTTTTTTTTCTATCGGTCTTGAAATCAACTGTTCCTCTGGACATATAAAATTAATTTTATCCTGAAATAGCACTGAACCCAGAGAAGTAGCTAAAATGTGTCATGCAAACTCCTTTGCTTTCATCCTATTCTCCCTCTTTTTAAAGATATTTTATCTACGGATGAAATAGCGTAACATAGATTCTATTGGCTGTCTAAGTGTAGAGTCCTCTGCCTTACGTATAGGAGTGGCTTAAGGCAAAAAAAATCTGGCCATGGCTCAAACCCACACTAATTGCTTTCATTAGAAGGCAGGTTTACCAAATCTATAGGGCTACCCAAAGCAAATCCCTACAGAGCTGTATTAGAGGTGCACAGAAGCACTTGTCCTGACAGTGTCAGAGTTTATCAGAGCCGGCCTTGGAAGAAAGGCAGAGGAGCCACCCATGGGCATGTGTGAGAGAATATTTTAACTGCTGCCATTCCTGTGCCAGATGGGTGTGCCCAGCCCTCTCTGAACACTGGGTAGCTCAGCTGGCTTTCTGAGGGAGAGAGTGTTTGTCACAGTCAGAGTGTATCACCATATATTCGGTCACTGGTGTAGCTACACAGCCTCTGCATAAGGGCTGGCTTCAACCTGTGTGGATGCTGAAGGTTTGGTCACAGGGAGATTTTCCATCTTTCTGCCAGCAGCTTGCTTTCACACGGATGCTATCTGGAAAACAGAGGTTTTTGTAAACTATCCTTTATCTTGCACCTGCAAAAGAGAGTTATGCAGTAAATAGTTTGAAATGGGTGTTGCCGGGTTCAGTGAATCATTCTGAGAGGTGGATTGTCAAAGGACCAATAACCTTATGCCATTCAAGCAAACTAAGATATATAAAAGAGTCTGTAACTTAATAAATAATTCCCATTTCTTCCCGGATCGAATCTGTGTCATTTCTCTCCGTTTATGGTACAACAGCAACAAACCTGGGCAGCCGGAGTACAGGTGGAACAGAAGGTTCTCTGCCCACACTTGACTACTAGCGGACCTATTCCTAAACAGCTACATATAACAAGTGGAGGACAAAGAGGTCTGAAAGGAGTGAAGTAATGGGAATAAGAGTAAATATAAGTAGCTTGTAAAACAGGAGAAGTGGCCATAGCTTTCCAGTTCTTTCACTTTCATTTTCTTTTCCTAGAGATAACTTCTAATGTTTTTCTAAAACAATTTGCACACAAACCCGAAATGGCTGTGCTATTACTGTCTGGTGGCTTCCATGAGACAAAAAGCTTGGTTCTTTATGAAGTTACTTGGTGAAAGAGCTTTTTCTTGGAAATTAATGATCTCCTATCAGGACCCAGAAGCAACTTTGAGACGAGAAACTTTCTTGAGTTTTGGAGGTTTGTGTGGTCCCCAGACATGGTCTAGACCATCACTCACAGTGCTACCAGGTTCAGACTTGGTATTATTGGTAAAAAGAAGTTTTGTACAATAATATTTGTACTATCACAAAATAGTTGAAAAGCAATCAGGTTTGATCACTGATCATTTCATAAAAGCTGCTTATTTATTCACTTTCTTTCCACTTCCCCTCTGCAGCTAAATATTTTGACATAGAGATACCATATCTCTACCGTTTTACTATATCACTTTTTAGTCTTAGACTTGATTTCCATATGTCACAGAATAATTCAGCAATTACTCATTGTTATTTATATGTTAAGGTGTTGCATTACTTGCTACCACTCACATATTAGGAATAGAAACACCTCTGAGTACAGTTTAGACTATGTTGTTAAGAGCAACCCACATTTTCATTTGGGACTTTAGGAATCTGGGGATTTCAGAAGTAATTTTCTTGATTGCCTAGGTTCTTTATAACAGTATTTTTCTCATACTCAGACTTACACCTCTGTCATCATGGCTTTTTCTTTGAAGAAATTAAAAATTATACACTTGTAGAGAGACCATTAAAGTAGACCTCCTTTTAAAGGTAAGTGGATATCTTTCTAAGTGGTTTGATTTTTCTACCATATACGCCACGGTAGATATTTTACCAATGTGAGTTGACTTTATCAAGCAACAGTAGCAACTTGCAGTAGATAGTACTCTCTGCTTCCAGTGGAAGAGTGAGAGTCCAAAAACTCAGAAAACCAGCAAGTTTGTTCTCACTTTTTGCTCCTTTGGTGTCATCTATTCCTTCTCTCTAGCTTTTAGCTAGCAGACAGGAAATCCTTGCATAGTGAGTGGCAGTTCTTCCTGAATTTTTTTCCTCCTTCCTTTATCTCCAGCTGAGAGGAAGTGTTGCTTTCAGGTAGATTCTTTACTCACCAGCTACTGTGGAGCAGGAAATAACCTTACAGACATTTGTTTGATAGGCACATGAGACAGGAGGGAAGATTTATGAAACAGCAGATTAGCATATGAGTACCAAGTAAGGATATTATTTTTTTTTGCAAGTAGTGTTCTTCTTACTGCTTCTGCCTCATTTCTGTCTTGAGGTAGTCTATACAAAAATCCTGGAAAATATGCATTTCAGATTCTGAAGCTACTCATAATAAAACTGTGACTTGATAGCCATCATTGCTATCAATTACCTGCTGGCCATCACACAATGTTAAATATGTGACAGATAGACCAAGGGAATGCTGAATTCTTGCTGTACAGTGTATTGACTTGAAAACTGTTAGTTTCTTAAGGAGAAGACTTTTCTTTGCCGTGTTGAGGTTGTTAGATTCAAAGTCATGTTGTTTCAGAACAGTTGTCTTAGCTTCTTGGGCTCCTTAGATCTCTTTAGGATTGGTATTGAAGAGAAAGTTATTTTGGCAGAGTTTTTTGACAAATTTTCCCTCTTTATTTTCAGGCACACTCCTCGTTTTAGAGTTCTGCTTCCTATTTTACATTTTTAACTGATAAAAAGGGTTGTGGCTGCCTAGGCAGTTGTATTTAAAAGACCTGTGCATAGGGACATGATTTAGTGGTGGACTTGGCATTGTTAGGTGTATGGTTGTACTCAGTGATATTGTGTCCTTTCCAACATAAATGATTCTGTAATTTTGTAATTCTAGGTCTTCATTTGTCCACCTCCATTTTCTCTGTCAATTGGTCAGGCTTCATAACTAAGGTTAATCCAAAAAACTGAATATGTATGTCTTCCTCTCCTTATAACCAAATACTAAGCTGAGTTTCCTGTCATCTGAATAAACCGCCAAGTGTTATACCAAGTTGCCTAGGCATTAATTGCAAGCACTAACCATCCCATGGTATTCTGTTTTTTAAATATTAAGAAAAGCCACGTCACTGGCAACTGAAACTTCCATTGTTTTTTAACTCAACCATACAGTTGGGTTTTGTTGAATTTTCTTTTAAAACTGCTGGTCTGTGCAATCTACTGAAAAGCAATGAGAAAACTGATTCAACATGGGACTTGAACAGCTGCCTGACAGTAAGGATTCAGTAATTCCACTGGTTACAATTAAAGGTTTCATGCGTTTAAAGTTAAACACATTTTAAGTGCTCTTCTGGGTGGTACACATGTATTAAACTGATATAACTCAACTACTAAGTATGTAACAATAGGTCTAGAGATCCTTATTATTAGACTTACTAAAACAAATTACTTAAGTCTATGTTTGCCTAGGTGATGTAATTTCCCAGACTGTGTTTCTAGTCTTCTTCCCTTCTGTACAATAAAATCAGCATTGGATTTCCGCAGATTTCTCATGACAGCCTTTTAGTGGTTTTGCTTTGCTAAATCCACTTTCTGACTTTGCAGTGTTCAGGTGCTGCCTACTTTCTATAAAAAGTCATAAAGAATTGAATTAACTTATTGAAGTGTGCTTGTTATCTAGACTCAGAAAGGCCTCCTGCTTGTTGCCAAAACCAGGTAATCGTTTAGGATTTACCCAACACGTTGTCATGCAGGGCATCCTACAGCGGCAGAAACAAGCAGGGACTTCACTTAGAATGATTAATGTGTGTCATATGCTACCTTTATTTGGAACTGTAATTTTTGGCATGGGGTGCTCTGTTTTTATTCTTTAATGTCAGCTTCCCCATCTGCACACACCCCCAAATCCCAGGATGTCTGAAGGCATTCCAACCTGTGTGATACTTAAAGAGGAAAATATGGAAGAAATAGGACATATGTCCAATTAATGGAAAATTGTAATATTTAAAAAGTGTATATATTTTTTCCAGGTGTGTCATAGCTATGTGTACTTCTTGAGCTGAATACTATTTTCAGCTGAATACAATTCTAAGTCTTTCATATTTTTTAATTTAGGATGCTACTCAAACTATAACAATCAATGTCTGCAGAAATGTTACTCATAAATATCTATAATTTTTTAGTACCTAAACAATTTTCTAGTTTCAGCCATTGCTTATTACAGTAACTCTTTTCATTTGCATTTAGTGATCATAGAATAACCTCTCAGAAGTCTATATCTAGTTATAAAAATGTGCTACCCTTCTCAGCTATCTGCATAATTTATTTGCTGCTGTTTGCTTCCTCTGGAGTGTGTTGGGCATGGCTGGAAACTGCAGAGATGAGCTCCAGAAACAACTGTTTATTTTCACTGTCTCCATTCACTTAAAATGGGTTGGTGTTTCCTCTCATAAAACCCTGCTTTCTGGAGGTCTCTGCAGCTGTGAAACCTGTGCAAGTGGAGAGGCCAGGTTGAGATTTCCCAGCCCATGGCAGTCACTTTAACAAATGGCCTCCTGGGTGTTGTCTTCTGCTTGGGAGGCTGCAAACATTACAGGCCTGATGGGTGTTCTGTTGAAATTTGATGACTACTTCTCAGTAAATGAGATCAGGTATCAATCTTGATCATTGAATGTGATTACTGGTGTCAGGTTCATACACTTTCAAAGTACCTTCACCATATAAACCTAAAATTTTGCTAAGTTTTTATCAAACCTTCCTCACTGAAAAGGGAATCAGAGGGTAAATCACCCAGAGAGAGAAACAAATTGGTTTTTCCTTACTTCAAATAAAACTCGAAAGGTTACAATTCCGTGCAATTATGAAAACTAAGCTGTACATAGCATGTGTAAAAGTGATTAATTAAAGGTCTGCAAGTTGCTGTACCAAGAAAAGCCCACACAAACAATTAGGTGTCAAGCTGCCTTTCCACAAAGAGTGTCTGATACACAATCTCCTATTTGACTCTTTTCTTCCACATCGCCTTGGCCTAAGGTGTATTTTTGGAGGAAAGCATGAACAGAGTGGACAATTTTGTTTTTCATTGAACGATGACTTTCAGGTAATTTGCACAATGTACTGTTGATTAATATATTTAGCAAACAACACCAACCAAAAGAAGTTTACAATGAAACAGCGATAGAAACCATGCTTTGGAAATTAAGAAAGCGGCTCCATCAGGAAATTAGTCATAGTCAGAGTCTGGAAGGAAAAAATTAAACATCAAAAGGGTTTTAAAATTCAGGTGCTTTTGGTGTAACTTAAAACCCTCCTACAAGCTCACAGCAAGGCAAGTATCACAATGCAAATAATTAATTTGGTTGGAAATAAAACTGCTGTTGAATTATTTTAAATCACCTGAAGAAAATCAGTCTTGAAATAACCTGAAAGTCACTGGAAAACTCTTCTGGCCTCTCTAAACTCACCTGAGTCTATGTGTAGAAGACACAAGTATTAAACTCTCCAGGCTTAGAAGAAAGGTTTCTTTACAGAGTGTACACAGCCAGCGATAATTTGTGCCGTTTGATTCAAATTACAGTAATTTTCACAGTTCAGTTGATTTTATACATAGCCAAGGAGCCTGATCAAAATGGAATTTCTTTCCTGTCTTTTTTAGGCAATGGCTTGACATTTGCTCCTCTCTTGCTTTTGTCTCACTGTTTTACAATGTCTTCTGCAGTTGCGTCTGTTGACTTCTTCTCTCTACGTTTGTCTTCCTTATGTTTGTCTTCCTTATGTTTGTTTTCTGTGTGCATTTCATTTCTGGGTTTCTCTTTAATTTTAAATTCCTTTTCCTTTCTTTTTTTTTTTTTTTTTAGGATGGGTTTCTTGGGGACATGTATTCCCTTGGACTGCTTCAACTTTGAAGGACTTTCAGCTTCTTCATCGAAACTGCCCTCTTGAAATGCAGCATAACCTTCCATTCTTTTTTCTTTCTTAAATCTCATGCTCCTTTTCATCATCAGATACTATATCTGGAGGCTCACACCAGCTGTCATGAGGTGGTGAAAGCTCAATGATGCTGTTCAATCCAGGGAATATTGTAGGACTGATTCCTTCAGGGCTGGGAGTACAAGCAATACTCCCATCGTGTTCTACCTGACAGTGTTTGCTAGGGCTGCTGGTAAGAAGCAGGAAGCACTAGGCCATTCTGGTTCCCTGATATCAAAGTGAAATCTTCTGCTACCTGTCAGTGACACTGTTGAGGTCCTGCTCTCAGTGGTGCAGCATCTCCCCTTCGGCTCCACACTTGGGGCTTTGCCTAACACCCGTTTCCACCTCCACTGCCTGGCTGTGAGGATGGTGAAGTGCCTTGAGGGGAAGCCGTGTGAGGAGTGGCTAGGGGCACCTGGTCAGTTCAGCCTGGAGGACACTGAGGGGACACCTCATTCTTTGTGAGGGGAAGAGGAGGGGCAGGCACTGATCACTTCTCTGGTGACAGGGACAGGACCCGATGGAATGGCCGGAAGATGAGTCAGGGGAAGTTTAGGTCAGATATTAGAAAAGGTTCTTCACCCAGAGGGTGGTTGGGTGCTGGAACAGGCTCCGCAGGGAAGCGGTCACAACACCAAACCTGACAGATTTCAAGAGGCCTTTGGACAATGGTCTTGGGCACTTGGTATGACTCTTGGGGATGGTCCCGTGCAGGGCCAGCAGTGGGGCTTGATGATCCTTGTGGGTCCCTTCCAACTCAGCTTTTTCTGAGTAATTCTGTGATAATTTCTGCCAATCTCACCTCTTTATTTTTTCCTTGCTTGCTAGACACCTATTCATACTGTGTGTAACAACCCCACTGAATGTGTGGATCATACTTTCTAAATGTTTTGTAATAGCTTGAAGCCACCATCAGCTGAAGGGCAATTTACAGTAATTTGGTGTAGCAGTAGGGAGGAAATCTTCTTTGTGTGCAATCCACAGAGACAGGTTCTCAAGAGGTCTGACTTCTTTCATTCAAAGCAGAATACATCCTGCAGAGAAAATTCTGAACACACTAATCATTGCTTCTGACAAAATTTTTTCAACTACATTAAACATTAGAAATTAACATTTTCCCATCATCCTTCTAAAGTCACTGCTTTTTTAGAAAGAACAGATCATGGTTTTACCAAATCATCTATAAAACCAAAATTCTGTTTACACAGATTGTTTGGTTGAGTTGGACACTCAGTACTCTGAACTCTCAAAAAAGATGCAGGTTAATTTATTATACATAGTCCTCATTGCCCTCCCATTGAAATGTGGCTGGGCCTCTGCACAAAATAATCCCTGACTTCTACATTCTGAAAATGGTTGTCTCCTTTTTTTTTCCCTCTTCTTCCCTAAACAGTTATTATTTTGCAGGGTTGGGTAATAAGTCAAACAATCTTTATTTTTAAATCTTTGCATTAACCAACTTTCAGGGGAATATCATCATGAATGAAAAGACCTATTTTACTTTGAAAAAAACCCTATAAATATTCATTTATATTTTATACTTCAAAATAAAGGTAAATAAAGATTGATTTCTAGGGAAAAGAAATAGAAAATAAACTGTAGAAAGTGGCAGAAATTTTCAAAGTACCTATAAGAATTTAAAACATAAAGTAGACTAAGATTTTGCCTCACAATTTCTGTCTAAAACAGAAAGAAAATAGTATTCTGAGGCACTTCATATGCCTTTTGGAGAACAGAAGATACATGTGGTGAAACCCTTTTCCCTTGAAAATTTCCTTGAAAAATTGTGTACTTCCCATATTTCCTAGCTCATTTTCTATTGATCATGAACGTTCCTGCATACCTGGGAAACAAGACACACATTTTCCACTTTAATCTGTGAATGAGTTCTATTTCCATTTGAGGAAAGCCAGTAAAGGACAATTACCTTATTAGCATTGCAAAGAACATCCTCTTTATTCTTCAGCAGTCGGACTCTGAACCTAAATCTTCCCTATAAAAAGGAGCTTTGATGAAATAGGTGGACATTTCGTTTTAGTCATACAACTATTTCAATAGCAGTAGAAAATGACTGCAATTTACTGAGCCAAAGTGAAGATACGATTTCTGAGGTAGACGTTAAAAAAGGCACAACAGGAGTTATACCATAGTCACAGATGTTAGTAGTAAATATTTAATTAAGGAAAAAACATATTCTGCTCTCTGCCTTGTATTAAATGACCTTGCTCTAACAAGGGTACCAAACTGACTGAATAAAAACTCATAGAGAAATCTTCCAAAGAACTAAGGAAGATATTGGTAGATTAATTCAATTTTTTTCTCTTATATAGTCCTGCCATAACTTTGCAAAAGCAGCAGGCTAGATGACCAGGCTGTGGCAATACGGCTGTGCCCAGAGACTGAAATTTGTCCCCTGCAAACCTCAAAATGGTGTGTAGGCCTGGGGCATCCCCAGACAACACCCTCACTGATAAACAAGTCAGCAAGAAGTCAAATATAATATTATCTAGTATATCTACCTTTGATATTTTCTTGAGAATTCAATAAAATATGTAGAAATAATTTAAATCTATGGTTGTATCACGGTGCTTCACAAATATGAGATCTGGAACAAAAGTTTCACTGGAAGCTATAGGCATAATGTAAGCTGCTGCCAGGTTATTTCACCAGTTTGAAGCCTTAGGAGAACAGTTCCAAATCTTTGTGGAAGCTGAAAAGTAACAACAAATATGTCACAACACAGACATTACCTTTCTAGTAGGACATGACCTCAATGACATTCATAAGAATAGATCTAGACTGAACTACAGTTTAAATATTATGACATAAACATTAATGTCCTTATTTCTACCTTTTTTTCAGGTCATCTCCACAGTGTAAAACATGGTTAATTCTTTGAATCAAAAAATACGACAAAGTCTTGCTAAAACAACCCCTTATAAAAAAAGTGAAACCAAAGTCTGCCAATTAGATATTACTAATATTTAGGTTGTTTAATGACAGATTTTTCAGTTTAAGCTCATTTCTATTTTTAATGCAATCTAATGACTACATGCTCACTGTTGCTCCTTTCTTGTATAAGTATTACATCTGCTAATGCTAATAAATATTGCATTTACTTACAACAATAAATGTGTCTTAGTGGACTAATTTACTCTCTGTTGGAGTATTTCCAAATTGATGACTCTTACTAACATTAATGAAATTGCTACATCCAGTGTCGGGGGAGGCCTTGACAAAAATGACAGCCTGAAGTAGTGTACCTTTTCATCATATAAGTATGTTGTTAAATTTAAGAATGCAGCTCAAAGAGCTAAATAAATAAACCATGGCATCTGCAAAATTCAAAAGTTTTATGAGCCTCTTGACTTCTCTGCTACACAGTCACCACATAAAACTCAGCTTTGCTGGTTTTCTTAGTTCCTCATATTTTTGCATAATAAATTGTACAAAATTAATCTGCCTCTAGTTGCTAAAAACAAATTTCACCAATTCTGAAATGTGCAGAATAGTCATCTGTATGGAGATAACATATAACAAGTATATATGTAGGCACTAAGGCATGAGATTTCTCAGAGACTATATTTAAGTTAGCAATATCATGTTTTGCTATACCTCATTGTGTTGTTAGGTAGTTTGGTTTTTTTAAAGTTGGCAGTCTTCCATCATCCAAATATGGCACATAAACTCCATAAATGTCACCAAAGAACTGCACTCAGATACTGTGGTACTCAGATACTCAGGAACTGTGGTCCATGCAAGGTAGGTGTTCTGGGGGTCGCTTCCTTTAATAATGCTTTGCTTCTATATCTCCATCTGCAATGTACAGAAGTCCTAACTTTACACATACAAGTCTGGGAATAGCAGTCCCTTGCTGTTACTGAATTTCTGGGTGTCTTCAGTTTCTGAAAAAGAGGGGTTTATAAATGTGCTTCTATAAATGCCTATGGAAATACCTTTAAGAGTCATGACAAAGACAATATATATAATACTAATGCGTTAATAGTCATATTGATTTTTTTTCAAAAATAAAAAAGGAGAGTCTTTAATTTCTAAATTACTTTCATAACTCAACAGAAAGATTTTGACTGAGAATCCTTGTTCTGTTTGTACTTCTGTGAGAAATATTATTTGACAGACCCAAGAAACAGTCATGCCCTGACATTTGAATAGAGTCTCTGAGCTTCAAACTTTGCCTCTGAAATCCTTAGTTTTCTTTAACCAATATATCATCTCTATGACTTTTCACTATACACAGTTTAGACCTGGTATATACACTTCTATATGTATGTTATTGTTTAATTGTAGAGTGTATAAGCATTTATAGTTTTCCTACAATGTTGACGTTTTTCATTTGGAAAGAGATCATGGAACTCTCACAGTCTTTCTGTGTGTAGAAGTAGGGCTTTGAATTCAGTGGCTCATGTGCACTGCCTATTTTTGCTGATGAATTGCAATGTATTACCATAAATGAAATTAGAAAAATCAAGACTCCAGAGATGAAAATTACCTACTAAATCAAATAATATGTTTTGCATCTGTACCTGGCTCTGCACAGTTTGTTATCCAGTATTCTGGGATTTTTTTGGTTTTGAAGATCTACCATATTTCTTGGGACCACGTCCCACGTGCCAGGTGATGAACTGTCATGAGCTATCCCTTATATGTCTCATACCCTTATAAACTTTGTCATTTGAGCTAATGTTTTGGAATTATATTTCCCTATACTGCTCTAATTTCATGTCCATTTTTTCAAGCTGAGAAATTCTCAGATAAGCAGATAGAGGAAAAATGGCAACTTTTCCCATGAGAATTGTGAAAAAACCCTCGTCTTTAAAATTCCTTGGGGCACAAATTCTTTTTGCGTCTGTGGTTGTCAGTGGCAAGGGTGGTGGGATCTAATCCGTAACAGAGTTCTTATGTAATATTGCAGTGCAAATTAAAAACTACCTAATAAAAGTAGCAGTGTGTAAGAACAACTTTCAAAGTGATAGGTGTGTTACACAAGGTAGGAATTTTCCACTAAAATGACTTTTACATTTCTCTGAGGAAGTTTGACATTAGTGAGCAGTGCTCAACCTACGGTATGCATAGCAGGATTATAGCAGAGGCTGTGTACATCTTGGTGTTATTATCCTGACTGTTCAGCTGCAGTGCACAGAAGCCTACTCAGTGATGTTTTACTGGTGAAGAAAAAAGTGGGCATGGAGAATTATCAAAGTTCCAAATTCTTAATTACAAAACTGCAAGGATATTTTTTAAAGCAAACCTTTTACCCAGTTCCTTGGTAATGCCTATAATTTGTTACTAAATATAAATGCACTATTTTTATGTGTTGTCTTTTGTAAAACCTTGATAGTTATAATTCATAAGTGGTTGTCCTATATATAACTTACTTGAATACCTCTGTATTTTTAGAGTTAACAGTTATACTTTGACTCAGCAGTGATTCAGCTGAATGATTCCTTTGGAATAATAATGATCATATGTATTGAGCATATTTAATGTGATTTTTTTTTTTTACACTCATATTAAAAAAACCCAAACCACAACTATATGCTGGGGATAAATGTGTTGCACTTCATAATTTCTGGATAAAATTAAATATTTTTACTATTTGATCTCTGAGAAAAATAGTTGACAGTTATTCTTTTGTACTTCTTTTCACTAGTCACATCCAGAAAAGTATGTAGTTATGCAGTAGCATCTAACTATTCATATTACAATGGTAGATTTACTGCAAAATTTCTACAGTAGTTCCAGTGCAAACATGGTTGTGATGGCTTTTCCTGGTCCTAAAAGCATGAGCCAGACACAGTTAGGTGATAAAATGTGGTTATCTTTATAAAGGATCCTTTATGGTGCACGACATGTGGAAATAGACACCGAAAATGCACCAAAGATGCACACCATAACATAAAGTAGCCACAACTTTATATATTTAGCAAATCAGCATAACTGACAAGAATCCCCAATTAGAGACACACTTGATGAGGTAATTCCCCTTTGGTTTGGCTCTCCTCTGAAACTGCCCCTTTAGATACTAACTGAACTTTGTTTATGAAAAAGTGTCTTGAGAAGCTGTTTTAACCTTGGTTCCCAGAGGAAGCGAGATTAGTATTGGAGCCTTTAGAAATGTGTTTTGCCTTTCTATCTAACAGAGTAGGTGAAAAGCTAGCTATGAATCCATGTGGCTATACAATAATAGGCTACAGAGCTACAAATACATATAAAGAATATACAAAAGCAAAAAGGCAAAAAGCAGTTTGGCATCAGTTGAACAGAATCAAATGGTGAATTATAAGAAGAAACATAAGGATAATCTGCCCCTCCATGTATCTTCTTCTGAGGTTATAGAGTAACAATTAAAATGATACCTGAGCACTTACAAAAAACTGTAAAACACCAATGAAAATGCACCAGAGGCATCCAGGAGCAGGAAGACACAAAGTGAATTCAAGCATGATTTCCTAGTCAAATAAACAGTTTCCATTCCCTGTCAAATCTGTCTTTTCCATTCATAATGTGCTTGAGACCAAAATGGATAAGGAACCAGATGCCCCTTCCAAAATACATGCCTAAGAAAAAGGCTAAGAGAAAGAATCAGAAAGCTCAGATCCTGTTAGACCAAAAACATTGTTCTACTGTGACATGTCAAATGTTCCCTTGTGCCGCCTGACAACCTGGACTGTTATACATGTAACATGGTTTGCCATGTTTGCACCACCGAAAGACAAAGGGAACTCCTTTCTTTTAAGAGAAGTGAAATGACACGTGTCTTTGCCAAATTTGGCACTTTGTTTAGTGTGGTTTTGGTACCCTGCTCAATACAAAGCACTGATGTGACATCTCCTTTTCAGCTCAGGTCTGGCTTGCTGCAAGTACCGCTGTTCTGCCCTGTCTTGGAAGCACAGCCTCTATCAGTAGGCTGGGAATCCCACTGATGCTAGCAGTGGGTTTTAATATCCCCTACAACGGAAGGCTTAGCTGAAGCACCTGAGGAGAGAAACATGGATTTATTTTGTAACAGAAAGGGTGTATTAGGGTCCCTCAGGTGAGAAAGAGAGAAAGAGAAAGAGAAAGAGAAAGAGAAAGAGAAAGAGAAAGAGAAAGAGAAAGAGAAAGAGAAAGAGAGAAAGAGAGAGAGAGAGAGAGAGAGAGAGAGAAAGAGAGAGAGAGAGAGAGAGAAAGAGAAAGAGAAAGAGAAAGAGAAAGAGAAAGAGAAAGAGAAAGAGAAAGAGAAAGAGAAAGAGAAAGAGAAAGAAATGGAATGTCTTATACTTACTACAAGTAGAATAATTCACTGTCCTTGAGGTGAAAAATAGTAATGTGAGACTTAAGGTATCCAAAATCCAGGTGAAAAATCAGTGAACAAGTGAAACATCAGTGAACCTTATCTTCCTCAAAGAAACTCTCCACATATGAAAGCTCTGTCTTTTTAACTTCCTTCAACTGAATTTTTTATAGCAAAATAACAGTGGTTCTATGAAGCACAGTAGGGTATGTCCCCATGACATGAGTATAACGTTTTGAATAGGATTTATTCATGAAATACCTTGAAGCCTGTCTCATTTGGGAACAACTAGAGCAAATTCAGTGCAAAATGTCCAGCAGGCAATGGCTGTCTAATAGAAACCATTCAGTAACACCACCAAGGATGGTGTTACTGCAGGCTGTTTCTCACTTCTCATTCAGACAAGGAGAGTGCTACCTGCTCACGCTGCAGCATTTCACTGGCACGGCAGAGTGGAGCACAGTGCCTCCTCTCTGCTACCAGCTATGACTTGGCAGGATACAGACATACATAAAAGCACTTCGTCTCATCAAGTGCATAGCTAAGTTGAAATAGCAGTTTTTAATAATAAGAGAAAAAGTCTTTGAAAAGAAAGAGCTTGTCAATATCTGGCTCATCCTTTATTTCTTCTCCCCTCTCAATGACAAATGAAGGACAGCAGGGCTTTTTCTGCACTAAATATTTTTAATCTCCACGTGATTTTTAAAGAAAGTTATTTTATGAAGATAACATTTTTAGGCGAACGTGTTCTTTCTTTAGAACTGAATTTGTTATAGTCCACAATATTGCTTTTTAAATTTCCTGAGCATACACTAACAATATTAATCTCAAGACCTCTTTTTAAATTACAATAAATTAATGGTTAAAGTGTTCTAAAAATTAGCTTAGAAATTAATTCTGATTACAAAATGTGAAGTTTGATTTTAATTTCTGCTTATACAATACAGTCTTGGAATTCATTTGCAGTATCTGACCAGTGGTTGTTTTTCTGCTAATTCGAATCTGTTCTCATCTGCTTCTACATGAACACTTATACACTTAAAATACCTATAATATCACCAGAAATGTATGACCTGTTGGACTCTACTTTGATAAACAGGATACCAAGAAGTTACTCCAATTTATCTTATTTTACCTTATCTATTTATTTGTCTATCCCTATATATATACACCTGTCTCACTGCTGTCTTAATGGCAAGTATATTTCTGGGTAGAAGGGATGACAGTCAAGCACCTGTGTATTCAAGTAATTGCTTGCAACCAGAAGAGGCAGAAAGGGCCAGGATACAGCTGCTCATGAGTGAAAGCAATGCTGAGTAAGCTCTAACTAATCACAGAGACTAGACTTCACTTTGTTCCTTATCCCACATCTATGAGGAAAAATCGGGGGCAAATGCAAGGATTAGCCTGGGACAGCAGTTTTCAGCAATGAATGAATATCTAGAGTCCTATCAAAGTACAAACACACTTCTGTTTCAGTGAATGCCTAAAAATTATAATTAATGCCCTTTATTTTACCACTGTAAGTATAAAGCATAGAATTGTTCAGTACAGCTGTATCACACTGAAGTCTTCTGGATGAGGAAATGACTTCTTCCGCTTCTGTTACGTTGCTTTTAGGTCTTTACTACGATACAGTGGAGAAAAAAAAAATCTTTTTCCTTTCTTAAGGCAATGATGCAAATTTGAGATTCACAAGCTTACCTGGCTTATGTCTATTTAAAATAATTATTAACTTCTAGCAATTGTGTTTTATGGATCTACTCAATTCTGGAAGCACCTAGTTAAATATGATTAACCTCCACGGCTCTCAGGTTTTCAGTGTCTGAGTGAGATACTTCTCAAACATTCAGGAAATTTCTGTTCTTTTTTCTCAGGTGGGTAAAAGAACTTTATTCTGAGTCTGCAATATCTTTATAAAACTGCTCTCTTGATATATTGAATTATTGTTTACATCCTAAGCAGCAAAATTCTGACAGATGGAAACTTACAGTCATAACTTCTGAAAACAAAGTAGTTAAGAAAAAGATGCCTTTTATTCCCCTGTTATCTCAAATTTAAAAGAACAAAAATACCTAATTTATTAATCTGCTGTCTGACCAGGAGGTTATGGTTTACTTCATAAATATGTGAAAGAAGATTTTTGAAAAATATCTTCCATTGACCTAACAGAGAAAAAGCAAAGACTTTTTGCTCTTTCCTATCTATTTACCCTACCAGGGTAGATAGAATAATCAAAATATTATGTGCTGTATGGATAGGGGAGGCTTAGTGTCTGTCTGCATAAAAAATTCTTTAAAGAGGATGTTTGATAATTGAGGCTTTTCAAGACTCCTATGCTTGTCCCTGAACCTGCTATAAGAGGACAATTTTCCTGTGTAATCTATATATGAGCTGGACGTTTGTGGGTTTCTCATTTGACTGCTGAGAATAATGGATCAGGAGTAAACAGTCTCCATGGACAGTCATCTGAATACCTTGAGGGATTTTGATTGCAGGTGTGGAGCCTGTGGTCCATGTGCCATGCACTGCTGTGTAGTGCCAGCCTGTGCCCCTCAATCTGCTGAGATAAATCACTGTAGGAGACAGAGCTCAGCTGGCAGGCAGTGGAGCTCACACTTGCCTTCAAGTAACAAGTAGCTGTGGCTGTGTACTAGAAATTGTCCTTAAATGCAGTGAACACAAGGTTTTGGGGTCTTTACAAAAATAGGTTGTAGGTATGACACATGTAGGTATGGTCTTGAAGAGGAAATGAAGAAGCTGTGCTGTGAACTTCTGTTAAGTGCAAAGATAAGCTTTAATGGCAGATTGCTAAAATGCTCCCATCACAGAAGTTTTCAGCATGAAAGTGGCTTAGTTATTTTCCCAGTAGAAATGACCTCAGAAGCAAAATGCTGAAAGATTCCTAATGGCAGTTAGTCTGCCATGGAAAATGTATGTGGAATATATGCTTTACTGACAGTCTTGCAAGACAGATCTTGTTGGGTATCCAGGAGGGTCTTTCTGAGTCTGGTGTAAGCTCACACATTGACTCCCAGCAAAACAATCTCTCTCTCAGTCTTTTCTTTAAAAATGTTGAGGGCATTACTCTCAGCTTTAACTAGGGCTTAATCGGTCAAACATTATTCTCTTTCCAGCACACAAAGCTAAAGCTTCAAATTAACTTGTTTCCTTCAGGATGTTACATTAAAAAAAAAGAAAAAATTGGTCCTCTGGCTATTTTGTCATGTAACTTAGAAGCAAAATATAATGACTGTTGCATTTTTCTCTGATGACTTCCTCCCCTATTAAGGATTTCTTTCAATTCCCTGGTGACATCAAACCAGCAACAGGATACTGGTTAGGTAGCAATAGCCATCCTAAGCCTATTCCATTTTTTTCCAGTCTGTTGTATAGCCTGTTGAGCACAGCAAGGACTAGGTCCTTGAAAAAACAGATCAAGAGGTAATAGCAACTTCAGGGGAAAGACTTTAGAAGTAATTTAATTTATTACTCTGATAGTACAAAATTTTTCCGTAAGTTTTTTAGCAGTGCTCTGTGCAACCTAATTTTAAGTCCCAAGCACAGAATAACACATTCCTCTTTTACTGCTGGATGGCTTGGGATATGCACACCATCAGTTGTCATTCCTATGGTCCAATGTTTCATTATAGAAAGAAAAATAATAAATAAAGGAAATCCCCCTTATTTGAAGGGAAACTTCTACATATCAATGATACACAGAAGCATGTTAATTTTTACATGGAAATCCTTGTGCTAGAAGTCAGCTACAGTATTCTCACTTTCTCAAAATTACTAATAGTAGTACGGTATGTCCTAAGGACAATACTGAATGATGTGGGCTGTGGTTTGGGCAATCCTTTCAGAGATGCTGGAGCCTTGGAGCAGCACAGGACTCTTCTCCATCCTGAATCTTGAAATCTCTCAGCTCTCAGACCTTCGTTGAGTTTTCTGTATGTGCCTTTCCACATATTCCCTACTCCAAGTAGCTGGATGTTTATCTTGTTTCTCATCCCAGACCAGAGCTCTGCCTGGCTGCAGCCACTGGAGGGGCCCAGTTTGTTGGCTGTGCTCACAATGCCCACAACTGACATGAAGGTACAGAGAGAAGCCAACTATTCTGTGGACAGCTTGAGCATTTCTAGAAAACAAGGGGGTAAGAGAAGGAGCTGTAAGGTGTTAGCCATGTATGAGTGTTTCATACATAGCCTGCAACGTGAGAAGTAGGATGAAAACTGAAATGCTGAAGAAGATGCTGACAGCAGCTAAATTTATGAGGAGGAGGAATCTGCATGACGAGAGAGGATATGGAGGAGAAGAGAGCAGAGGAATAGGTCACTCAGACCTGAGCATGTGATGTAACCTGTGGGACAAGACAGACAAAGCTTGTGTGTTTCCTCCTTCCTGCCTCCCTGTCTGAGCATGGAGTCCTGAACTCTTTGCTGTAGGAGCTGCCAAGGAAATAACAATGCAGAACAGAAACCTGAGTGCCTCTCAATTTTGTTACAATACTACTCTTTAAAAAAGGGTGGAAGGAAAGTGGTAGAGAAATGTGCTTTTTTTAGCAGTGTGACTGGTTCTGAAGCCTGCACCCTGTATCAATATCTGCATTATCAGACATAGATATTTCTGGATCAGCAGCTCTTTTGTATTTTACTGTTAGATCAACTTCGTCCAAAGTTCTTGTTAAACCTGTGCTTTTATTTTTCTTTCTTATTTGCTCAAGATTGTCTCTATTTCCCTATAAAGGAATAACCTAGAAATAAATGCTCGATTTTACATACAGCCACATTTCTGCTTAGACAGAATTTGTGACTTCCTTTTCCTCTGTATAGAAAAGGAAACTGTGCTACTCCTGTTATAATAACCCATGGCTTTGCATGTGCACGCATTTGCAATTTACCATTGCTGACACAATAAATATTTTAGCTGCTTAACTGCTCAGGTTCTTCTGACTTTTCAACATCTTTTTCCTGTAGCTTATCAAGAAAACTGTTCTTATTATGAGTAGCAAGAAAAACAATTTTATGCTTGTAGAATTTTTAATTTATAGAATGTTTTCTTCTTCTTACATTATTTCTTGGGCCTCAACCTGTTAAGTCTTCCAGAATTATCCACAGATAGCATTACTATTTTGAAATTCATATTTTCTGCCTTCCCAGTTTTTACAGATATGTGACTTGACTAAATACATTAAGAAATTGAGACATACTTCTGAATATTTTCTTCATGGATCTGTCTCTAGATTTTCTCACAGTCTTTATATGAGAAAGAATGCCCTATTGTTTTTAAAAAGCAAATAAAATGCCTTTATGTCCCATCTTCCTTAGTACTCCTTGTTTCTATGTGGTGAAGACTTCTTAGCTCAGTAATTTTGTACGTTTCCCTTTTTTAGTTGTTTATATGCTCTCAGAGTTTAATCTTTTTTTTATGTAGCCAAAGGTAAGTATCCCAAAGATCTTCATGGACATCTGATGCCTTTTCCTGGTCTTATAATCAAGAATCAAACACGGTTAGAAGGGACAAAAGGATTTTACCTTGGTATTTATTTTAAGGATCCTTAGGTGCACTACGTCTAGGTTGAACGCACCTCGGTGTACACTGCAAAAAACTCTGTCTCCCCCCCAAAAATCTGGTATAACATAGGTTTTGCTAATTAGCAAATCTATCATAAATTCCCCAATGAGAGGCTAGAATGAGCCCCCCTCCCCGAGGAATCTTCCCCTGGATGGCTCTATCTCAGTTTACAAAATGTGTTCTGGAGAGGGCCTTGGGGTCTGGGGCACTCTGATCCCTAACTATGAAACCTCTAAAATGTTTACTCTCCCAGCTTAACAAACAAGTCCAATAATGCAGGCAAAAAGCACTAAGGAATACAGAAGCTGCAAAAAGGCACAAAAGGGGTTTAAAAGAAAAGGCAAAAAATCATCATGGCACCATAACCATGAGCATTTCCTATTGCTTATGGATTTAAGCAAAGCCTTAAAGGAATCTTATTCCACAGTAATAACAACAATTTGAATTTTTTTGTTACATCAGGAATTTGTTTCTCTACAGTATTGTCCTGTTACACATTGTTTAAGATATTGAGTCTTTATGAATCCAGATCCAGAGTTCCAGGTAGGAACAAAACAACACAAGGTTTTTATAGCAAAGCTATGAGATATCGTTACAAATAAGATCAGTATATGAGCTGCTGCCTTAGTAGACAAGGTAAGAGTAACAGAGTTTTATAACAGGACTTTGTGATGTTTTGTGGGCTGGTGTCATAAGCAAAGGACATATTGACTCACTAGGTTATCAAGGTGATGCCTCTAAGCATCTCACCAACAAAGGGTTTAAGTCTTTACACATGAGAAAAAAGGGCTGTTAGAGCTGTGGAAAAATCCTGCTAGATTCTATGTAAGCACTATATATAGCAAGACAAATTCTTTCTGAGATTTGTGAAATTCATGACACAAAGTGGTGGCATGGATAGGGTGGAATCATGTGTGAATAAAAGTATGGCCTTTAAGTAATCACTTAAATCAGATGACACAGCAGGGCATGGAAAAACATTTTTCCTCACATATGCCCTATGAAACAGTAAATTTAAAGTGAAGTAAAAATTTAAAGCCCTCCAGGTACACAGCAGGAACAGTTTTCAAGACCTTAACTCATGGATGCAGAGCCAGCTTGCACAAGTGAAGATCTGAATGAGTTGAAGAGCCGGAAGGTTACAAGAGTAGGTGTTGAGAAGGTGTCAGTATACCTTTTAAATAAGCAGCATGGTCTGTGGGACCATCTATCTCCTTCTGTACTTCCCTTGCATCTTTGAAGATGTGAATGGAAAAAGGAATATCTTCTCATGTTGGGTGCTGGTATATTTCTGATATGTTCATTTTATTGTTATGCACAAATGTCAAGACGACATTTCTCAGATCTTCCTACAATCCCTGTATGATGGTTAAGCCATGGGGATGAATGCTCATTTCATTTCATGAGGATGAATACAATTTCAGCACTTAAGTGCTGGGTCCTAAATTTCTGTGCTGTTGTTTCCTAACCTGTACCTTATGGTGAGCTTTAAAGGAAATTCAACTCTTATGTGGATAAAAATAATACTCTGGTAGAAGATAAATAAAAGAAAAAGGAAGAATGTCTGTTCGTCTGGAGTGTTCTGCATCACCTACCCAGCCTCTTGCCTTCCTGAAGGAAGAGACAGAAAAGGTAATTCCCTTTATTTCATGTTCATTGAAGTATCAAAATGCAACTGTATCATAGCCATTTCTCCCAAAATGATGCATAATTATTTTAATAACTTACTGAATAAACAAAACTAAATGTTGGCTCACAGAACTACTGCATAATTGAGTTGTTTACTGTGATAAAAAACAGGATAGAAGTCATAGAGGTGTAATCAATTCTGTACTGAATGCTTCGGAAAAGCTGGTTAGTATCACTTTCTGCAGCCCCTTGCTTGCTTTTCAAGCACTGACTAGTCTTGAGACTCCTGAGTATTCTGTGAGACAAGATCAGTGGTACTAGTGACTTGATCGCCATGGAAAAAAGAGTAACCCCATCAGAGATAAAAATGAAACATTGGAAAACAGCAAAAAGTGTTTAAGCATTGTGAGAAAATTGCTAGAAGCACTAAATGAACACTTATAACTGAAGAGACTTCAAGCTGAATTATGCTATGGGATTTGAATGGTGCTCATTGTCAGGCCACAGCATTGGAAAAACAGAGACATTTCAGATACCTGAATTAGTATTTGCCTTCATGGTACCTGAATTTACAGTATGCTGAGTGTCATAATATCCAATGGCCTATTGTCATCAGAGAGGTTAAAAACTGTCATCACCATTCAGTATGCTGTAGGAAAAATCCAGAGATTCAGTGTTCACTATGAAAAAAGTTAACTGGGAACCATGTAGTTATTCTCGTCCCTAGGTGATGGTCAGTTTCCAATTAGAGAGGAAAAAGTTTTCATGCAAAAATATTTTGTTATCGCCCTAACTAGAAAAAATTAACTTTACATAGTCTACTGCTACTGGTGTAAGTAGTGTGAAATGCTAATTTACTGAGAACTTCTAATAAAAAAGAGACAATCTCCCCACAGACTCCTGGAACGTAGATTAAAAAGGGCAACAGAAGGACACAATCTAAAAACTGGAAATAGATGAAATAAAACAAGAACCACTGCTTAGCTCTGGGGTAGAAGAGGAGATTGACAAGTCTAGGATATCATCAGGGAGCTAACACTCTTTTAAGAGCCAGGACCGAGAGCTGAGGATGTTGAGAAGGTTGGCAGGACTATGCCTGCGTTAGCCTACATACAGACCCACTACATCCCAACGAACAGAATGGCATGGGGCTGGGAAGAGTGATCAGTGGTGGCCAAGGGATCTGTGGCCACCACAGCAGCATCACTGAGGAGAAAAGTCCAGGCACATCCAGGAAGCCAAGACAGCAGGTCAGAGACGGCCAGGAGCTGCCTGAGATGTCATGCAGCTCCCAAGCCCAGGGAGGGAGATGTGATCAGCAAGTCATTGCACAGCTCACTCTTCTTTCTTTCTGGGAAAACACAATGTTTTCCCAGAAGTTCCATTCAAGCTTGCACCATGGCAGAGATGACCTTGAACACAGGCATCTCAAGACTTGTGGCAGAGGGGGACAACATTTGAGACATTGACTTAAAAAGTGCCAGGCCATGAAGCTGTGGTCAGCTTCCCCTCAGAATAAACGTTTTAACTAATGTTAAAGCAGAAAGCTCAAGAAAAAACTGGGACAGTTACAAAAACAAAAAGCAGTGGAGAGATATTTAATGAGGATGGTAGAGTTGTTTATGTCCCAGTAACTTTGCTGCACATGGAGCAGAATTTACTCAGAAGTGTAAGGTTCATGGTCTTACAAACTTCCCTTCCATTTTCAACTGCTACTTCCACAATCATAAAACAGGATGGGCACAATACTAACTCAAGTCACTCATGGATGAAAATCTGAGTTCTGCATAGCATGGGGCCACAATTCTGTAGAACTTGTCAAATGATGTAAAGGAAATAGAACAGGCAAAATAATTTCATTTATTAGACAGGATAACACTAGCCCAAAGCCTGCTTGTGCAAAACTGACCTTTTTGTACGAAAGTGATCTACCCAAAATGGTTTATACCATGGCAGAAGGGTGCACTTCATGGCTGCAACTTCTTCTGGTCCAGCACTGGGAGTTCAAGAAATAAAGGCACTGTGTTCCTAGCATTGCGGTGTAAATGCCTTTGTTATCCTTGGTTTCAATGCCACGAGAATCTCATCTAGATCATTTCACTCAAACCTAACATTTACACATGAATTTTATCCCACCTTGAAAGAGAATATGTATTGTCTCTTGTGCAAATGGGAAGTGTATTTAGAAAAGAGGTGGAATTTTGTTTTCATGTAGTTATAAATTTGGCTGCCTCTTGTTCACTGGTGTGAATTTGTTTTTTAAGAATGCATTGCTTTCATTCTTCATTTTTATTTCAAAGTGTTCTCTGAATTGAGTAAGATTGCAATACTCTTTGAAACCCTTAATCTAAAAGGATGATGCAGGATGATTTCCTGATGTGATCCATGAACCTAAAATAACATGTTTGGTCTTTATAATGATGACTGTATCTCAGTGTGAAAAATACCTTGTATTTGAGCTACTCATACACATTTTATGTAGTCTGCAAGCAATGTAGCATGCAGTAATAAAGACACCTTTCAGAGTGGAGTGGAAAACTGTGCTCATAATCTAAGCAGCCTTCAAGCACAGCAGAAGCCCAGGCTCAGAAAAGACCTGTTAATTTTCATATGCCTGAAGGTAGTGAGCAGGAAATATCCTGCAGTGCTGAGTTCTTCTATGCTGGCATTTACACCTCTGTGCTGGTGCATTCCCCCTCCTCCCCCGCCTCCCCTCCACTTTCCAGGCTGTGGTGTGATCTGAGAAATGCTTGTTTAGGCCTTGGCCTTGAAACAGCACCTGGGCTTGGCTCTTTCCGAGCTTATCAGAAACATTGTCTGTTTCCGGGAATTGCTGACAAGCTTCTGTTTTCCTTATGACCAGCCTTGGAAAATATTCCTCTGGCCTGAATGGCATAACATTCCCATTCTCGGCCTTTCAAAGAAAGTGCCGACCCAAACTGTGGCCAGGATGAAACATTGTTGTGACTAAAGCCCGCTCTCTTGTGACCCTGTAAACAGAGGTCCAAAACGGGGCCCTTTGAGCTCTCCTGGACCACAGCGGGCCTGCAACCAGCATCTGCCTCTGAGTGGGATGCCTCTCAGAGCCAGCAAACCCTCAGGTTTGCTATACCTAGAGGATTGCTGAACCATGACCTGTCCTGGGCCAATACCCTCACTCTTCGAGGCCTGATCCTTCACCTGTCGGGAGATACAAAAGCACCCAAAGTGAGTATTTTCACTGACCTCTGAGGGGAATTTTTCACAGGCACCTTGCTTGCACAGCCTGTTTCTGTCTGCGTGCGTGCCCCTGTGCATATGCTATAGCAAATCTGAGAGAAATGATGCTTTCTCAGATGTTGGAGTACCTTGGATACCAAAGTAAGTCAGGCCTGTGAGTAAGGTTAAGTTATAAGCTTAAATGCTGCTAACTGTTGTTCTTTTGCTAAATTGTTAAACAGAAATGATAAGCTGAACTATGTTGCTAAGTGTCCTTCTGCTAAGTTCCACGTTGAAGTTATAACTTAGGTTAAATGCTGTTAAGTGTTATTCCTCTGTTAGATTGTTAAGGTTAAGCTACAAATTAAGCTTAAGTAATATGGTAAGTTGGGTATAAGTTAAGTGTTTCTCCTATGTTAAATTGCTAGGCTTAGGGTGTAAGTTAAACTAAAGTACTGTTAAGTTTGAGTATTGTTAAGCTTTTAGGCCGTGTTCCTTTTTATCCTTACCTGCACTGTCTTTTGACGTGCACACCCACACACGCACATCCCCCTAAACACTCACACACTACCCCTAGATAGTTCTCAGTTCATTTCTGTTTTGATTGCCTGGATACTGTTTGGTTTTATTGTTGCTTGCTTTCTCTTGTTGTGCCTTAGCTGTCTTCTAAGTAGTAGAGTGAATCTTGCCTGAGAACTTGTGCTTTGTTGCTTAATATTAAATCTGACTTTTGGTCATACCCTTACTGGTGATTTTTTAACTGACCTCAAACAATTTCATTTGTAACAACTTCTAAGCCTAACTCTGGATGTATTCAGTCTAGTATGGGAAAAGACAAATGTTTGAATATCAAGTCACATCAGTTTTAACATCTTAATATCTGGGGGGTCTATAAGCAATTCTGAACAATTTTTCAGCACAGACTAGAAACTGAACTGGGAAAAAATCAGTGCTAATCTCTGGCAAGGGTTAATCTGTACCAGACAGTGCAGATAAACAGCAGGAAGCTGTTTATATAGAGGTGGATGATAAGGACCCAAAACTTGGGCTTGTTTCCTGTTAAATTGATGAAACTCAGCATGGGGATTGCTTTTACTTAGCATTAAGTATGAATAGCCTCCTAGAGGCATAAGCCTGAGCATCTCTGCGGAAAATAGGAAACTGAAAGGAACTCCATGTGCATGCACAGACTTAGGTCTTTGTGCTCCTCCACTGGCTTTCTACCACTAGTTTACTATTGTTTAACATTCAGTGTCCATATGCCACTTCTGCCATTTATTGGTGTCAGGTGTTGAACTACAGAGGCACATTTGCTGTTGCACAGCCAGGTAATTGGAGGTAAATGCAGACAGAAATTAGCCCATCCTTATGTGTTAGTGAATAGGAACAAAACAAGAAGATCCTTATTATGAAAGTTATGAAGGAAATTGCCTTGGCTAAAATATCTCTTAGGCAGAGTAAGTTCCTCAAACAACTTCAGAATTTTGCATGCTTCCTTGTACCTTTGCACTCAGCTGTATACCTCGCTTGTAATTTTGGTGGAGGACTGCAGACATATAAATAACAAAAATGTCAAGAGAAAATCATCAGCTAACCATCATTTTGCTTCCCTTATTGACTAGTCGTTCCCAGTCCCCCTTTTGGCAAGTGTTTCTTATAATTTTGGTAATGCCAACAGGAGATGAAACACCCTAGTAGCACAACCAGATGGGAAAATTAATGTGGAATCATAATGATGCACCTCAAACTTCTGGAACCTTTATAACTGTCACTCAACATCTTTGATAATCAAACATTCGATTTTCCAAAATTAAATGCTAAGGACAGAAAAAGTATTTCGTAACTTTTTGAATTAGATAAGTGGAGATAAACTGTGCCTAAGTAAGTTGCTGTTGCAGGTTTTTTCATCTGAAAAACAAAAGCATCCTTCTATTATCAGTAGTAAGATTTAACACCATATCATATAATTATTCTTCCCTTTTTCTCATTCCCTGTCTCCTAGGGAATTTTGGTCTTAAAAGGCAATAGTAGCTTCTGATAGAAATCAAAACTGCATTATAATTACAAAGGAGAAGAGTAGTGGGTATGCCAAAAAACAAGCAGAAACTACATATATAGGGGTGGAAAAAAGTGTCTGAGTTGTTTTTTTGTTTTTCTTCATGTTATTGGTTTTTTTGTTGTTGGTTTTTTTGGGTTTTTTCTTTGTTGTTATTTCTTGTTTGTTTCTGGACTTTTTTTTTTTAAATTTTTTTCTGCTGGGGAAGAAGATTGATTATGGCAGATTTCACAGTTAAAGGGTGTATCTTCAAGGAAAAATATATATGTCTACCTTATTTGCATGTAAAAATCCTTTCCCTACAAGCTTACAGGTGCCTGACTCTTTTCAGCATGTATTTCCACATGTGTTCCATGTCTGACCAAAAAAGTAGGCTCTCAGTGGTTCTGAGGCTCTGCATAATCCAGGAAATCAGTAGAAAGTTCTGGAAAAATGCCCCACTGTTGCCCCAGTAATTTGCTCTCTGCAACCACTTTCTACATGCAGCTCTTGAAGAAAAAACCAAAACCAAAACCAAACAAAGATACACAAACAAAAGCATCAAAGCAACAATTAAAAAATCCCTGGCTCTTATTTGTCTCCTTCATTTTTTAAAGCATATATTGAGGGAAGGAAGGAAAAAATTCTTTCTTAAATGCTTGTTTCCTTCAGACTTTTCATGCTATATTCAACTTTGTTTTATTTGCATGTTGAATAAATTTTATCAGTAGTTTTAATTCTAGATGTTATTCATCTTGCCTTACTATTAAAGTTTTGGGGCTAATTAAAGTGAGGAAAGGCAAAGCTTTAATGTAAAGGGGGATAATAGGGTATTAGAGGGATAATATTTGATTTAGTTCGGCAGCCACTCAACTAACCTTAGATTGAAAAAGAGATTCTCAGAATGAGTTTGAGAAGACTATGTAACAAATGTGCTCATCAGTATTTACAAACACGAGAATTTTCTGGTTGCTGTCTTGGCCTTTCGGGGGATTTTTTTAATGGATCTGATCTCATGTTTCTGAATTTCTATGAGGCTGAAATATGCAGTCTTGCAAAATCCTCATGACAATTTGGAATCACATCCAAGAAGATAATTTTTTAGCTACAAAAGTTTGGGCCAGGAGCAATGCCAAATTCGCTTGCTCTGTAATCACTGTGATGATTTTAAAACACCTGCAGAGTAACTCTTGCTTATCAAAGAAAAATTAATAACTAGTAGCCAGTCATGGTCAATACAGCATGTGAAAGAGTTTATTCCAGTGGCAGTGGTGAGGAAAGGCAGTTTTGGTTAATTTTTGCTGGAGTGTAATGGGTGTTTTCTAGAGGAATTTGCTGAGAATGCAGGTCAATTGGGGCTGAGTATGGCATGAGAGTAGATGAGATGATTTTGTTAAAGGAAAGTGGATATGATGGTGTGGGAAAGAACACAGAAACTATCAAACTAAG
The DNA here is from genome assembly GCA_013399195.1 of Dicrurus megarhynchus. NCBI lineage: Eukaryota > Metazoa > Chordata > Aves > Passeriformes > Dicruridae > Dicrurus > Dicrurus megarhynchus. The sequence goes on from VXAD01010138.1 coordinate 242,062, forward strand.
GACTGCCTTTAATAACACTGAGTGACTTCTGGATAAGGTGCAGCAGTGGCAGGCCTCAGACTCCAGTGCTGCTGCCAGCTGGATTCCTGTCTATATACATCAGATTTTGAAAACAGAATCCTGCCCAAAGCATGTGAAAAATTTGATATATATGACAGAACAGGATTGTAACATGTGTACTATTAAACTAGTATAATCCTACCAACTGTTTTCTTCTGGAATGCAAGTGGGAGTGGTGTGTGGACAACTCACTGTTTATACATAAAGAGCTGCATTGTTTGAAAATTTAGTGTTGCATGGTAAAAGATTCTATTCCTGATGGAAGTTAGAGTAAAATAGAAGGTTTAATTTGAAAGATGAGATAGGTCAGAGTAGCTGCATTTATATGCCAGCAACTTGCAGAAATTTGTGTATTATAAAACACAGTGCCACATTTTTAATAACCAAAAAACGAAATGCTTGCTATGGAAAACTTTTTGCTACATAGTTCACATGTTAAAATGATACATGGTAACTTGCTTAAGAAAATCTCACCAACTGGAGATGTGATATTATGTATTTGTAAAGATTTTGTGGAGATTTTTTAAAGTAATTCCCAGTATCTATATACAGCTTTGAAAGACGAGGAATGAGGGTTTTCTATTCCTCCTATTCAGCAAAAAATTGTTTCTTCATATCACAACAAAAGGGCAAAGAACCTGTGTCCCAGATAACACTTGACTTTTCTCTTGTGCTATATGAAAGTGAACAGCAAAGCAGGAAATACCTGGTCCAAATCAACAGCACGTGGAAAGTGCTCCAGATTAGCCTAACCCTCCTGCCCAGACAAACCTCAGAAGCTGAAGAAACGAGAGTCCTGAAACAGGCACTTAATCCACTGGAATGGTTTCAAGCTTTTCTCAGTGAGTGTTTTCAGAGATTTCTGACATGTTCTGAAAACAGAACTGAAATTACAATAATTTGATGCCTAGGGGCTGCAGTGCAGCAGAGCTGAACAAATATGTGAGGAGGAGGATCCCTTCCCTGAAGCAGATATAATTTGTGAATTATACATCCTCCAATATGTCCTGATTTCTGGTTTTGAGTACCCCTGGGATCCCACGTAGGCTGCACAGGATGATTGGCATGCAGTTTTACAGGGTGAGTGAGAAATACATGCTCTTCATGGATTTCCCCACCTGCCACCCCCACTTAAATATGAACAAATTCTGAAGGAATCCACCACGCTTCCTGCTTTCTGCCCCTGGCACACTGGCTTAGCCTTGTGAAAGAAAATAGGCAGGGAGGGCAGGAGAGCAGCTGCTCAGGGTGTTCTGGGGAGGGCATCCCTGAAAGGAAGCAGAAGATCAACTGCAGAAGCGGTAGCCGAGTGCATCCTCCAGATAAGTTTGTGATACTAATACTTGGTACATCTCTGGTTCAAGGATGAGAGAGAGGCAGGCAGAGGGAAGTGTGTATCTGCACGATGGCTCAAGCAATGACCAAGGAGCTTTAATGATCCCGATCTTTAATGTAGCTCCTGAGCCAAGGGGTAAGGGGTGCTACAAGAATCATCACACAGCTCTTTCTCACAACAAAGTTCTTAACACAGGAGTTTCACCCAAGGCTATGTGGCTGCACTGTGGCAGTGACATGAGTGACAAATGAGATAAAACTTTGTCTCATTTAATTTTTAAATTTAAATAGCTCCAGGCTCTTGGAACTCATAATATGATATTCATGGGTTGTCTTTATAATCATCTTTCCACCAATTGGACTTTAGGTTATGGAACAGGAAAACATATTGTAAATAGCAATGTATTAGGCAGGCTATTAAAGCTGATGTCTTTCAAATGCTCAGTTAGAAGTAAGCAGAATAAACACAAGTTATGAAATTACATTCTCAACAGAACATTACAACTGCAGAAAGTATTAGAAATGGAAAACTCAACCTTGTCTTGGCTGACTGCCTTGATCCCAGTATAACATGCCACCAGTGAAGATCTGTGATTCCCTGTCCCCATTGCTGTTGAGTCTGTTCTCCAGTTCCAAAAATGAACGTGGCAGCCACACGGTCTTCCTCTGAAACCTTCCCTTTCAGACCTCCTTCTGGCACTACTAGCAAACCAAACCACAGAAAGGGATGGAACAGAGCAGCTGCAGTAATGGGGGTGGAGGTTTTATGTGAGTATGTTAAAGAGGCAATGGTTTCCCTTGGCCCTAAAGCTGTGCTATCATATTAACTCATTTTGGTACCATGTGAGTTTGAGATGCCCGCATTGGCAGAAAAGTGCAATATTGTGAGAACTAAGTGTGAAGTGCTGCAAATTGTTCAGATGAGACATCTTGTAAATGGGGAAAACACCTCTCAAGTTATGCTCAAATGATCTTGACAGTTTCCAAGGGTGAACTCCCATCTTTCAGTTTCCGCTCTCCTCCCCTCCCTTTTTGACCTCATGTAGTACCAAAATGACCAAGAAAGTAGAGAAGTCAGGGTTTAGAAGCATACTAATTCTCTGAGACTGCTCTGAGTTCCTAGGGATGAACTCAGATTTTACTTGAACTGGTCAAGAGAAATATCCCTCTTTTCCCTTGCAAATGTGACACCTATTATTATTTGATTGCGATTTTTTAGACTTTGGGTTCTGTGGTGAAACAAGTCCGGGTTCTGACTGACCTGTCTTAGTGGCATCTTCCCCTAAATCCACCCAGGAGCAGATGCAGCTCTCATGTCGGTGAGCCAGCCCTTGTCCTGTCGTGTCTTGTGACAAATGACAGGTGTGAGACTGCCAGTACGGCTGCAGACAGCAGGCCAACCTCTTCTCTGAGGAGCGCTGCAGGTCCAGTTGGATGGCCTCCTTCTGCCTGGAGGGACAAAAAGGCTGGGGAGTTTATGTGAGATGCAGGGAGAGAGGTAAGCATCCTCTCAGTGTTTCTGTGCCCCCCATTCCAATTGTGAGCTGCAGTTTTAAGTTACCAGCTGGAAAAGCATAGAGGAAGGATTAATACTAGAGTCATGGTGGCTGTTCAGATCTACAGCAGTTTGTTCATATTCCTTTCAGGTGCTATCCTCTTGTGCACACCGAACTGGGTTTGGGCCCAAAACTGCCAATTTGCTGTACCCAAACACAGCTAAACCCACTTTTACAAATATTGCAAAATTTGTGCTGTCCTTTTATGCTCATGTGATATTTTTTTTTTGTTGCGCAAAAATTTGTTGCTTGGGCTCCAGATGGCTTTATATTCTCTGGGTATTTTTTTAAAATAGGTTATGCTTCTTGACTTGCTCTATATGTGCCAGTAGTTACAGAAGAGAAAAGCTGTGTCAGATGAGCTAGCTACTGTTCAGAGTGCAACAGCTGCTCTTGGGTGGCTCTTCCTGAGATCTGGGTGCATTGTGTCTCTGCAGATGTCTTATTAAGGAGTTCTGACCTCCTTTCCTCATTTCTCCAGTTTAGATTTTGAACACTTCTTTATAAAAGTGAATTTCTTGCAGGTACTACAAAGCCAATGTTATGGTCTATAAGTAAAAAAATTCCCTATTTGTATTAATCACACGTCTGAAAACTTCTGAAAAGTAATGTGTCCTGTGATTCTGTGTGAATCTTTTGTGGCAGCAACCAGAAAAAAAAATGCTCAGAATGTGGCAATGTTCATAGTTGTCTGTTTTTCACTCACTGGGGAAAAGCACCACTTAGGGAACTTATTGACTCTGTCCTCTGTAGCAGAGGGAATGGAATACAAGGTGGTTAAACTTGCATTGTAAGCAATCCTAGATTTTTAAAAATAGATCAAGTGTTGTCTCCCTGATAGTTACTGAATTGTCTGCTTCAGTCACTTACCAGTGAGAGGGATGCTATCAGTGCTTGAAAGTCTGGTGGGTTAGCAAGAAATCAAGAGATAAATGAGCTCTCTGACCCAGAAAGTTTTAAAAATTCCTCTGACCCTTGTATCAAGAGAATTCATTCTTGAGCCTGGAAAAAGCTCTCTGCGAGGAGCTGGCAGTTTAAAAACACGGAAGCTGAACTCCTCAGACACAGCTGCTCATTACAGGCTATTTTGTTTCACAGTCTTCCCTCCAATACAGTTCAAGTTTCATGGTGATTTCAACAAGCCCTTGGAAACAGCTGCTGCATTTTAACAGAAGACTCCTGCTTTCTTACGCTGCTGAGCTTTCCCTTAGAGCAATTGACAGAAAGGCTAATTTAAAAAAAAAACCAAACCACTGTGGTGTTTCATCATTTCATTTTCAGAATATGATTTTGGGACCCATCTAAGCTAATTGAACTTCCTCTTATGACACTGGGATTGACAGTATTTATAGCAACCTAATTTAAGTTTTCCCTTCCCCAAATGGATATGCTGTTAATACTAAGTTTAAAGAAGTACTTGGATCTCCCACCAGGCTCGGTTTTCTGGTCTGGAAGTGGTTTTGCGGCAGCTGCTGGAAGACAACCTTGAACTCTCAATAATAAGTTTGCTCATCTTCAAGTGCTCTGGAATTTCAGTCTATTGGCAGAAATTAATGTGTGCTGCAGGACTATGGATTTGTGAAGTTAAAAGTTATTTTTATATGCTTCTCTTCACCCTGTGCTGTGAGTAGCAGGGAAAGTTTTTGCACCTTATGATTATGAACATCCCTTCACTACTCATGTCCACCTGCCCCTCCCCAAACTTCATCAAAAATGAGTTAGGCTTCCTTGGTGTAGGTGTTTTCAGACTCCATATTTGTATTCTCAAGTCTTTCATGGTACCCAACACAAAACTTGCTTGTAGGTAAAAGAAAAGATAAAACAATACTTGGTCAACAGGTTTTCCTGTCATAGATTGAAGACAGTTCAGAAGATGGTCACAGTATCATCATTTCCATTTTGTTAATGAGCCTCCTCATCTCCCTCATCTTTTCAACAACCTTTTACCATCCATGCATGACTATAGTTTCATAAAAATAAGTACTGTTGACATTTGATGGCCTTAATCATAAAACAGGAGATTTTCATGGACTCTTCACAAACCTATAGAACTTCTAGATGATAAAACATAATAATTCCAGATTGTTCACTATTTTTTGTGCAAAAAGACAGAATTTTATTTTAAAAAGTCTTTTTAACTCCTCAGTTTTCTGACTGAAAGTAGCAGTCATGCTGTTTTATTCACTTTTCTTGAGTGCTTCTACATGCACAGAGAGTGAAATGGCTGCTATCAATGGTGTAATGGTAGCCAGCAAAATCTTGATCCTCTAGAAAATTTCTGCTAACTGTCCAGCCAGAGGGTCCTTAATTTTTCTTCTGTGGCATTTGAGGAAAATTATGCTGCAAGCTGTAGCCACAACAAAACTTATATGTCTTGTCTAAGCTTCATGACATGGCCAGAGGTAAAGGATCAAGATTTATTACTCACTCCTGAGGTCTGTTATTCAGTTGGTTTCCTTGTTGTTGTACAGCTTACATCAGTACAAGGCAGTTCACCCATGGGGAAGCCATGTTCATTAGGTAACCCCAGCTCCAGAATCTGTATTGCTCAACAGGGGTATCCACTGAAATCCCACATCTGTGGAGAACTGCTGAGTCTTCCTGTGAAGATGCAGATCATGCCAGCAACACTGCTATCGTCCAAGACAACAAAATCCAGTTACATACTTCATTAATCCCTCCCACACACGCAGTTGTTGTTGGGCACATGTTTGTAAGTGGCAGACAGTATTCCTGCAGCCTGGTGAACATTGTCTTTGTGACAGCAATAAGTCTAAACCAAAGCCCTTAGCTGCATCAGGCTCTGATCAGGACTGTAAAGCAGCAAGATAGAATTGCATAGGGCTGAGACTGTATTTCTGCTTTGTGCTAAGAAAAAACAGACCCAGTGTGTGTTTCTTACTCTAGCTGCCAGTTGTGAAGCTATGGAAGGCTTAACTCTTCTCAAGGATCTATCCACTATTTAGTGGTACTGGGGAAAAAAAAAGTCTAGTTTATGCCAGAAGACAGTTCCCAAAGGAACTCACTGCCAGTGTAGCCAGAAATGAATTTTTATTCCAGTGTAATCATGGCCAGAATTATTACTGCTCAAAAAAGTTTAGACTAAGGTAGTCGTTCATTTAGCATTCACTAATAAGTATATATTTTAAAATATGTGATTTTTGCACCTGCCTAAGAAATATACTATTTCTGACCTACACTTTTTGAGGCGCAATTTCAGAATTGTAGTGCTAAGATGAACCTCCTTTGGTTTTGCTCTCCTCCTTCTCCCTGCCTCCTCTTTCATCAAGGTCTCATGTCTGAAAGCACTCAGTTACATTTTTCTTCCTTATCTCATACATGAAGCACAGAGAAAAAGAAAGACATCCTTAAAGATTTTGGTCCATATCTCTTCTGAAGCAAAGGGATCAGGGGCTAAAAATGCACTGCTTTTGATTCTAAATGGGATTCCCTTAAATTTAAAAGATGTTTTTGGTTGAATTCACTCAATTTTGAAAGAAATATGTCTGGGATATTGTATTCTACACTGGTGTCAGACAGTAAAGAGCACAAGATGAGTGTCTTTAGATATGTGTGATACTGGCTGAGGCTGCCTGTGACACCAATGTACCAGGGCATAGCAGGCCACAAGAGAAACAAGCACAGCTGTTCCATGTTTTGTTTGCCATCACTGGATCTTTGCATTAATTCTTGGTTGTAGTCAGCCTTGCATCTTGCTCTACAGCTACCAAAGTAATGCTTCATATGAGAAATAGAGGACTGCTCTCTACAATGAAGACTGCAGTTAATATTTATTTGGTAGTATGATACTTGAATCTGCTTTGCAATAGGATTCTTAACACTCGTACTGAGTATGTACTTAATATGAACTACATATTTTCCTTTTAGCATTAACTTATTTCAAAAAAACCCAATTCTGCAACACAAGTGGATTTGATTATACCATCTTGGCTTTCAATCACATTTGAGAGGAACTCCATTTCACTGTCAGAGAATACAGTTATTAAGGCATAACTATTTATTTTCATGTCTCATTTCACCTTATCATTAAGGTCTGATTTTTTCCCTTTGTTTTCTATTACTGTTCACCCAGGTGTTTACCTCCAAGATTTATTCAAGTGACTGGAAGGATAGATGATCTTTCCTCTTTCTGCAACTAATTTTGATAACAGACAAAAGAAGGCTCCCATTTCAAGAGGTCATGCAAGAGGGTGTCTGCCTTCTTTATGAATTGTAGTACTAAGCAACTCTGCCTCTTGCAGCGCTGGATGTCTTGGATTTGTGTTGGAGAAAAAAATAACAACAAACCACCATCCACCCTATCCCTTCCTATTTTCTTTACTAAATCTCTCTGAAATGAGACGCATACAGTGCCTCAAGTAAAATGTGACATATTTAAGAGAAAGGGGAATCAGTATCTGCAAAAACAGCAGCAGATGATTCAAATACAGTTCAATTTTAGTTATTTGTGTGGTGCAGTCAATTATGTTGAAGTTGAAGCTAATCAAATTAGACAATGGTATTTTTGCTTACACCACAGGCAGCAGTTTCACTTGTTCACAGACCACATATAATAGTTAAACAGACAGTATGTTCAGAATTCAGGGGGGTGTGCTGTTGTTTAGGGAAGCAAAGTGCTTTACAAATATTACAATATGTGAACTGTCAGGAAATTTGATAGAAGCTAATGTATTCTCCAAGCTCTAAAATTAAGCTGGCTATTTATGTACTGGTATTTGGATTTAGGAGCTATATCTGGAGTCTTTTAAGGCCAACATAAAGAAGTCAAGATTTCTCCACAAACTTACACCCGGAAGTGTGTGACCATGTAACTGTGTACAAAGACTAATACTAAGTCCTGGTAAGAGCATTGAAACTTTGAAGTTTATTTACTGTGTTTAGGAAAATCAGGGTGTACTTTATACTCACCAAGAATTTGGTTTATTCATTGGCATCCGTTTTCTCTACAATTATTTTTCATATAGCATCATCCAGTCAATTATTTTTTTTTCAATCCATGGCAAATAAAGGCTAGACAGGTGTTCAGATTTAATGTACTGGAGACTTTAGAAAAAGCTGTTGTGGAAAGAAATCCTAAAGAGGAAACTTTATAACTGAGGTGCCAAAGTAATATTTACAAGATTTTTATTTCCAGTGAAGAACTAATGCTAACTGTTTTTTGGGAGAAGAATTTTGGTCTGTTTTAGTTTCTGCATCTATGAATGTAATGTACATCCTGTGGATTGGAGTAACAAATGATTAGTGGCTACAGAACTGTGGACTTATGCTGCAAAATAGTAAGTTGCAGACATGACTGCCAAGATGTGCACAAAAGGTTGAGAATTAGTAGTAATACCTGTACATTTTTTTTCAGTTATATGTGTGCAATAAAATATCTGAATGCATAGTTATTGAAGACATGTTTGTCAAATATAAGTGTCTGGGAGGGCACTACTATGGTGTGGGCTTTCTTCTTCTATGAAAGCACAAATTTGGGGTATCAGAGTGGAGATGAAGGAGGAAGAAATGAAAATCCTTGACTTTGTTGTTGTCAGGCTAAAGACAACTGCACAATTTATATCCCTTTCATTACCTAGCCTTCAAGTCTTCTGTGATTCTGTGATCTCTAGACAGGGTGGGTTGAGGTGTTGTACCATCACAGTGAACACACACACACTGAAAAACAGAATGGATATCTAATATCACATTATATGGAGAAGAAATCAAAGCATCAGGGGTAAATGTGGGCTGAGAGCAGAAAGTAGGTTTCTTTATGTGTACATGAGCAAATGTTGGTTTGCTTTAGCATTTATGAGGCTAGGTGCCTGGCCTGAAAAGCTGTGTTATAAGGTAGTCAGGGTCTGATTATTCCTTGCCAGAGCTGGATCCTCAGGCAGTTTCTGTTGGGCAACCAATTTTGTGGTGCCTTCACTCAAGGAAATTCTTATCTGTCATCCTTTATGAATTATGTGGAAGGTGTTGAGTGATGTATTTGGAGAAAGGTGGAGTTTGGGGTTTTGTTGACCAATTTTTAATTGGCTTGGTAGAGAGTTTGGGATTTTTTATTTTTTTTTCCCTTTAAGAAGCTGGTGGTATCATCCTGACTGTTTTGGAACATTACATCAACTTTCTTGCAGTAGAAGACATGTTTTAGTCTTTTAGTTTGTAACAACCAAGCTAAAAACAACTCTCAGAAGCTTGGTAAAGTTACCAGCTGTGCAGATCCAGCTACACATGAGCTGAAAGGGTGCTGAGGTTTAGAAGCATCTGTGAGAGCTCCCATTTGGTTAAGCTGACATTCAGCACCTATTTATCTGCAAGACTCACCTACAGCCAGAAACCCCCCCTCTTTTTTCTCTCACATCTATACTAAAACTTGCAAGTACTTGTAAGGAAAGTCCAGATATCACAAAAGGATTTCCCAATACTATTCTTCTCTTACTGGCAACATACTTTTAATCAACATGGACTACTCTCTTTCCTTTTCCAGCTTCATCTGTTGCTACAAGCATTTTTGTATTGGGCTCTGTGGAACTCTCCAGGGAAGTTTGCCACTTGTTTGGTCTCTGGCTGCCTTCTCTCAGGGGCAAATAACTGTGCAAGGCTATAAGGACTGAAGTTCTTGGGTGAGAGTTCCAAAGCAAATAGAGACATTGCAGAAACTCTCAGGAATTTAGGAACAGAAGAAAAATAGCAAAGATTAAATATTCAGGTAAATTCATTTTAGAAATACATTTTCTTTCATCTTAAATCTTGCAGGCAAGTTGTCTACAGTCTTAGCTTTTTATTTATCTTTCTTAATGCTAGATAAAGAACAGTCTTCAAATTCTTACGGTATTTGGTACCCATCCAGGTCAGTTGCTGCGGCCAAGGAAGTTACAGTGGATGTATATAGAGACCTCAAACCTTGAGACCAACATAATATGGAAAGTGAAAGGAAAACTCCAGGGCACAGAAGAGCACAGAAATCCAAAGCCTTAAAAAAGGTTTTCAGATTTTTTGCACTATAACTTGATAGAGTCGAAGAGGTTACTTTGGACAAAAGATCTGTTGGGCCAAAGACACCATCTCAATACAGTGTAAAAATTGTACTAATAAAATTAATACACTGACATATCAGCCTTTTTAATAAAAAAAACCAACCCAACCCCCCTCCCCAGAAAAACCTCCAAAACCCAAACAAGAAAGGCAGGAACTGTCATGACAAAAGCTTTGGTTATGTGAGAATTGTGCACTTCCTTGTTTATCCTGTGTGACCCTGACTGCCAAGGGTAGGTGTCAAGGGTTTGCAGGCAATGTATCTGAAAGGTTATGTCTTTTTGAAATATGATATGCAGATTCCATGTGCTTAGCAGAGAGCTGCCAAGAGATTGCTGGTGGACATACTGGTAGAGCAGCAGGTGGCCTATGAGCTTAGGGGTCCAGTCTAGATTGAAACCTTGAAATTCCGTGATAGTTTCATGGGGCAAACTTTGTGGATGAATTTCCCCCATGCTTTTAAACTTGTATAGACTGAAATGCATCTGAGAGAGAGTAGAAATTGTCTGTGTTTAGTGACACCCTAAACACAAGACAAACCCAATCTTTTCTAACCAGAGTAAACTTTGCCTTATTTTCATTACAGATCATCCACAATACGAGTAATAAAGAAAGCAAAACAGAGAAGAGTGTACTGCATCTGATGTTCACACCTATTGATTTCAAGAGCCTATTGCTTTATTATGCTGCTTTTTGTTTAGTTCTCTGGTAGATGTCACATAGTTTGAAGCAGAGCTTCAATGATGAACAGATTTGTGTAAACAAATGTGATTTTGTACACCTCAAACGAAATCCAGAGAAGTAGTCTTCTGTTACTGAAGGAAAAGAACTAATAAAGAAATAAATACCTTACATTAAGTTAAAAAAAACCCTTAAGGGAAAAAAAGAAGTTGTACTTAACTATCAGAAAGCAAAAGTGCAGAACCTGAAGGGGCAGCTGGTGAAACTGCCCAACTTCAATGCTGGCTCCTTATGGGACTAGTCTCGAAAATGCAGAATCATTCCACTATTTCTGGAAAAAATTTTTTTTGAATATTCTTTCTGTTATAGAAGAACTTTTAAAGTAATTATCCTTTTGCTTCCCCTTTTAAAATTGCTATAGGCTTTTTTTTAAACATCTCTTTCTTTCCCACAAAACCAGACTGGGGACAGGAAGAGCCCAGGACTAACTTCACACGAGGTATTTAACAATGGCATTAATTCTCAAACTGTTTCTGGCACTCGCATCATTGACCTGCTCTCCATCTGGTTTGCTTTCAAATCTCACCAGAAACAGCTTTGTATTTTTTTTTGTAATGTTACACTTGCACAGTGTTGCCTGATCGCAGAAGTTCAGACTCTCTCTGACTCACAGAGGAAAGAGCTAAGCACCAAGCTGCCCATGGCTCTTCCCAGACAATAAGGCAAGAAAGAGGCTGTAGGAAAATACGTACTTACTACTTTCTACAGGGATCTGAGCCCAGTTTTCCTGTTTTCTGAGAGAGAGCATCCTGCTACTGAAAAAATGAAGTTGACAAATGGGTAGCTATTACAGCATGTACCCGGAAAGGAGCAGGAGAAGAAATCTGCTTGCTGGGGCTTGTTCTAAGTATCTATATGTTTCAATCCTCTGAGGACACAGAGAAAATTAGGCAGTTAAACTTTTCAGAAATGAAAAATATATTTTTCGTACAAATGTCATTGCTACCCTGCTTTGGGGTTAATTCAAACGTTCCTCCCCCCATCACCTGCCTGAAAAAACATGAGCACACATCTGTTTACAGGTGTGGGCAATGTTCATCCATCCCTGATGGGTTAGAAATGAAATCTCAGTGAAAAGAGTTGTATTTCCTATAAATTACTTTGGATAAATAACTTCATTTTTCTCAGAGACTTCCCTTCCATATGAGAGTTGACTAGCAGAAATTCCAGGGCTTACAACATAAAAAATTTATTACTATCAAGATTTTCTGACAGTCATCTTGGAAGTTATTTGGAACAATAATACACATGCAGTTTCAGGGAAGTTTCTGGCTCTGTTTAAGTGAATTAAACAGAATCATAGGAAAATGTTTCTTCATTCACAAGATCAAATCACCACATTCTTTGCGGGGCTCCTTTGTGCAGCTGCTTAGTACCTAGCCTTGTGGCTCAACCTTTCGCATTTGTCATGCACTCAGCTGAACTGAGCCAAAACTGTTCAAATAACTGTGGAACATCAGAAGTGCAAGGTGTGCTACTCTGTAGCTCCTAGCAGGGCAAATAGCATGAGTCACAGGAGGTAGAACTTCATATCCTGAGCCGTGCATTCAAATGCCACCAGTGAGTATCTGGCCGTTTCATACACGTGTAAGAAATATTTTCTCCACCAATGATTTTTTTTTTTTTTTGTCTAGTCCTTTTTGAATATTGTATACCATAGCTGCAGATCTTTGATCAGAAAGCTGATGGGGGAAGTAGAGGTTCACATGAGTGAAATGTGGGCAACAAAGAGATGCCCTCGTGCTGCTACCAGACACCAGACTTTGTTGCACTGTCTGCAGATATAGCCTATTTCCTCTCCATGGCAGATGTGGACGTAGCTTTCAAGGGACAACTCAGATGTATCCATAGACCACTAATAGAGAGGCTAAGGATCAAACCCTCTCTGTCCTATTTTTCCCCCTCTGGAATTAATTGCAAAAATTATTTGAAAAGCCTACCTGCTTTTTGCCCATCTCTCTTCTGTTTCCCTTCAACTGAAAAAAGTATCTGCAGTTCTGGAAATGCACATATTCATGCTGCTGTATCACAGTAATTGCTTCAAATTGAAAATAAGTATAGTTGAATTACTAAATGCATTTTATGGGCTGGAGAAAACAGGGTAAAAAGGTAGGAGATATAACCCTAAATATATAAGTTCTGGAAAAGTAATCTATTTCTTATGTTCAATTTTTGTGTTCATATTTATGCACCTGATAACTAAAAAAAACATGACCTAAATTCCTGCCACTGTGCTTTCGATAACTGAACAGCTTCCTCTGCATGTAGATTGCAACCAAAAAGCCTGAAAGGACAGAAACTCTTCCAGCTGGTCTTCCATTATTTTCCAAAGTATCTTGGGAAATCATGGGAAAGACTCTTCTCTCCAGACCTGACTGGGGATGATGTCCTGAGCTCAGTGGAAGGTGTTACAGTATGGCTGACCAGGTGAATTCAATGGGCATAGATATTTTCTGTCTTGTCTGTGGAACTGGCTGGGCAGTGGTGCCAGCTGAGCTGCATCAAGTCAGTGCAAGGGTACTGAACCCTGCAGCAAAAAGCGCTTTCAAACATGCTGAAACCACCAGAATTGTGATGTGTTTGATCCACCATTACTAGCCATACTGACTGAAAGCTCTGTTTCAAAGAAATCCAGTGAAACTAGGTGGTTTGCTAGCACATTTCAACCTTGGGACTCCTTTCTGAACTTGTGTGGTTAGGGGTCAATCTACAAGTCTGTTGTTTCATCATCATGCAGCACAAGTGAGACTCTGAACGTCAGCCAACACAGACTGGGCTAGCTGACATTTCTTCTGCCATTTTTCCCCATTATTTATTTATTTATTGATATATTTATTTTTCAAGTAGATTTAATGTTTCGCCACCTAGAAGCCAAGTTCATAAATCTCATTGCCAAGCCAGAACACTTTCCTAAGGTTTACTCCCCTTGAATCCTGCTAACTGATGTTGTTGGTTTCTATCTTGAAAGCAGGCCTGAAAGAGTCCTGCTGAGTGGTACAGCACTGTCCTTGCCCCCAGTGGAGAAGCAGACCCTGTGCTTTTTTCACAGCGGTAGCACAGCCTGTCACAATGAGTGACATCACGTTTCAGATGTGATAAGAAAAGCATAATTCAGTCTATAAGACCATTTAAGAAATAGAAGAACATAGTGATACAGTGGTGTGGGAGGAAGAACAGAGGTTACATGCTGCTGCCCCACTGAGGGGCCATGGCCTCCTTCAGGTTGGGTCTTGCTGTCTGCTCTCTCCAGAAACAGGCACTGCGCCAGTGGCCTCTCAAGTGCCCCAGGGCCACCTCCTTCCAGATCAGTCCTGGCAGCTGCATACCAGGGATGCTGACAGAGGCAACCACAGTTCCCAGTGCTCAGCAGCTGCTGGAGGAAAACGCTAGAGCAAAGGGTTGAGGGTGTGCTGGAACAATGGAGGGAGTAGCATGCACCCTTGAGAGGCCTCTTATGCTAAGTGCACTCATTTGTGCTAAGTGGTGTTTGCAAAAAAAAAAAAAAAAAAAAATTTGGAGCTCTGATTGTTACTATTCTATTACCTAGGGTGCCATACAATTTGAAACTGCAGGTTAAGTTAAAGAGTGGTTCCAAGATAGATTTCTTTTTTTCCGACATGTATGTCAAGTTCATGTGCTTATCACTAGACAGTTCTTCATCAGGAAAACTGATCTGCCACACCTTATTTTGTGCAGATTTGTGGTCCCGAGCAAAAATACAGTGATGTTTTTTAAGTCCCAAACTGCTCCTGAGACACATTTTTTTGTTTGATTTTTGCGCGAGACCACTTGAAACATCATCTCTTGCAATTTATATTAGCCTATGGAGGCTAGGGACCTGTCTTTTGTGAGGATAATCTAGCACAATCTCTTCAGGTCTTCTCCGCATTTCTGTTAGTTTGGAGTTTTTTGTTTAAAAAAAAATCTTGCTTTATTTCTGTGTGATGATCATCCCTCATATTACTCTCACATTTTGAGAACTTCTCCATATAAGGTGATAAGCTAGTATTAAACACATACAGTATGTCCCTATAATTCATTGTCAGGAATGCAATTGCAGAATCTCTTACATTTCATTGCTCCCCATGAATTTCATATCTGGAGTGAGGCTTCACTTAAACCTTTTCTAAACTCTGAAACCTGTAGCTGGTCAATTTGTCTACTCAAGCGTTTTAACTCCATTATTATTCCTACTGCTGTATGATGTTTGGTCATTTATCTGGACTGGAGCTGCTTTTTTTGTTCAGAGACCTGCTTTGCTGTAATCCACATAGGAGAATATGCATCTCCTCTTTAGACTCAAGGTACTTTGAAATTCAGGTTAGAAAGGGAACAGTAGGACAGAATAGGCATACTCTTAAAGTAGAACCTCTTAATCTAACTAAAAGCTTGTAGCTTGCTTCATGTATAATTGAAAACAGTATAGATTCTCCTAAATATTTGAAGATACTAATGGGTTTAAGTGAATCTGACTGCAAGGGAAGTCAGCATAAAGCTTCAGTTCTTCATCTGATTTTGTTACTTGGTGTGCTAGTTTGCAACAGGTTCAAGATTGTGGCTTATATTTTTTCTGTCACTGACACTGCATTGCATAGCCTTCAATGTGCAGAAGAGCTTTGCAGTCCTCTGCAGGAGAACGTTCTTCATATAAAGGTCTGAAAATTATTGATCTAATAGAGCTTCAGCTACATCACTGTAACGAAGTCTAATATATGGCAGTATGTTGATGCTAATTCTGGTAACTGCCTCCATTTTAGCATGTCTACATAATGTAGTCCAGACCACTCTGCACCTGCTCCATTCAAGTGCTGTACTGTCCAGCTGCAAGCAATTCTTGGCAGGGAATCAAGTGTCTGCATTGGGCTTGATGCTGTGCTAAGCCATAAGTCTTGAGCAGAGTTGCATAAATTAACACAATCCTCCTCTCCTATTCATTATGATCATCTTGCACACTGGGCTGCTCTTGAGAGATGGATCTTTTTGTTCAGTGCTGTGCTAAGTCCCTCTATAGTGAGAGAAACCTGTTCTTTCTGGAGTGAATAAAACCCTGTGGTTTCTGGACCAAAGCTGATGTGCAGTGAGGCAGGTCACAGCCAAATCTATGCACACCCGACAGTGTCTCTTTTCCTTTATTCTCTCAGTCATGGAGAGAGTTGAGATCTTAAGGATACCCCTTAAAAGGTTTATAATAAAAAGGCTAATACACATTATAGCTTCGTTTTCTCTGAATTTGTGCTAACAGATGCAGGACCACATTCATAAGCCCTAACTGACAGATGTAGGGTAATTTTATTATGCACATATAAAGTTCTGTGTACATAAATCTTCACACACATAAATGGTTGGCTTTGAGTGTGTGTCAGGTCCACCTCAGGACTGTTCAGATATGGCAGTGCTCTTCCCAGGCTAGGGCTGGCTTGTACCTGGGTAGCCAGGAGTGCTGGTTAAATTTGTGTCCATTTCTACCTGAGCATTTAGATATGCTGATGTAGAGGTGAAATTCTGAAAATGACACACATGAGTGTTAGGTCCCTCCTACCTTCCCCTCTATTTCATTGCCTGTCACCCCTTAATAATTATTTTGAGTGTGGACTAAAAGGGCAAAAAGACTTTAAGGACTTTGATTTTAAAAAAGAACAGATATGACCAAAAAGCTTGGCAGATGGAGAGAACACACCTACTAACCAGAAAACCTCCCATGGATAAAACTTACAAAGAATTTTTCATAACTTTTAGTCAGGGGAAAAGAGTTTCCAAACAATTTTAATTTTTAGTATTGATAAGGGTTACAGATTTTATTCTGAATTTTAGACACATTGAACACCTTTTATTCTTTTATGCTTAGTATGATTTTAGTGTGTGGTATATCAATTTGAATGTTTACATATGATCTGACATGGAAAGAGTCTTACAATTTGTAAAACAGTATGCTTATCACTTATCTTTGCTCTAATGATGACAGTGATTCCAACCCAGTCTGGGGAGCCATAGTTTTGAAATAGCTCACAAGGTATGGACCTCCAGAAAGCTTTTAGAGCTCCTAAGCTGGATGCCAAACTTTTAGATACTAAATCTCTTTCCATATTAGATACATCCTTATGGAGCAGCAGGAGGTAAAGAAAAGCTGAGTTGCACAAGTTCATCTTGAAAGATCTGCAGGCTTAAAATACATAATGATTTACAGAATCATGAATTGCAGAGCATTTGCAAGCATAAAACATATGAATGTATTATTCTGATTCTGCAAAAAAACCTAAATGTAAGTAAAAAGTACTATTTAAATCAATGCATTTAATCTTAAGCATCGTGAACAGGTCTATTTGTGATCTTACATTTCAGTCCTTCCAAGCAAGGTATCTTTGCTCGGTGTCTTTAAAAAAGCAGACTAGCAACAAGACTCCCAAGAAACTGATAAATGGAATCAGTGTCTGGAATGTAGTGAAAAGGAGGAGTTTAATAGCAACTGAAAGCAGAATTTTCCTACTGGTGAAACTAAGGCAAGAGGTGCATGAAGCTTTACAATTGTAACATGGTAAATATGCCATATGCTTTGAGAAAGACTCTTGTCATTTGTAAACAATCTTTCAAAGAAAAGTCTACATTTACATATACAGTTTCCAAGATACCACAATGATATGTTTTCCTTTTGGTGATCATATCTGTTGACAATGATAGAGCTAAAGTTTTGGAAATAAAAAGTCAGTAATGTTGTGGTACTACAAAAGTCAGACAAGGGAAGACTAAAAGGAGTTTAGTGTCAGGAGTAAGAAAATCAAACCAAGAGTGCTTTGTGCTCTCCTGAATAGAAGTTTATATCTGTCCTTTCATATAATGTATCCCCATGCAGCACCTTAGTGCTGAAATCAGTTATTACAAGAAAAAAATCATTTGTGCTGAAAATGCAGATAAAATATCTGTAGTGAGCTTGAAGATAAATTAAGATGTAGAACTGGAGTATTACATGGTGACATCATTTGTTTTTTGCTTTAAAAAGAAAGAAAGGAATCCAAAATAATTTGGCAGGTTGTTACAGAATGCTACTGATGGAAATAATCCTGATGCATCTCACCATTGCAAAAAGCTGTGGCAATAATATTAAGTTCAGGCTCCTGAGTCCTAGTGAGTAAAAGAATTGGAGAGGTCAAAGATGACAGCTGCTCTTTCACAACAGAAATAGCCAGCTCAATACTTATAGCTAGATCTTAATTCAAATTGACAGATTGACAAGAATTGTCAAAGTGGAGCTACAGTTCTTAAAAAACCCAGTTGTGCAAAAAATGGGTGTTATACACATATTAAAAAGATGTAAACAATGAAAGAGCTAGTTCAAGCTGACAGGAGAAAAAGGAATGTATTCAAGGTACAGAAAGTGTATTTCACATTCAATGTCAAGAAAAGTAAAGTATTCTAAACTAAATGCAAAAAAGGAGAAAAAAAGGATTCTAAAACTTGACTATTAAATTCCAATATTATTAATCACTACTGGCCTTATGACCACTTACAATCTTATCTAGTTAAGGACTGCACTAGAAAAGTATTAGCACTATATAATATCCCTCTTTTCATTTGGAAATGAACTCCATAAAAACAAAAGCAGAACTGCAAATAGTATGCATACTGCTTGTTATTTCCAGTCACAAAATACCACAGTCTGTAAATAAGGCACGCCAAAGGCATGCAACTGTCCTGCTTTAGGGGGAAAAATACCGTGAAGTCATCATTTTTCTCAAGGACATAAAATGTTAGAGAAATTCTTGACCTTTTAATAAGCATGCAATACCTCTGGATGTCACTTATACATTCATCATTTATACATTCGTAACACCAGAAAAGGAAGATCCTTTAATTTAAACAGGCCTAAAGTGTCTGCTGTTTTTCAGATTATGTATTTGGTTTGGGGAATTCTGGTTACTGGAAAGAACAGCTCTTCTGTCTTGCCCAGCAGGGCTCTGCCCTGACTTCCTGCATTACTCTTTCCTGCCTGTCCTTGCTGACCAGAAGTCACAGTGTTTCATGGAGCAATGTGCATTTCCTTCAACAACGTGCAAGTTGGTTACTTCTAGGCAGACATAATATTACTTAGAAACAGTCAGCCACGTCTACTTGTTTAGCTACAGATGTCACTCTTGTCTGTAAACTGGGGGAGAGGCAGACTGGACTGGCATATTTTGTAAATAGCAAGTACTAAAAAAATATCTCATAAAGTCAAATAATTTCCTGTTTAGGAATTGTGAATGCAAGTTGCACTTGAGCATTTAAACTTACCCAGTTTTGCTACTCTGGAGCATAAACCAGGAGAAATGTCAGTCAAAACCTTTTCACCAGTGCCTACTGGTGACTATGCTTTCTGATTTGTTTTTGGGGTTTTTTTACATTTTTCTTTTTTTGTTTGTTTGTTTGTTTTGTGGTTTTTTTTGGTTTTTTTTTTTTTTAATAAAGTCGGAGACCTTATTTTTATGCACGAAAATAAAGTACTATAGATACCCTACTGTTGTAACTCCAGTCTACAGCTGGCTTTTTACAGGAAATTTTGGAAATATTGCTAGAAGTGTTTTGCTAAGCTTGACTGCATAGCAGGAATCATGGGGATTACCCAAACATAATGTATACAGAACACTGTGCGGCCATCACACAACCATGTATACTCTGCGTGTCAGTCATTCACTCCAGAAACACAAAGAAAGGAGTGCAGAAAGTAGCAACCTAACACTTTCAAACCCAAATATAGCATTATTAGGAGACTTCTGGGTGAAAGTGATGCTTTTGATTTGAACAAACTTACCTGGCATAGTTATGACACTCCGAATAAGTAAACAGGACTTTGCCTGTGCTTTTTGAATGCCAGTAGCTTTACAAATAGTCAGTTTAAAAGATCATTGCCATGGGTATTGCATAAATAATTTTATATACATAAATACATATGTATATATGTATTACCTATGTGCGTGTGTGTGTACCAATGCATGTTAAATAAAAGCCCTAAGAATATTTTAAAAACCCATGGCTTACTCCGAGACTTATTTTCTAGGATAAACTATATTTTTAATTAATCACTTCAGAAATCGAAGCTGTCAGTGACCTTTTAAAATGACTATACATATACAGCACACGGTTAGATCAATATTGATTTTTTTTCCCCCTCCACTGCAAGCAAAGTTTAGACAGTTAGCTTTTGTACTGAGAAATAATTATTAAGCTTCAATTTAGTTTCTTAAAAGTTCATAATTAGGTCTTTTGATTGTGATTTTTTTTTTGGTCATTAGGTCCAAGTAATCAAGTAAGTATGCGCAGAAATTAACCTTTTTATTATACTAGATTATGTATTGTAGTAGTAAAGCTTGTTTGAAGTGCATGAATAAAAAGTGAAATTACAGGAAGAACAATCAAATATAGCAATAATAGGTGCATTCACTGTGCATCTGAGAGGAGGAGGGGGGAAAAAAAGAAGAGTTTTCACTCATTTTGGCCTAAAATCTGTTCAGGTTTCCAGGATTCTGACATCAGAACCTAGATAACGCTGGCTAGAACCATAGGGCTTTACAATAAAAGCTAAAATATTGACCATATGATGGCAAAAAGTCTTTATTTTGCGGTTAACTTATTCTCTTCTAGCTACTCTCTGATGAAGTTGGTGGTGCTGTGGAGGATGATCTCCTTCTTCTTGACAAAGATCGTGACCGTTCAGCACTGTAGGCAACATGCTTATCGTAATTTTGTATCTGAGCCTCGAGGAATTCCCTCTGTTGCTGGCTGATTGTCTGGCTAATCAGTCCAGGAAGAGCTTGAATGCTACCAATTAAAGTTTCCAGTTTAGTTTCCAGAGTAACAATTCTCTTCTCAAAATCTTCGCTTCTTTCATTTAAGTCAGAAATCATGTCATACATGATGTTTTGAGTCTGAAAGTAGAAGGATGTAAGTAAAGGTTTAGAGAGACCTTGCAAGTATTGTAACAAGTAGCACAACTCTACAAAGGTTTGTAAAAGAGGATTTGAGTAGTATAACAATATCTAGTCTTGCAAAATAATTTTCCCTGTAGATTAAATTACAGTAGACTAAGCTTTCTACTAGATTTCTTGAGCAGAAATGTCATGCCTTTTAGTAGCACGTCAGATGTCAAAGTTGAAATCAATTAAAGACCAGACCTTTTGTGGTAATTCAGGTGCTTGGGAGTGCACCAGGCCACGCTTTTTGAACAGTCAGTGTAAGCCACCAGGGGACTGAAGGCTCCAGTGATGTGCTCCATCCTTAACTGTTCTTGATTCTTAAACCCCTTTGTTCTTGAAAGTAGAGCACAAATGTTGTTCACTGGCTTTCTCCCTAAATTGAGCAGGTTTTCTTGAATTGGCAGTAAGAGGAAGTGAGTGGATTGTTTTTGAAAAGTAGTGCAAGGAGTAAAAACTCAATTGTATGCTTTTCTGCTTCTGCACTTCCAATATATTTGGCCTCTACAAAACACTATTTGGATACAGCAAATATATACAGTGTCCTTTAAAATGACACAATGTTCAGTAAAAATGTAATCTGAAATGTGTTATTTCATAGGGACTTGGAACTGGTTAAAAATAATGGCTGAATGTCTGCCTCTTACAGACTGAGACTTCAGATTACTTAAACTAGAGACAAAATTGACGTAATTCAGTAGAAAAAACAGTTGAAATTTATGGACCATCCAAAGGAAAGGAAAATTAATTGAATGACTGCCTGAAGTGTAAACCACTTCAGTATCAGGTGAGTATTATAACCCATTTCTCTGTCTCCTGTTTCAGGTTGCTAGCATAACCCTTGAAAGTGAAGTAGTCTACACAAAAAAGTATCTTAAAAAGTCCTTATTAGTTGCCAGAAGCATTAGACTGAACTGTATTTTCACCTGAAGTTGTCAGGTGGTTCTGTAAAGCAAGAGGGGAATGAACACTGAAGAGTTTAGTGTTTGCTTTGATGCACTTGAAATTGAGGAGGATTTTGAGGTAAATGAAGAGGTATACGAGAAACCCTTCGGAAGAGCCCATTAATGCTTCTAATGTTGCCTCAAACTAAGCTCACAGTAACTGCTAAGTATTAAGATCTAATGAGAAATCCAAAATGCTATCAGCTCAGACCTCTAGCTTCCTAGTTATTATATATTTATGAAAAATTCTAGCAACAATAAACAAGCAGTTTGCAACTGAATAGCCTCTTTTACCTTAATTCAAATGGTTTAAAAAAAGATTTTAAAAGCCTTATGATATATTGGCAAAGTAGGCAGCTATTATACATTATAAAAACTTAAATAAATCCAGATCTAAATTTACTTATCTAAAGTTACTGCTGCATAAGACAACAAGAACAGAAAACCAGAACCTCTAATTCCAGTCAAGGGGCTATGTACTATGGTCTGTCATGGCATACCCACTATCACCACATGGCAAATCTCCTTACTACACAGCACTACACTACTACAGCCCACTCACAGTTCAGCATTTACCATGACCACCGCAGTCACTTCAGGAGCTCTCAGGATCAGCCTCTCAATTGTGAAGTCTTTTTCAAATGTACAAAAAAATAAATAAATATGGCACATTCAAACTTTCGTCAGGATGTTTCTTTCAGTAGGTGCTACCACAAAACACACACATATTTTCATTTGCTACAAGTAACAACCTTGTTAAGAACATTTGCACATATAATGCATACCATTTTCACTTAAAAACTCTTCATTTTGAAAGAATGAATGTTGAAACAACAGTAACTGCCTACTAACCTTTGCCAGGTCCACCAAAGTGTTGGCTTGATCATTCAGTTTCCTTTGTTCCATTTTTACACTTCTTAATCTAAAAAGTGGAATTTTAAGTCAGATTCTTTTTTGTATGAGGTCATACTAGGATTTCTAAAGAGCATGCACAGAACTTACAAGAGCAAATAATTGCATGGACAATGCCTTGACTACTTTGTGTAGAGTCAGAATCGGTCATGTGCCTGCTACAATGAGAAGCATGCTTCTTCAACACCGCAAAAAAGGAAAGAGCAAGGAAATGTGATGTCCTCGAGAATACCATTTGCCATGGTCAAAGTTGAATTCAAAAAGGAAGATAACAGTTTATCCAGACTACATGACAGAAAGCCAAAACATTCCTCAAAGCCTCAGTATCGTGACAAGTAGATATAGGAAGAAACACAGAACAGCAGTTTTTTGTCATTATTATTGTAGTAATCAAGAATCTTCCCATGCCTACATGACTAGATACAGGTATTAGCCCTGTTCTGTCGGAAATGGATTGGGTTAGCAGTGTTGGAACCTGATGAACATACAGTGATAAGTGAGTTTCTCCTTACTTTAAACAGAACTTTCATCTGACCAGCAGCTAAATAACCAACATGCTTGCCAGTACATTTGGTTTTCTTAGATAATTTGTAAATCTAAATATTATTACATTTTAAATTTACATCAGACATTCTTTTTCAAAGCACTATTTAAACTACAGCACTGAAAAACTATGAAAGAAGCAGCAAGGGTATATTTTTTTTCTTTGATGCATTCCTATCTACGTTATTATTAGTTACGCATATTCTTTACAAGATATATACTCGACCTTTCTTATATATTCCCTGATAAAAAACCCACATTTTCCAGATTAACTGCTAGAGGAGTGGTTTGTAGGTTTGATTTTCACAAATAGGCAATATCTCCCATAAGTCATTTTTTCAACATTTCATAAGAGACCCATACTCGAGCTTTCAAGGACTTTTCTGGCTGTTCTAGAGCAGGAAATAGGGTTTTACAAAACCAAGGTATCAATTTATAAACAATGTGTGACAAGATACCACTTCGGTCTATACGTATGTCAAGGGGTAACCAAAATAACAATTTGGTTAGCTGTCAAATGGAAGTAAGTGGCAGCATATTGTGGCAGGTGGGTTGCTAATGCATTCTCTGCCCATTTCTCAGTGATGGCATTACTTAGAAAGCTAGTTTAAAGAAAGCCTTCTAGAAGGTATTTCAAAATCAGAAAGTTTCTTTCATATCTTTACTTTACAAGCATTTCCTTTCGTATCTAGGCTAACTGCCATGAGAAAGTAAGTTGTGGAGAGTAAAATATCATTTAAAAGTATCTTTAAAGTATAAATGGCAATAACTCTGTTAAGGTAGAAATGAATTGATCACATAAAACTGGCATTCCAGCAGCTTGTTACTGGAATGTCATACGCTCTTCTTCTGCTGCAAGCTTCTTTCAGAGCATGACATAAATGCAGACTGTTGGAATGGTGTTTTCACAAGCTACGAGCTGGAGTTTTTCTAAAGCAAAAAATATGAAGGAGTCTCCAAGGTACAGCATTACATAATTACAGTCTCAGAACAGAATAATTATTCAGATGTAATGATTTCACTGGAGAAGGACAACCCCAGTGTTTTGGTGACCATTCTCTCAAGTAATTTGCAGAATATGTGTTTTCTGCTTTTCTTAAGATTCATTGACTCATCTGTTTGACCGTCAGTATTTTAATTTTAAAATTCCAGGAAGTCCATTGTTATTGTAGTTGTACCAGTACCAGTTGACACCAACACGATAATTCTTCGTGGTAACCAACCCACCACCTACCACAGGCTGTAAGAATGTATAGGTATGGCAAGTCTTTAGCTGCAGCAGCCGGATTTAAAGTCAACCAGAAGACTTTAATTGTTTAATTCATTAAGATAAAATTTTGATTTTATGAACTTCACTTATCACAGAAAAAGATCATGATTCTGGATCACGTTTCCATGGCAGCAATCAGACCACTGAAGTTCACAAATAAAAACTCTATTTTTTGCATGCAGACAGTGGTAAATTCTGCAAGTTTAGAAAGGAACAGCTTATACAACTTACTTCCGAGCTCTATTTTCATTTTGTTGAAAAAAAGACAAAACAAAAGAAAACAAAGTGTAAAATATACTAAAACAACCAAATGAGCACAGTGGGCTTGATTCAGCAGGTGGAAAGTCCTAGGGAGTTCCTACTTCTTTTGATCAGTAGCTGCCTGAGGAGGGGTCTAACTCACTTGTATTCATGATGAAGGAATCTGCAATATCTTCAAGCCTTCCCATTAACTATCATCTGTAGATTTTCTTATTTATACAATACATAATATGCCTTTTAATGATTTCGCCTTCATCTTATCTAGTGTGCATGAGAAGCAGAACACCCAGACCAGGTGAAGGCATTTTAGAGCTGTGACCATGACTGTTACCATGATCTAGTCTGGTTTCTTTTATGAAATTAGCCCTGAAACGCCACTCCTGTTATTTTTGTCTCCAGTGAAATGGTTGGAAGGTGAAGGAGGGGGACCAAACAAAATTTATAAGAATCCGGAAAGATGGAAAACCGTAAGTCACTTGAGAAAAGCTCAAAGATGTAAAGGGTTGAAAAATGAATTTGCATCCATCTACCCAGCTACAGGAAGAAAGCAAACTGCTAGTGCAACATTTTCATCTATGGTGCATTCTTCAGCATATTCAAAAAAATGTCTTTTGTTTGTTTCTTAAATACAAAAGTTTTGGGGCTCTAGTGCAAAGTGGTAAAGGATAGAGAGAAATGACTAACATAGCTGTGCAGTGTAGCTGTCACAGCCAGGAAAAAATTACTGCTGCCGCCTTCTTCACCCCACCCGATTAATTCATTTTTAAGGGAGGTGCAGAACACACTTTATATCCTGCAAAGTTCTTCTGAGCTTGAGTGATATATATAAAGCTGGAGATCGAGCCTGCTGTGCTTTTTAGATTCTTTTCTGAACATATGTGCTCATACACACACAGACACAAAAACACACACACAAAATAAATAGCAAAGTTAAAATGTTAAGGAACAACCTTTGCAATCAAGGATTCAAGTCCAGCAAGGATGCACATGACATGCCATCCTCTCCCCAGAACCCCTGCCACTCCCCTCCACCTCCCAATCCCTTAAACTAAGCCAGATGACCAAACTGGTATATAAAACTATACTTTTTATATTCACATAAAAATGCCTCAACTTCTGTTGTCTTTTTAGTCCTCAAAGTATTTCCACAATGACACAGTAACATTTAATCCGGCAAGTTTGCTAAATATAATACAGTAATCAAGGTTTACAGAATACATCGTAGCTTAAGCTTAGCTACCTACTGCTTTAAAACATTGCTATGAAAGAGAGAAAGAATGATTGTTCGTCTAAATTTACTATTAGGAAATGAGTTAACCTGGCCTTTCCTTCCTGTCTTTCCTGCAAGATGCTACATAGATGTTCTTTTCATTACGGATGCTTCCTTCACATCTCTTCACTGGTTGGCTCAGACACAGACCTACACTCAAAAGTCATCAAACCATCAGTTTGAAACTAAACTTATTTATTTACTTTTTCCCTGTAACTAATGGGAACTATTTTCATAGGCTGTACAAAAGGCTGCCTCAGGCTGGATGGGGATAACAAATAGAACAGACAAACAGGTCCTGACCATTCCTCAAAAGGATTCTGGTTCCTGAGGACAAAACTCTGGGGCTTTTTCCTCCCATGTAGTTCAAGGAATAGCAACCACTGTGCAATTCTGCTTGTTTTGATGTGCTTTATGACAAATACATACTGCAAATTTTAGATAAATACTTATACCGTGGCAATACCATGGTACAGCTTAATCCTACTACTGGTTTTAGGTCTCAAGCTTGTTTTCAGACCTTCAAGTAGAGGGGAAGAAGTCATTTGAATAATTCCAGAAGTGCTCAAAGGTCTCAACTATTGGCATACACTCCAATTTTCTAGAAGAGATGTCAGGGGTCGCAGCTGACATACCAACATTTGATATTATGCACTGAGAATATACAGTGGAGAGAGGCGACTAAATGCTGCTAGACCATGCAATGATACTTAATTAATATTCTTTTCATTAACTACTACATACATACTCTCTTTTATCACATCATTCTGATTTTAAAATATTAAAACATCTATTACAAAGAAAAAGTTTTAAAAAAAAATTTCTTCTATCTATTGTACCTTGCACCTTACTACCTGGAAGCAAATGCATAAAAACAAAGGATAGTCTCAGTGGCAAAGAACAAAAAAATCTTCGATAATTCAACAAGCACTGGAAACGTCTAAAAAAACATTAACGAGTTTATATGGACATAAACTGCCTGCATACCTTTTTATTCTATTGTAAACAGATAATACAGTAAAACCTTATATTTGCCTTAGTCTGAAAGAAAATCAACCTCAAGAACAATCTTCTATGAAGGGAAGGGAATGGTGGGGAGAGAGGAGGGAGGAGGCAGGATGGGACTAAGAGGGACTGAGGGAGAAGGAAACTAATAGAGAGAACACTTTGAGAGGAAAAACAAAGCAAAATAGTACTTACTGATGAATAGCTTGCAAGAATTTGCGTTGATGTTTCCTTACTTTTGCATGGTCTATTTTTTTAACCAGCTTTGTGTTTTTATAAATTAACCATGTTTCCCTGAGTACATTGGCCGCTGCATTTTTCACCTGTTTAATAAAAGAAAAACACCAGGCTGACAAAAGTAGTATTATGTTATGTTTTCACTTTTCTGGTACTAACTCTTCCTAAAACTTTTAAAATGCTGTCTTAACTGTGGGAAGTGGGTACCACAAGAAGCTGCAGCACTGAGGGGAGAAAGCAACAACTGGACTAAGGGGACTGCTGAGCAATTTCCTTTTTATATAAGTGTGAAGTTGGGATCAAATCTTTTTGCATCCAGGAATAATTTTCCCTCTGCAAAGAGTTGGAACTGTTTGGTGTTTATGGCAATTACAGTGAGGAAATATTAATGCATTATCTGTATGTTAATTAAGTGTATTTAATAGTACCATAACATTTCTCTCTTTCTTCTTCTATGGTTAGAACCTCTTAACTCTCTTAGCAATTTAAGTCTTTTAAGCTTCCAGAGCTGTTTGAGCACTTTTTCCCTTCCCTTTTTTTTTCTTTTGGTGGTGTTTAGTTTTTATACTTGTTTCTTTTTTAGCATTCTCCAAGAAGATGAAAAGTATGTTGTCAATTAACATGGGCAGAGTTCTATTTAAAAAGTGGTTTGACTTTTTTTTCAATGAGGCTTTCCATAAAATGTTAAAGGTAAGACTACCTACAGTTCTCTTTTCAGGCCATCCACCATTTTCAAGACTGCTTAAAAACATACAAATAATTTGAATGCAATGTTGATTAATGATGGGATGACTAGGTTACTTGCAAAGAAGAATTGTCCTAATTATTAATCTATTTTCTGTCCCTCCAGCTTTACATCATGCCAGTAACTGCAGCATCAGAGCTAAGTCAATGGCTAAGACATTGCAGGAAAGTCATGCAATAGCTGCGCCCAGCAACAGGTCCCCCCCACCTTGCACCTGTAAGTGTTGGAGAACCTTGTCCTGTCTTCAGTGAAAGCACAACCACAGTTTAGAGACCTCCTCACAATCCCTAAGCAGCCCATGCATTTCCACAAGGTATGGCTCTCTCAAGGCTGTGAGGAAAGCTCCCCATCACCTGCACGATTTGTGACCTGACGTGCATTTCGGATTTGTTTGCTTGGTTTGCTTTTCACATGCTGTGAGTTTCATGAGCTTGAAGTTATGAAAGTACCACTTGGATAAAGTATCAGACTAACATTGGGATTTATATGAAGACGAACAAAATAAACTTCAAAAGGCATAAATAAATAAACACCAGACTCAAAATCTGGCCAATCTCTGTGAGACATTTTGGGCTCAGCTGTCAGATAACACTAGGAAAGTAACTGTGTTAGGAAGGGACAAATTGTTTTCTGTGGTCTAGGATCAACAAGACCTTAACTGACTGCAACAGGAGTGTTAATCAACAAGCTCAGAAAGCCACTTTGTGTCAGACATCATTTATACCTATGTAAGAACCGTCTTCCCACTGTGACTGCTTAGAGGAGATAGAGGCTGTTACTGGTGAGCAGCACAGAAATGAGAGAGCCAGCACAGAGCAGTGTTTTGAGAAACACAGCATGTAGGGATAGGACAGGGCTCTCTGCAGCAGAGGACCCGTGGCAGTGCAGCGCTGCAACGCTGCATGGAGCTGTGCCAGGCTAGTCACCCTCCTCTCCTGGAGCAGAACTACTGTCTCCATCTTAGGCATTGACATCCCTCTGAACCCATCAGTAAGGAGAAACTCTGCTGAGTTCCTTTTGTGATTATAAGGACCTTTGTCTCCACATTGGCTCTTCTCAATAATGAAGACTAAACAAGTTGAGTGGACTGTACAGCTACTACTCACTCGTTCCCTCAACACTGACCTGTTTTATTTCAGCAAAGGATTTCTGTTGCTTTGTTTGCTGCATTTTCTTTCGTTTAAAATATTTAACTACCAATGATTTCTATTTTGTAAAAAACAATCTCTTCTAAAAATAATATAAACAAACATGTTTCAGAGCCCTTCAGCACTGCGTGCCACTAAATAAAGCACGCGCTGTGTACAAAAATCAATTGGAAAGACTGCCTCACTCACAAACCCTAAATACATTGTTTTCTTAAGAACATCTCTCATAGCTTGAAATTCTTGTTTTTATCTATTATTTCACCTATTTTAGCTAAAAAAATTATATCTTCATATGCCAAGCAAAAGCTTTTGGTTTAACACAATAGTCTAGTTTCACAGCACTCACCTGCTGTGAAACTAGACTATTAACTAATTGTCATGGGTT
Organism: Dicrurus megarhynchus; assembly: GCA_013399195.1. Taxonomy (NCBI): domain Eukaryota; kingdom Metazoa; phylum Chordata; class Aves; order Passeriformes; family Dicruridae; genus Dicrurus; species Dicrurus megarhynchus. The sequence goes on from VXAD01010138.1 coordinate 271,453, forward strand.
AGCAAGTAATGGGCATTTTGAACCAAACCACTACACTAATTAACACCAACTAACTTCCAGTTACAAGAACCCTCTATACAATATTCAAATCCTCAAAATATTTTGACAGCCTGCAGTTGCCCTCAATTTAGAGAAAAACTCAAGGCATTCAATCTCTAATCTTTCAAAATCATACCCATGATAATGTTCAGCAGGGGTACCAAGCAGGACACTACTTAAAAACAAATGCAGAAATAAATTAATACACAGTATTCCTTTTCAGTTGTGAATATAAAGTGTGACTTACTCTTTTAGTTAGCTGGGTGTCCATCATGAAATTATGCACATGTTTTTCAGCTTTGGTAAGTTCTAATTTCCTTGCCACCACAGCTACCACCAGTGCAGTGCACCCAGCACCCTGAAAACAATAAAACAAACCCCCAAGATGTTACTACTGCATTTTGCAGAGTTTTTAGAGGAAGTTTCTCCTTTCTGGTAGAAGTATAGCAGGCATCAGGTGATTCATCCCATATAAATACAGTGAACATGCTACTGCTATTTAATTTCAGAGTAATACGAAAAGTCAGTATTTACAGGTTGGTAAACTGTCAAGGCACCAAAATAATTAGTGAGCAGTATTATTTAAAAGTTCTGCTTTTTTTTTTTTTTCCTGCAGGGGTTGAAAATTTGAACATATCCCATTTCTAATGCATAAACAAAGGGGGTGATAAAAATAACTCTTTAAAGCCAGAATGTTAATAACAGAGCACCCTGTTCTTAAAAATTTTCTCAAGGTTATAGCAACTGCTAAAGAGGAAATAAGATTAGATTAGTATTTAGCACACACACACACACAAAAGAAAAGTTTCCTAGGATTTTCTGTAGGGCCTAAAAATAATAGCAAAATTAGTATTTACTCACTTTAGTGTATTTTCTTGTTGTTTTGAGTCCTTCAGTGATGTTTTCCTATATTATTTCTGCTTATCTTACTGCCATATAAAATAGAACACACACACAGGACCATGTCTTCAAACCTTGGAGAAAATACCAGTTTTCTAATTCGTGCTGTGTATATGTATGCACATGCATGTATATACATGGACACACGTGTCCACAACAGGCTAATGCCAAAAGGTGCCTGTCTCTTTGAAATGACAGTGCCTTTACCAGCATCACAAATTTAAATGCCTTTTTATGGGGCAGGTGAAACGGAAAGGAGGCTAAAATGAGACAGGTAATAAGAAGCATTCTCAATTATACACATCTAGAGGTATCATTTACTGTACATTATTTATAAATTCTGCTGCCTTAGTATTTTGTTTTTATAAACAAATTTTTACAGGTTTTTTTTTTTTAAAAAAGTATAGCTATCTCATTAAATATATGAGGCTGTGTTTAACCTGCAGGTTCATTCCAATCTAGTTCTTATTGCACTTGTGTCAGTTACTCTCCAATATTAAGCAATCTCTCATTGTCCATTGAAGCCTAACACATTTTCATTCACAGAGATTTCTCCTATTCATTCTGTATTTCTCCCATAAATTTATTGTCTCTCTATCCCCCACATCTATAACTGCCTTACCATCTCCAGAAAATCCAGAAGAAATCTCAGAATTTAGCTCTCAAAATACAAAATCCATTAACAAACATACAGAGACTGCAAAATAAATTAACTCATTGGAAACCCTTTTTCACACAGTGTCCTTAAAAAACTGAGTCTTGTCTCTCTGTGTACTTACTGAGGCACACAATGAATTTTGTGAAAGCCTTCAATTAATCATTTCTTCATTTCCCTGGTAGATTGTTCCAAGAAATCCATCCAATTCCTTTCAAGAACCTAATTTTCTGCAATTAGTTCTCATCTTCCATCCTCAACAGCTCTCAGCATTCCTTCAAATGAGTTGCTCATAACTTTGCTGCATTTCCTGCTTCTCTCCTGTCCTCAATACTAAGCTTTTGCTGTTCTTTACCTCCCTGCTCTCCAGTCCTGTGATGATGGAAGTTCACGGGAAATTACTTGAAGTTTTGCTCTCACCATGAGTCAAAATGGTGCTAAAAATTCCTTTGCTTTTCCAGACCCCATTAGCAGTTAAAAAGGAAGAAGACAACCCGTGCATCTTAAGACTAAGTACTCCAGGAGTCCACTGAGCCTTCTGAGAAGAGGACTAGGCAGGAGATGCTCTAACATGTCCTACCTCCCCAGAAAACAGACAGCGCTCTGTCGAAGGGAATGCTAATATGCAGAAGACTTCTCTGTAGGCAAATAAATTAATAAATTACCCCATATAATAGCAAGGAAATGAAGATAAAAGCAGACATCTTTTGGTTCAGTACGTCAGGAGAACCAGGGCCCGATGTTGATTTAATGACATAACTGGAGTTCTTCTTGCTCACAGCAAGAAAGCTAGAATGGAAATGAGCTTATTAATACAGACCGCACTGGCACGAAACACCTGTTTAAGCCAATTTACTGGGGGACAGAAATACTAGACCATTCTTTCCCAGTCCCCCTCAAAAACACTAGAGGAATGGTGGCAGGCAAAAGAGTTTGGTTTGAGGTGAGTCCATTCCAGCCTTCATGATTAAGTTTCACGCTTTTTCCAAGTGGCACAGCAGCTGAAAGGGCCAAGTGCTGTTAAAACCAAGAGTTTTAAGTCTCACATAAAATATACTGCCTGCAGCATCACAATACTGTCACTGGCAAGCTGTGACAACCACCTCTATGGTGTATATGCACTGCTATCTTCTTCATCTCCAGAACAGCTTATTGTGATGGCAAAGTATCCTAGATTCAGTTTAACTCTTGGTTTTGCTGTATATGATGGGATCTCAGGATATGAACATGAGCTCTTTTAGTATTTCTCCAAAAGTAGGAAGTATTATACTACCTGCATGTTTACACTTCACAGTACTTTGAAGGAAAGAGAAAATCACTCATAACAGCTTACAACAATGACTAAAATTCCACTAAAACTACATGATGCTAATTAATACTTTATGTTATGGTGATCTCCAGTATTACATGGCTTCCCTAAAGAGCTCAACATCCTTAAAAATACTAATAAAGAATGATTAAAAATTGCAGAAATTAAATAGAAGCAATACAGTTACTTTAAAAAATGGTAGCATTGTATGCATGATACTTGCCATGTTTTCTGAATATGTTAATTGACGTGAAAATCAGTAGATCAGCTTATATGCTGTTTATTTGTTATATCAATAGTATTTAATGCAGCAGGTATTTATTTATTAAAATTTTACTCAATCTAAGTAAAAGCACTAATAATTGTTTCAACTGCAGGAGGGGTTTTCTAAAGAATAAAATTCTACAAAGTCTTATATTTGATTACTGCATTTTATAACTTTCAACATCATTGTTTTTATCGTGTTTTAAAGTAAATAATGAAGTAAATCATTGCTTCAAGCCCTTGTTCAGGACAATTATATATAAGATGAAGAAAATGAAAAAAGGCAGGAATGTATATATTTTCAGGTATCAAAGCACTAATCAGTTTAATTTGGAATTCACACTCCTTAGTCAGCTGCCTAACCATCTCCTCCATTACAGAGTTATTGCAGTGTATTTTGGCTTGGTAAGCAGCCTGACTTTAAGGGCACTTAGGACAGAAATTATGACAACACATGCAGTGTAAGCAAATTGATCAAGCCAAAGTTAAGGTTTGACTACATCCTTCATTTGCTCCACTTAATGGAAACAGGTAATAACAGAATTAATCATCCATTAATTTGATGGTGTTCAAGTACTCCATGATCAAGCATTTGCTGGTAACCACCAGCTTTAAAACCTGATGTATCTGAATGTTTCTATTTTTCAGAGAGCATGTACTAGCTGAATGAAATTATCTACTGAAGCATGAGAAGCCCTTAAAGATCACAGATTTAAGAACTGGCTCACTCTAAAACAACAAGATCAGGACTCCGCTGATGAGCCAAGCAATACCCATTTCCTGTTTGAAAGCATCGGAAGATGAAGCACAAGAATTTTATCCTGAATGCACAGTATTTCTTGCTTGATATGAAGTGTAGCATATTACTCTACAGTAAAAGCAAGAAGTCTGAAAAGAAACACATCCTCAGTCTTCCAGGCCTCCACAGTGGCATGAGATCTCTGATGGTGATGTAGAATTTGCACTTGTGAGCAGTACAACCTTTAGCATAAGGTTCACAACCATTTACACAGGATAAAACCTGTCTTGATTGTCAACCTATCTAGCTGTTTTCCCTTATGAAAACACTTTGATTTGACTGCAAACAACTTGAGGACAATCTTTGTGTCTTTAATTCTAAATACGGTGTTCCTGTTAAAGACAAAGAATGATGCCTAAAGTTCAAATGCTCATGCAGGCAAGCAACAGTTAGAAAGCCATTCTCCAGTATCCTCTTCGATGACTAGAATACAAAAAGTGAGTTTCCTTGATGGAAATGTAAGTATTGGCATTTTATTCATACATACTTAGGCACTTGTTAAACACTGTCGGAACCCACGACATGTCTCTGTCTAATTTAGGGGACCTGACACCCCGAAATGGGGGTGCCCCAGAGGGCACTGCCTTTGATCTTTGTCCTTGGAGAACTTTACCAACTCTAAGAGATTAGTTGCAAGCCACAAGAGTGTAATATAAGCATTAATAGTCACTTTGCACCGGGTGAAATGTAGTATATAGAAGATCTGATAACATGTACATGGGGGTACGACATGTACAGGGGGGTTAAGATGGAGTCTAAAGGGTGTGGTCACCTTCTCCTTCTTCTTCTTCACTGTCCTCCATATTCTTGGTGACGAGGACATAAATTGATTGGTAGAATAGAGATAAGACAGGAAATTGCATGTCTAGAACAGGTTAAAATTAATTGGTATAAATTTGTAAATTTATACCAATTAATTTTAACCTGTTCTAGACATGCAATGTTTTGTCCACTGATTGGATTTGTAACGGGGTATAAAAATCTCGGTACGCCCATCTGGGGGGCAGTTCTACGCTACTTTCTCATGCCAGATGCACCTGCGGTGCGGGACATCGCAGCTATGGATAACATTAGAATAAACAACCTTTACATGCCAGCTTTGTGACCTCTGACTGAGTTATGGGCAAACGCGCTGAAACCTTCCTCGCTCGTGTGCCAAGGCCGACTGAGGCCGAGCACCGACAAAACACTAGTAGGTTAATCATTTTCTCAGTTACATAAGCCTAAATGATGACTGATACTCCTTCAAAAAATGAATGGAAGGATGGACTAAATTGAGGGGGGAAAAAAATAATGTCATCATGCACTGATGACAAGCCCACGCTATTTGAAAAGGGAAAGAGAATAAGGGTGAAATTAATTGTATTTTAAGTTATACTTTAAATTTAGCAACTGAACAAAATGCTTAAACATGACCCTCAGAAAAGAGCATGATTATTACTTGGTGTTATCTTTCACTTTACCCTCAGGCATCATAAAACGCACTTTTACCTATCTTCTGCACAGTCTCTCCTCTTGGCACTTAGTTCTGAATTATTGCAAGCCTCCTTTCAACCACATTAACACAGCCAACTATGTCTTAGACACATCAGAGATTGCTGCAATGGTTATTTTCTTTGCCTGTCATTCTTGTGATGTTATTCTCTGTTGACATAGTCCCTTCTCTATGGCATCGTATACAGGACATTTGCCCTCAGTTGCAATGTCCTATGACTCCTCATGGATTTCAGCTCTAATAAGCTCTTTGAGACAAGATTCTTTGCATCACTTATTCACTTAGTAAAAGCTCTCTAGAAACACATATAAATCTAAAATACAGTTTTCTTTTAAAATCTTCCCCTTCTTTGTTGAGGATTTTACTTACTACAAAGCCTAGCAAAACTAGTGAATGTACATCAGATTCTGGTACGCCAAGATCACTTGTTCTGATCCTGCATAATTCCTCCTTGTTCCCCATTCTGTTTGCTCTGTGGGAATGGTAAACTGTTCAGTAATTTGGACTATCTATTTCTATTCTCTTTATACAGTACTGGTATCAATAGGATCAGGTGTTAGGAGTGCTGAAGTACTACAGGAACATAAATAAAAATAAATAAAGGTTGTAGATCTGTATTACCCAGCTATAGTGTGCACATCATACTAGACCTGACTTTGCCTTTTTCTTCCTTGTCAAAGTTATACATCAATATACTTACTATGTACCAGCTGAGATGCCTTTTGCAGTCCAATCACAATCCTCTGTCCTCTTCACTCATGCAACCCACCCTGAGCTTTCTGCTGACATCAGCACAACCACCATACCAAAGCTGACTAACTAAAAGTTACTACAGAGAATTTTACATTACAGTAAACCACAGCTGACACAGCCATGGCAGCTGGAGGGAAAAAGCTGGCGTTTCCCAAAGCACACAATGAAAATGTGGCTATGGAATCCAAATCAAGACCATGGCTTTACTACGACTCACAAATGCTAAGACTGAGGGTTCACACTGCTGAAAAACTGCAGGGTTCAGACTTCAAGTAAAGTCTAGCATGTACATCCAACATTCTCATCAAGGCCCAGTTTTACTGATAGCCAGAGAGGTGCATTCAATTCTTCACTCGGAGTTTATCTAAGGCAAATAAAGTAAAATAAAATAAAGCACTGGCTACATTTTCAGTTAGTGTTGAAAGCAGCATTTGGTCAGTAGACAAACCCTGTAGTCCTCTAAGTACATGCCTCTGGCATTGTCACTTGGTTCTTTTTTTGGTAAGGTTTCAAAATACCTTTACAAGACAACAGTGAATTGAGTCACTCCTGCAACCACCTGAAGCTTATATACATGCCTGGACGGTGCTACCGGTGAGAAGGGAAACAACACTGTATCAATGTCTCAGCTGAAAGTCTCCTGGCATCTTTGGTTTACTGGACTGAAAGTGAAGTGCAATCTTTAGTGCAATCTTTTCTATTTTGTGTAGGTGTCACAAAAATGTCCTGCTATACTTGCCTGTAGCTGAAAGAAGGCAGTTGCAACATTTCTTGCTCACTTCCCTTGGGATCCACTGAGGGAGAGAGAAGGTGCGCTTTGCAGACATATGATTCTGGTGGGAAATTTAGCTCTGCACCAGAAAAGGCACAACATTCCTCCTGCTGCTCTGCATAAAATGAAAATCCTGTAAGAATTTAAACAGGTATTTTGTTCATTTGGTTCTCTCAAAGGTGGACGTACCAGGACCACCAGGGAAGGGAAAAAAATTTAAAAAAAATGTTGCTTGAAGTGAAAAAAAACCCTCTCCAAAACAAGACAGACAGAGGCTAGGGAAATGGTGCTGTATAAATGTGGGTTTGCATTTGTCACTGTTTACTGGGAGAGATGTGTAACCTTGCAAGACTGAAACAAAATAAGATGAGTAATAGGACAACAACTATGCCATCTCAGCCAAAAGGGTGATCTAAAATATCTTTGCGTTATTTATACTTTCACGTATTCAGTATTTGCCTGGCTACTATTATCTTCACTGGAGTTTGTCTGCACCACATCTAGAACTTTATTGTAACATTTAAACTTCTGATCCATACAAGAGTAGATGAACAGATTTGTTTACTTCTAGTTAGTCCATAGGGCTTTTAGCAATGTTGCAAAAATAAAAATTATGAAGATCATTAAATGTTATATATAAATGTGCAACTGATTAAATAATAATGGGTAGTCACAAGTGAGGGTGAAGTAAACTTCTTGAGTAATGAAAGCTAGGTACTAGGAGAGACATCTGGGACAGCACAGGACATAATGATTTATAACATGAAGATGATATCTCTTCTACAGGAGAACCTATAAATGATTGTAGTGTTAACTCAGAGAAGCCCAACAATTGAACATGCCCTGGTGACTGGGCCTCTGGTAAACCTTCAGTGGTCATAACAGCTAAAACACCCCCAAACAGTTTATCCCAATAAGCATAAAAAACTTTATGCTGAGCAAGGGTTGAAGTCCAATTTCATTAAATGAGCAGGCTTAACAGCCTATAAGACTGAGGGGAAATACCACTTTAATAATTCAGGATGAAAGCTACCAGTGTTGTTCATCACCTGGGTTGTAAATACAAAAGTTTCGTGAGAATATGTGTAAAAGTATACGAAAACTGCTGTACTGAATTTGAGGTTATTGCAGATGAAATTACATTTTCTCCGAACAAAGAAATTTTGTTGCAACTGTCAACATCTCTAGTCATATCTACATAAACAAAGACAGCATGAGACAACTGCTGCTCATTCCAGCCAGGAACTAATTGCCTTTGAATTTGCTGAAAGGCATCCACAACTAGACCTAAGTGAGAAACAGCTCCTGCGTCCTCTGAAGCTTCAAGAGCTTCCCTGGTCTACTGGTACAAACTAAAGACCTTCTGAAGAAGCTTTTTTTCCTTAATTTTTCTAATTTTGAAAGATGGTTAAACCCTTCAAGAGATGTTGTTTACTCAAATGGAGTAAAGCCTCTGCCATTCTCTCACTTTTCAGATAACTGCCCTCTCAACCACTACATCAGGGATCATGTCTTGAAGCTTCTCAACTTGATTTTGATAATTTACGTTTCTTTACTTCAGTTAGAAATTTCGTTCCAACAAGCCATAGTCATAAAATAATCCGAAACTATGTTTTTTCCCTACAAAAGTTTCCATTTTCGCAATTTGTTGTGTTGGAGCAACAATAGAGGAGCTGATGAGTTTCTCAGCAGCCCAACTTTTAATAGCTTTATCCCTAAGAATTCAGGCATCATTAACTGTCTTCTCTATATAAAATTTCTCCTCAATACATTGTCTACTTAGGTTGCACTATGCTAGAAGGAACAAACAATCTCTTCTAAATCCTGATGTCACTTGTATTTATTACTGAGTTATCAGAACCAACTGAATTAAATTCTAGCATATATCTGAGACATGGACCCAAGATGCTATCAATTCATATGAAAAGCTTTTCATATTTTCTGCACTCTCAGGGAAGTAAAAACTGAGCAGTATTCTAGATTTTTGAAATATCCTCTTATCCACAGATAGCACAGCAGTTAGTGCTCTAACTAGAACTGATCATACCTTTTCAGCTTTTAGAGTGTAATTCGAAATACACTTCTGTGTTTTATAAACCATTATGTTTCTCCGATGCACTACACAATTAAACAACATGAACAAAAGTTTTCATAAAATCACGCAATGTTTTAGACATTATTATGCACAATAATTTACGACCTTTTTGTACATTATCCATAAAGTTATATAAAATAATTTTCATATTTGATTGCTCAAATCTGATGTTCACCTTGTTTTTCCCTTTTTCAGGACTCATCCCAGAAGACATGCAGACAATGTTAACTCTGCAGTTAGAATCTACTTGTTTTCCCGCTCTTTTTCTTACAGCCTAGCAACAATTAAATTTCAAAGATAATACTGTTCAGATTTTGCTACCAAAAAAAAGTAAGACAGTTAAAAGACAGTAGCAATAGCAACTGCAACTCCAAGTGCCATATTCCTCTTTTAGATAGTTCTCTGTATTTGTTGGTAAGACCAGGCTGCCTACAATTACCATTTGCACAAATATCACAATTTAGCCTTAGATGAAGAGTCCTCTATTCTCACAGCAGAAACACCTCATCACTTTTTTAATGATTCATAGGAAAGAAACTGTGATTATTTAGAACTAAATGCACACTTCCAAAGGACATTAAAACCTTCAGCATGAGAAGATGTAAAATGAGATCTTATTAATTTTTGATTCACAATTTGGAACTAATAAAAACTATTGTCCCTAAAGCCAGATTGTACGCAATGACTGCATTGCAACTACTCTAATAAGAATACTTCATCTACATGAGTGGTCTTCAAATACTGCAGCTAAAAGATGCCACTTAAAGTTTTTGCAAGAAAAAACACTAATCTTATCCACATTTATTGCATAAATTTAAGAAACTTTCCTTATTTATTTGTTTTTTTCATAGGTCTAACAATCTCTTTGAAGTTCATTTCAACAACAGAAGCAACTAAACTGTAATTTCCACATTAACAAACAAACACTTTGAAATAATATTTCATTTAAAGCAAACTTCATCAAGCTATACCCAACCATTTCCTGTGACAGGACAATTGCATTTCACCCATTCTCTATCCTGTTCCGAGAACAGTGACAGCAGCCGTATTTTTATCCATCCATCACACTCTTCCAGACCTGCCTAATGTATACAGAGAACAGAGGATACATTTGCCATCGATTTATAGTCCACCAGACCCACAGTCACTACTGCTGCCTAGTGAAGTCTCATTGGAAGAACACTGATTGGTAATTGAGTTGAGGCATTCAGTTCAGTTTCACTTGCTTGTCTCTAAAACATCTCTGCATTGACCCATCTTTGTATCACTCTGTGTCAGTATTTTCACAAAAGTTTTATATATTTAAGTGCTTTGCAAGATCAAACTGTAAATTGTTCATATTTGTTTGCCTTCTTTGTTCACAGGGTTTTTTTGGGTTTTTTTCCCTCTATTTCTTTAATACATTAATGAAACTTCTCTGCTATCTTACTCTCAAGAATTCTCAAGGCTTTTTTTTTTTTTTTTGTATAATCTGAATATGTGTAAAGATTTTCCTATTTTCCAGCAGTGTGCATTTGTAGAATTTAAAAGATGTCACTTGATACCAGTGACTTGATACCAGACAGCAGTAGTTACAACTTCAGTAGCTGACACAGCTTGGTGCCACCAGCAGACTGCACAAAGTCCACTTCCCAGGCTGGACTACAAGGCAGAGTTCAGCCTGAGCACTCCCATTTCCACTGCACAGAAAGCGATTCCTGAGGCAGAAGTGGGAGGACAGACAGGGCACCTGGGCTCTTCCTTCACAGGGATCAAGACACCAAAGGAAGCTTCCATGGGCCACCAGTTCCACAAAGCCAATCTTAGCTCTTCAGTGATCTGTATAACTAGTCACAAGTATTTCTTTTTATTCCCGCTTCCATCCTTTTTAACATGGACTTCACCCAAATGCAAATACTCAGTGCTATTTGGTATTGATCACACTAATCCAGCAATGTATTTGCTGCTTCAGATGCCAGGGAATTACACCTTACCTCTTAAAATCAAATACACACTTTTATTTTACTACATCCATTCAACAATTACCCTTGTGTATCTTTTAATTAGACCATCAATTGCTCCTATTGAAATAAAAATCACTAGGTCTGTTCTTTTAGGATATTTTCCACAACAAACATTAATTTGTTACTGTACAAGTTTCAGAAGAGTAATTGGTTTTAAAAAATGATATTCAAGACCTGTAAGCTTTTTGGTATTGCAGGTTAGGCTAGAAGAGACTTCATTATTATAGTCACTGTGTCATACTTCATATTGTGCAGATCCTTTATAAAAACAAAACAAAGCAAAACAAAACCAAACAAAATGCATACCCCCCAAAACCCAGAGTAATTGCAGCATCTGACTTTTCCCCATTCCTCCATTTTTTTTCTCCAAGATGACATAAATGTAATTAGTGGTGAGGCTTTCACTATTGTTTTACCTATCACAACACAGCAGCGACTTGGCTCATTTTTTTGTTAAGAATGCTTTCTGTCTCTGGAGATGCTTATCCCAAATTCATTACCATGACATCCTGATTCGAGCCTTTGTTCTTCCAAAGCAGCTGCAGAATTTATAATCACTAAAAAAACCCATTTAGAGACATGAAGGTATCATCCATACATTTCACAAGTCTACCAATTGTGAAAAAGAAGTGCCAGTGTGTGAAAATGGTGTGTATAAATCCATACTTCAGTTTTTCATGGAAGGAATGGAAGCGACTCTGTATCAGGGTTCTGTCCTCATTCTGCAATCCCTGCACTGCAATGTGGCAATAATCACTGATCTCTATCTCTTTTCCTAGTGAATTTATGACCACATTTCATTCTCTCCGGCATCAATATACAAAACAGAAAGAGGAAAAAGGCAAATACCCGACAAGATGGCAGATTTGCGCTCAGCCAACAGCCTTTAAAAAGCCTTCTGAGCCATTCTCTGCTTTTAGCCTGTACCTTCCAACTCCACTCCAAACTCTGTATTTAAGGAGATATGTATTTGCCACCTTTTGCAAAATTTACTGGAAGCCTTTATCAATAAAGGTCAAAGACCTGAAATTTATCAGGTGATTTTAATTTTTTTTTAAGCATTTGTAAAAAAATTCTTAAACATTACAAAAAAATGTCCATTTTACTCTCTAGACATAAAATATATACTTATTATAAACGAAGATTCTTCCAACACATCTACTCAAAAGGGGCAATGATTTGATACCATTTGCTTTCAGCCATAATCCCAATATAGCTGTTTTAACAGAGGTACATATTGGAACTGCATTACTTATAATCAATGGCAAAAATTCAGAAGCAAGTATGTATCTTGTTGTTATAATACAGTACATATATGACAATCACTCAGCGTTTCTCATTCACAGGGACATTTACACAGAAGCTGATAGAAGGAAGAGTGGCAGAGTCAAGAACTTGTCTACATCTGATTTGCTGTAGATCTCTGTAAATTTTCCTGGCATTACAATTCATTGCCTTACTCCCTGCCCAACTTTGACCAAATGGTGAAGCACAAAAAAATTAAAACCAGACAAGAAATACACTTAATAAATATATATTGAATATGCATGACCTAACAATTGCTGCATTTTATCAATGGTAGCAAAAGCTCTTACTGTGCAAATCGCACAACATAACTCCAATTAAAGCAATGGAATGCTATAAATAATAGGTTATTAGACTTGTAAGAAAGAGAGTAGAAAACTATGCTCAAACAAAATACTTTTAAGAGTTTAGCCACCATCATGCCTCTTTGTGAATAACTTAATTTTAAGAAACAAAAGTAAGAACTGAAGATCCATTATTAGTACTGGTCCAATTACACATGCCCAAAGATGATTAAGATGGTATGATACCTTAACATTTAATGAAAGTCTTTACTGTGATTTCTGAGGCTATGAATTATGTCAGGGTGGAATTTGTTTCTCTGTATTTCATTACACTGCTACTAAATTTTTGCCTAAAGAAGACAAAAACTCCATTTCATTACCATGAATGAAGGACTATGGGAAGGGTCTGATTAAGCATACACTCTACAAGCCAGCAGATAAATATTTCTTTATGACTACCAAAAGTTTTGGGACTAATTGCAAATGAATTAACAGCAAATGTAATCTCATATCCAATTAATAAATTCGCTCACCATGATTCCAGTAAGTAAACAGACTCCTTTTCCACAGTATGTATTTGGTACCATATCCCCATATCCAATGGATAGAAAAGTTATTGAAATCAACCACATTGCTCCAAGGAAGTTGCTAGTAACATCCTGTTGGTCATGGTATCTGAAAAGAAGAAGAAAACTATTTCTTTATCATGAAAACATTTGTTAAGCTATTGTGCTCTCAGAAAAAAATTGCATTAACTGGTCATACAACCATTTTCGTATACAATCTCATTTTAAAAGCATCTGTAAGGAATTAAACATAACTCAAATACAATTCCATCAGCAGTAAAGAATCAGAAGGTATAAAAATAGCCCCAGTAGTAGAGATATTCATGATGGTTTATAATTCAGTATTTCATTATTATCAGTAAAATAGCAGAAATCTCTTTGTTTTTAGTAGAATCTCTTCACCAGGGCTACAAGTCCTGGTAATACTCTGCAGTAGCATACAACACCAGTCTACTGATGTCTGCTGCGGTCTGAGGCAAATATGAGAGTCAGAAAAGGTTGTGTGCACAACCACACAGCAGAGTACATCTTCATCCCCTTGTCCTAAGTCTGTGACCAGAAATCCAACCCTGACCTAACAGTAAATGCTGACTTAGACAACCTATGGTCTTCTCTCTCCTTCTTCAAGTTCAAGGTGAATAAAAAAGAATACCATTGTATTTCTTACCATCAAAAGATGTTTATCTTAAATATAGCAAAAACTCCTTTTAGTGTTAAGTCAGCTATTACGTGAAATTTCATGATGTGCTATTTGTTGACTTAGTTACAATATTTTAGTGGAATATGTTCATTTTTTCCCTTCAAAACCCTCCCAAATTCAGATTAATAATCTTGTCTTTACATGGCATATATACCTAATAGAATGTGAAGATATATTTTAGGTCTAAAAACCTGTTGTCACCATTTACTCTGTGGTGGGAAAGGAAATGCCTAATAGCCTAAAGTAGGTGGAATTTTGCTCCCTGGACAGAGCAGCTCTGTCACAGAGACTAATTGCAGCAGCCACTGCAGACTCAAGGTTGCAATCACCCCTGCAGCTGACGTGAAGCCTCAAGTTAACTATATGCTGTAAGATTCCCCAAGGGTATTATTTTAGCCAGTACTTAAATCCATTTCTCACAGGGCCTCACAGAGGGCCATTTATGAATTAGTTCACAAATCCGTAAACAACCTGCTTCCCACAACTGAAATAACTGCTTCTGTTTCCTTCCTTTGTGGACCTCAGTCTCCGTGACGGAGCAAGAATGCAGAGCAAGCACGCAGGCACTCTCAGGAAATTCCCCGTTCTCTCACTTGTAAGATATTCACTATAAATGTCTTCAAAATGCTATCTTCAAAGTCCCACCTATGCTCTGATGATCACAACAACATAAAAGCTCTTTGACTGCCAGAGACCATAGCAACCACTCTAATCAGGTCTGTTCCACACTTCACCTGTATTTTCCTCTCTCCTGGTGTCAACGTTATCTCTCACATACTTTACGTATGCCTTTGAAGTTTTTTTTTGTTCTGCCTAGAACAAAGCCTAGAACAACATAGTAAAAGCCCACATTTGCAGGTCCTAAGGACACAAAAAATGATAACCACAACAGCAAAAAGAGTGAAAAAAAACTAACAGAAGACTTGATTTAACTCATGACCACAGAGCTTTGCATAGCAGAACACAATCTGACATTGTTTTTTTTTCTAGACTGCACTAAGTATTATGGATTTTAGTCCCCACTTAACAAACGTAGCAAGTAACAGCTCTGAAATATATGGATGCAGAGAGACAAACACAGTCGACCCATCCAGGAGGCAAGAAGAAAGCCTGTGTACCTATCATGCTAATCCCTAGAGAGTATCAAGTAAGAGATATGATCCATAGGGTCTGGATGAGCTTCACAGAAGGGCACTAAAGCCACAATACATTCTAAGGTTAGCAACTCAGCTAAGTACTAATAAATGCTCACATAAATATTTATAATACATTTCTTTAATGCCTCTCTTAGGATTTTGAACCTGGCCATTTTCATGCTTCATACAACTCACTAAGCTGCAGAAATAACTAACCCATAAGGAATGCCAAAACTTCTTTCTTAAGCCTTGAACAACGTGGGGAAGAGACAATGGGAGTCTTTATCCACTTACCCTCCTTTACCCATGTCAGAAAACATACAGGCCAACCTACAAAAAGATTCTTCAAAGAAAGTGACATACAGTTAAATTTAAAAAAGCACATCAGAAGTTTTTCAAGTTTCATTGGAGACATGCAGAAAATTAAGGTTCCTCAGATGAACTCTTCATTAAAGCCATCTGCATCAATATGTGTCAGCACAAATCAAGGACCTGTTTAAATGTTTCCATCTTGTTAGCTTAGGGCCTGCTGGATTTCCTGCTCTGAATATTTCACCTAGTTATGTTTTTAAGGTTATAGTTCAGCAATCAAATGTTGCATGCTTAATTTAAAAATCATCACCAGTACTTATGAATGAACTTACTGTGGCTAAAAAACAAAGGCTATTTCATGTCCTCCCTATTGCTGCAACTGCTCAAGCACAGTAAAACATGCAAATTGCCTAATTTACCTAATTTAATCTTTAAAAAAAAACTAAAAAGTTTTTCTCTTGCAACTGTACATGGAAAGTTGAAGGGCTGACTTCTCAAGTTAAAAATATGTAAGTAAAATTGAGACAATATAAAAGGGTATCATACTCATGATAATCCTATAACTTCTTTGCCAGATTTTTAGGAAGGTGGTTTAATCTTGTCTCATATTTTTGCAACCTCACTTAAGATTTTTGAATCTCTGTGGTTAGCAGTTCATGTCTATACTCCATCGACTTTCATAAGATTACAGTTGCAAGTACTGTATTTCCAAGTACTACACCAAGTCACTAGGCACCACTATCAACAGGGATTCAAGCCTGAACCAGCAAAGCCAGGGGAGTCTTCTGCTACCCTGTGTCCACAATCAGGTAGAAAATTATTACATCTGTATCAAAGCAGGAAAAGCAGTATCTTAAGAAAGTAGTATTGCAGCATCTTATTTATACAGTCATGAAAATGGCTAAAAATTAACACTAGAGGCACTTAAATTGCTTTATTTTGAGGAGGGGGAAAGAAATCAATCTACTGCCTTTTGACTTGCTTTCAGAGTTATCCCAGCATTAAAGACTGAACTTCTCCATTTATGCAGGGAATAGCAGAATGGGCACAGCAGAAGTTAAATTTTCCCATGTTTTCTATCAGTGCAGCTCTAATGTGTGGCACCAGAAGTCACCAGAAGCCCTGATAAAAGCCATTCCTACCACTGTATCTTTCACTTCACTACTGGGATTATCCCCAGTAGAGCCAATTGCAATGGACATTATAGGAAGGAGAACAGCCAACCACACCAGCACTGGAGCAGAGCTGTCTTACTCACTGTCAGGCATCATAAACCACTGCAAACATCTCATCCCAGCTGGACTGTGAAAGACAGCTTGGATGTAACACATTCCAATATTCAACTGCAGTTTTTCTAAACTATCCACTCACCCTATATCTGAGACTTCTGAAATCTGACAGGAAAACACTTTACCATGAACCATTACCACTAGGAAACCTGAAAGCTCAGAAAATAAAGAAAAAGAAACAAAGATTTCCTTTCAGCGACAAGTTTCACACAAAACAGAACCTTGTCATTACCAACCGAATTCCAAAACAGAAGATCTGGGACCATTAATTTTTATTTTGATAAAGTTTTTTATTTTTATAAATATTTTTATTTTTAAAATTAGAGTCACTAAAAATACATTAATGTAAATATTTAAAGCCCACTATTCTTAGTCAGTAAAAACTTGCATTAGAAAGATAGTGAGTCATTTGAAGATAAGAACTAGTATTTAACTGTATTAAAACTGCATCTATATACCATTTGATTTTCTTGATTACACCCAGCCTCACATGGCAGCAGGATAAAGGGTCATTTAGAAAAGCTATGTATTCCTGCAGTATACAAAAATCATTGGCTGAAGTCACACAGGTGTAAGAACTATTTACCACACCCCTTTTCTAACAAGGAATATGTCAGCAGGCAGGCAGTGCTGCAGCTGGAACACACTTTTCACCAGGCAATCATCATCCTGTGAAACACCACCATCCAGTTCTCACCAATCAGCATATATAAGTCTTGACACCACTCTAATTTAAACCAAAAATAGCTGAATGATTATATTTGTGAAAAAATAGCACGGCTCAATTCCTTCTCAAGCTAAACTGGGTGGGAGTTTTACAACTCATCTCAGAAAAATATAAATATATTCCTCAGGCGGCAATACTGCAGTGGCTTTGTTTGTCAAAGAAATATATCAAATTCTTTATCAAACAACAGTCCCTTTCTTCTGCTTTCACTATTGGTATCATGATTTTCAGTACTGCTTCCCTTTCCTGTTTGTATGTGATGAAGTTTCAATTAACTGGTAGAACATTTCATTTTAGCTGCACAGAATTATCACACATTCACATCTGGACATCTAAGACACATTCATCTTAAAAAGAGATTAATAAGAAGTAATCAAGTATAACATTAAACCTGGCCACTGGTGCACTAATTCACACTTAGCAGCTTCAATTCAGTTTCTCTTGCCTGTGTGAACAGCCTCTGATAACTTTGCTATCTTTGGTTTTGCCTTCTTGAACAAGTCAAGGAAAGAACTAAAAATGACTGAAAAGACGACCCTTCTATAGGGAAGAAAACGGCCTGCTTTTACCATAATCATGAAGAAACTCCTGGCAATGGCAATCCAGGCTGAGTTTTTTCCTGTCAAACCTTAAAATCTTTTAGACTATTAACAGCTGGGAAGAGGCTCATCCCATTAAATCAGAAACTTGTCAAGACTCCGTTGAGACACTGATTGATCTAACCAGCTACTAGAGCTCCCCCACAGTATCAGACCATTCTGTAACTAAATGCTGTTTTGGTCTGAGTTGGATGGTTAGTACTGGCAGCCTTTTATCTGTGATGATAACAGAGATGTCTTTGTATTCCTTCTCCCTTCCTCCTGTTTAAAAGAAAGGAAAAAAGAAATCCATAATGGTACGTGAAACAGTGGGGCTGACTCCAAATACAATGAAGGTCAATGGAAGAAATTTTGCCTGCCTTGATGGGCTTAGGATCAGAAAGGCAGCTTGGAAAAATGTATGCTACTCCTTACCTTTTTTCTAACACACCTGTTGATGTCCCCCAGATATTTATGAAGATCAGCAAAAATGTTCTTGTCACAATAACTGCTTAATGAAAGTACAAACACCACACCAAATGCCTGCATTTCAAACAGACTGGCTCACAACAGTAGCAGTTGTGAACCCTGTCAAAAGTAATGGATAAGAGTCAGCTGACTGGATTGCTTCTACCATGGCCAAAAATGTTCATGATTTTTCTGCTAAGAGCATTTTCAGGCTATTTACAGAAAGCTAATAAAACCAAGAAATGTGAAGTATTCCATGTAATTAGCATAAGTTATTATGTTAGCTAAGATGGATGGAAAATATAATCTAAAAGAAAGTAAGAGGACAGAGAAGAGAGAAATCAACACAAAATGAGAAGGGTGAGATAGTATGTTTTAAGAAATTTTATCATTATTTTTGAATATAAATTACAGTTTAAACATAAGGGTGAAGACATAAAATTACTAAAACCCCTAGCTGCTATCAGATACCGACCTCTCAATGCTTGAGCAACAGATAACCTACCAGTAGAGAAACAAGGACTAATTGCCATTTTTAATAAGGGTGTCAAGCTTTTCTTTGTCCCCCACTGGTGGAGGCCTGGTGCTGGAGATGACTGATGCTGTGCTAAATCAGTATACCTCTCTGCAGCTGCAGTAGATGGGAAGATTTTCTGTCTTTCCAAGAGAAGCCATGGAGCGACAAGCAAAAAATTTGCTGAAGTTCCTTAAAACTTTTTTTCTTTTTTTTTTCTTTTTTTTTTTTTTTTTTTTTTTTTTTTTTTTTTTTTTTTTTTAATTTTCTTTTTTTTTAATATGCTTTCAATAATAGTGTAAGAGTGTTAAGGAGAATCTGTTGAATAAATTCTGTAAGTACTGGGAAATCGGGAAAGCTTTAAATTTGTGACGGACAGCAATCCACTAAAAAGATCAGAAGTAAAGATAGGAGAGCTCAGTATCAATGTATCAAAAGGTAATCCTGCAAATAAAGTGGTAACTACTGCTTCAGAAGATCCTAGACTATATGAAAACACTAATGCGTCTTATCAAAGTTTTCAGAGAGTTTAAGGAGAAATTTTTCTTGCCTCAATTAAGAAACACACCCACCTCTCCTCAAGCCCCAGTTTTGGTCCTTATCCCCCAGTACAGTAAGTATTCTTACTCCCACTGTGTTCTTTTCAGCACTTTCAAGCTATTTTGTTCCTGCAAAGGCATAACTGAAGTTGTGACTTGTTGTGACTCAGCAGAATAATGAATATTCCTAAAGCTCTTGGAAGGCTGTACAAAAAGTCCTAAACAAACCCTTAACTCCTAAAGACCTGAATGAGCTTTGCTTACAGACGTGTTTTTTAAACATATAATCTGACTGTTTTGAAAAATAATCAGGTTCATTGTGCCTAAACATGGCTCATTTTAATAAAATGTGCCCAACGGAACAGAAAGTATGGCAAGTAGAAGTACCTCTGTGTCTCTGGGAGGTGAAAGCTGGGACTAACAGTAGCAACTGTCACAAAGGTTCCGTGAGATTCCTCTTATTTCAAAAAACTTACATTAATTATTCTTTGTGCAAAACTTTGCTTTATCTTAAGTCTTTATCTTAAGTAACAAACACATTTTATTATGTTCTGACTATCTTTTTCAGAAAGATCTATCTTCTTCACATTTTAAAGCATGCTCAGGAATTCAGCTTTTCTCAGCCCTGTTTCCTTACATTTCATAATACTATGTCACCAATAAAAAAAGTTTGCACATTTCAAAGGAATGCCTTTAGATTTTAAAAAGTCAACTCTCTAGCCTTTCCCAGTTCCTGTATACACACCCAGGCTCTGCAGAAAAACTAAGCATGCTTCATATAGCTCAAGAGTTAAGAGGCAAAATCAGGCTCTAATGGTTGCTATTAGTTGTTGGATCAGGAGTAGCAATCAGCACCAAAACAGTAAGTTATGAATAAGTATCTTATTCACGGACTTCAGCACATGTATTACAATGTGCTCCACAATTCCATGATCACATGCCACATTTTGGTCTTCACAAGAAACACACTAGTACCTTTTCCAATGCAAAGCACAACTACTCACAGCATAAAAGACCTTATTGGCATACCGGTTTTGGCCTCATGTTTTTGGAAAGGAAATATCATGTTTTAATTTTTCACAGCTCTCCGACAGACTCTTTGGATGAAGTTATGATTTTTGTTACAGCTGATGATTATTTTCGTGGTCTTCACCTTCTGAGCTCTCAGCTCCCAACTTCATAGTTTGATTAGCCTGCATGCCCAAAGCTCTGGCTGAAACTCAATGAACTCAAAGTCCTCTAGAATGACACAAGTTTAAAAATAATTTTGCGTAATACCAAAATTTTTCATTTTGCCAGAAGTGGCATGTCCCAAAGGAGCAAAATAGCCTCTTAAATGCATCAGTATCCATACAATGAAGTAACACGGAAAAAATTCTTAGTGAACAAGCAATACAAGCTTTCCATAAAGCACAGGAAAAATGCGCAGTTGATACTCTCTTGTTACTTTAGCAGCTTAGTGAGGAGAGCACTGACCATGGGGAGTGAACTTCTTGTCAGGCTCTTCTCAAGCACAAAGCTGATTCACACCAGCATCTTCATGTCCCTGTTCTACCTGTTAGGATATGGGCTGTCAAAGTATCTCAGAATATGTTTTTGAACCCATTTGAATTTAAAATTAAATTAAAAATCACTCTTTAATCCAGTGGAGAGACATACTGTCTGAAAGGCTTAGGACAGAAGCTGAAAAAAAGGAATATGCCTGTTAAAATCCTTTACAAGCCACACTTTGAGTAAACATGAACTCTGCTTTGAAAGCAAAATTCAACAAGTAATCCAGAAAGGACAGTGACTGCAAACACACTGACTATTAGAAATAAAATCCAAAATATCCAAGTGCTGCTCCTTCTGTAGTTCTGTATATTATCTTTATCAGAAGTTGTTCTGTAAAAGAAGCTACTATAAATAAGCAGTTAATGTGATATTAAAATATATGAAAACAAAAGAAGGAAACTGAAGTGACATAAGCAAGCTTGATGGAAAACTCCTGTTTTTAAGTAGTTTTTATCTTTTAAAATAAGACATGCATGTATATTTCCTTTCTGTAGCCATATTTTTTACACAGTCTAATCTTTAAAATTTGTCAATACAATAAGAAGGAATTTTATTTTTAAAATTTGCTTTAAGTTTTTGAGGTCTGCAACAGCACTGGCTAAAGCTGTGTTATGATAGAAATATGAATCATTCAAAATCAAAGAGTTTCTTAATGAGCTCTACTGTGAATCACTCATTATATTCACTGGCAACTAATTCTAGCCCTTCTAAAATTTTCCCTTATCTTGCACTTTGCATTTCCTCTGGAGATACCCCGTTACTATTTTATACCTAACGCCCTCTCAGAAGGAGGAAAGATTTTTTTTTTTTTACTTGACATTATCAGAATCAACTGGTATCTAAAGATCAGAAGCAGTTTTCTGAAGAAAAACTTAAGAAATAGAAGTTTTAGAAAGTAGAAATAGAATTAATCATTATAGACTTTAAATGAAACCTACCTTTTTTTTTCTGATACAAAATGGCAGAACTAGGTAAAAGCTTTTTATGGGGGGAGCAGACAGAAGGAGGTGAAATTATATAGCAGAGATTATGCTGAATTCTTCAAGAAGACTTTCTGACAAACTGAGCACTCTGAAGCTATTTTTCTCTTAGGGAACTAATTTCATTTATCATAACAAAATTTACTAGTTCTGTAGCTATGTATTGCCTTCTATAAAAAGGAATTAAGTACAAGCTCATGGTCATAAAGCCTGCTGGTTTGGGGTTTTTTGTCCAAATTTCATTAGGATATCAGCAATTTTACCAACATATGCAAGTTCTCTAATGTAATGGACATTGGGAACAGATGACAAAAATAATGAAATGAAATGAAATGAAATGAAATGAAATGAAATGAAATGAAATGAAATGAA
Source organism: Dicrurus megarhynchus (assembly GCA_013399195.1). Lineage (NCBI taxonomy): Eukaryota > Metazoa > Chordata > Aves > Passeriformes > Dicruridae > Dicrurus > Dicrurus megarhynchus. Next base: position 293,861 of record VXAD01010138.1, read on the forward strand.
ATGAAATGAAATAAAATAAAATAAAATAAAATAAAATAAAATAAAATATTTCCTTTAGAAATGAAAAACAAAATACTGGATTCATCAAAATGCATGTTCTGGATAAACTGGAGAATAAAACTGGTTTACATAGGACAGCATCTTACAAGTAAACGTTTTTTAAAAATCTAGACAGAATTTACTAAGTTTGGATCAGAGCAGAAGGCTGCAGTCAGTGCAAGTTTTATTGAGTTCCTCAGAACTGGGGACCAGTTTAACACTCTGTGTTGGGAACACTGCTGCAGCTATATGCTTAACTTAAATCAGCCAAATTTAACTTTTTGTTGATTATATTTTCATTTCTTTTATAAAAAGGAAAGACTGTATTTACAGTTTAGCTGCTATAAGTTACACTGCTTGAAATGAGTAAGATTTTACTGAGTATTTCTAAAGCCAATTCCAAACCCAAAGTGGGTGTACTTTTTAGAGTCAGCTAAAAGTTGTAACAGATCCCATTAACAGTTCCTTAGTGAAGTACTGGGGACTACATTTAATGTTATGAAACATAAAGTATAAAAACATAACTATATATTGCTATATGGGAAATGAAACAAAGAAAGCACTTGTAACATAAATATTTTCCACTTACTTTTTACATATGAAACTTCAGCATGAGACTGTCAATATTTAAGACAAAAACCCAGGGTTATCCCTTTTTAAATATTGTTCTCTTCATCAAAGCAATCAGAAGGCTAGAAAAATACTTTGGAGAAAATTTTTGTGATTAATGTAGAGATGTTAATTTACAAGGATTGAGAAAGGTTATCTACAGAGAAGACATTCTTGTGACTCTGTTACCGTACATCTTACAGCGGAGTGAGTTTACACGGACGAGTAAGCTATGGGATGGACTTCTGCCACAAGGTTCTCAAAGGGCAAATGCAAGTGGAGAGAATACCATAAATTCATATAGGCTAGAAAAAATGTAACACAGCTACATGTAGTACTTTACTCTGGCGATGGGAATAAAGGAACATCATCCTCATTTGCTTATACAGACCTCTGCAGTGTCACATTTGAAGACAGATGTGTTGCCCACCTAAATGCAACCAAAAAGAAAAGGCTTAGGAGACCTTCACCATAATATGTTAAATATGCTAGATGCAATTATGGTTTTCTTTGCTCTATTTTAGACATTGTCAAAATGACATTGTCCAAAATGCCTTGATATATTGTTACCAAATTCTGTAATACTGTGAGTGTGAGATTATACGAAGTCTGAACCTTGTACTTTTCTCCCCACTTTTGTCATTAAAAAGAGTAAAATCAGTCTTTTTGCTTGTGACAATTTTGCGTTTTCAGTTTGTTTGCCATTTGCTTTTAGGACAGAATAACTTTTGTAGGGATCATCCTCATTTTAATGACAAACATTTACCAAAAACAAAGGATCTTGTACTATTTTCTCAAAAGACCATAAACATGACAGAATACTTTCTACCGATAATTTTTTTTTACCAAAACCATTTTGTTGCCTGATATCTTGGCCCTCATTCAAGATTTTATGACTGCATTCTGACCGATTTCAATGAAACACTGAAGAAAGAATGAAATTCCGTGCTCTGAAGGAACTTGAGCAGATGACATTTTCAGAAAAAAACTCTGTTATATATTTTCATTCTGTTTTTAATGGAGGGGAGTACGCTGGATGGTGTGGCAACAGAACTTACCTTTTGCACTATCTACACTTGAAGCACGTGTCTTACAGTCTATATGTAGAACATGTTGGAAAAGTCCTTTAATAAACCTGAAGTTATCTAATTCCTATTGTTCAGACTACTGGCAAATTCTATGTGAATCATAGAGCAGATATGTGAGTTATCTGTCTGACTTTCATCTTCAACTCAGTCCCTTGGTCAAGATTTAGACAGGCAAGCACATAATTAGGGGTCATGCTTAACTAAGGATGTATACAATGGGAACATTTGACTTTGGGACTGCTGTCTGTAACTATATTGGCTTGCTATGAAAACTAGATTTAATTTTAACTGTTACTAATTACTCCTTTTTCAGAGTGTTGAATGCTTCATAAAGGCTGTAAACATAACTAGTATTAAATTGCAACAACAAGCTGGCAGATGAAATGTTAAACAAACTTGAAATCTAATTCACAGTGCTCTCTTTGCCCTAGAAGTGAGACGAGTGCACTGATGGGACAAACACAGAGAAAGCATAATATGCACAAGCAGGTCCAGTTCTAGCAAGAATGGTGCCCTTAGGGAGCTATTGAGCCTCCTCCTTTCACTTGTTTGACTTGCAAGACTTTACAAATACAAGAGAAACTCAATCCAGTTGAACAAAAAATCACAGGCATTTTTAAGAACTCCAAATGTGACTGGAGACCTACAACTTTTCTGTTAAGTGCTTCAGCTGTCCTGCTTCATAAACAGTATCTGAAATTATAATTTGAAAGCATCACAAAAAGTAACAAAAAGAGACTATTTATTTTCGGGCTTTTCACTCTCTTTTTAAATGAGTAATGAAAACTTTCTTGCACATCAAAGACACTTTATTCCATTAGCAAAAGTCCATGACATTAGAGGATAAACAAGTTCTGAGATCTCAGCATGTTTGGTTTGGAAAAGAAAAACTAGACACTGAACTGTAAATGTTTGTCTCATTTGAGTAGAGTATTGGCCACTTTATACCTAAGCATTATCTCTGAGCTACAAAGCTTTAATTATAAAAATTTATAAACAAGCAAATGTTGTAGATAGATGAACAGATAGATAGACAGGTAGACAGGTAGACAGGTAGACAGATAGGTAGATAGATAGATAGATAGATGGATGGATGGATGGATGGATGGATGTATACACAGAAAAATTTTCCTTTAAGAGTTCAACTACATTTGAGTGTAACCTTTTGGAGAACTCAGAAAATGATGTGACTATAAAGGAAAAACAATCTTTCATGTTTAAAAGAAAAAACCCTTGATTTTCTCTAGATTGCATCCTTTGAGTTCCAGGAAGTCAGTCGTGACTCCCCTAAAGAGGTAGAGGAGAAAGAATTCCAACTATATGGATTAAAGATCCCTGAAAAATACATGAGACCTATAGTCTTTCTTTTCCATAATGTACAGCTTCATTCAATTTGTCCTCCAGATTCTGGAGTCCTGACTGGAGAATTATGTGTGGAGCTGTGGTACAGCCACAAAGACTTCAGCAGGGAATGGCTTATGTATTCTGAATATCTTTCCCAAAAGAATGAGAAAGAAAAATGCAAGTACGCAGAATTAACAACATTTCCTCTCTTTTCATACCTCTCACCTCTTTTCTCAGAATGAGTATATCTAGACTCCATCTCTACCTGTGCAATAATTTGAAACAATATAAAACATCATTACTACCATCACACTTTAGTAGAATCCTTTGCTCACCAAGTTCAAATAAATTTTGTTATTCAGAATAAAGACATCACACCAAACAACAGCAGTAAACATAATTCCCTGCATGACAGACACAAAGAGCTTAAATGACTTTGGTCAAGGTCACAACAGAATTGTAGGTTGGATTCTCTAGCTCATGCTATTTTCAACACACAGAACACCTTCTATGTAATTAAATAATGCAATTTGCCTCTAAAAATTGCACTGTTTATTGCTTTTGTGACTTTACAAATTATTTGTATATATTTAGCATACTTATGTTGGTGTAATAAAACCTTCACTCCAGTGTTCTATACCATTAAAAATGCTACTGCCACTACCTCAGTAACAGAAGAGTGCTATGTTGATCCTACTAAAACCATGCTAACATTATTTTAGTCTAAATTTTTATTTTCCTTTGAAAAGAAATGAAAATAAACTGATAGAATGTGCAGTTCCTGGTACAGATTGTTGTGTCTCCTGCAGATACTAGATCAGGACACAGCATCTGCTTCTTGGTCTATTATCTGTGCTAGATCTCATTTTCTAAAAATCAAGAGAAATCATACTCCACAGCATTAGAAATACAACCACTGAAGGACACTGGTGTCCTGCTGAGGTACACGGACTGCATCAGCAGGTCTTCTGCCACCCAGCACACAAGGAACAAGGAAGGCAACTTGCTACTTGCAAGGAGCAAATACCACTCTAAAAGCAGTATTATCAAAAATTATCATGCACATTTTTTGTTAAATCCTTGTAGGCTTGGTAAAGGAAGAAAATTAATGCAGAAGGTATTACTGAGAGCTGACACGTATCTTTGCGTTCAATTAACTAAATGTAACATATAATTTGCCTTTGAACACCTTGGAAAGAATCTACTGCGAAAGACTGCAATTTAACATCAAAGTTTTAACAGTCAGGGTTACAATTTTAGAAGCTCATTAGTCTGAAGATGTATCATGATTTTCTAAAATGATGAATGATTAAAAACAGAGTTAAAAAGAAAAGACATTTGGGCATGAATACTTGATCTGAAATCTCTGTTCAGTTTCAGGGAATGTTGTATCTCTGATTTCAGATTGTGAGAAGCTTTGCCAATTACATCTACTGCATTCTTTTTAGTATAAAATACTAAGAGGTCACCATTAACTCAAGGAATTAGAACATCAAGTCTCTTCTTTCTGAAATTCAGTGAAAAGATACATTGTTTTTATGAGAAGGCTACTACCTAATGTAAATATTTTGCCGAGTTGTTTTCCACATGTACTACTGCCTGCCCAAAAATGCGTAGTCCAGCTCCCTAGCTGACACTAAGGTCACATATATATCTTCTGGACAATTCTCAGGTCAAGCCAATTAAACTAGAGTGTCTACAAACTGGTAAATTCAGGTTATTCAATAACAACAGAGAATGCAGTGACTGAAGGACATGGAATAAAGATTAATGTCATCCTGAAAGCAGCTACTGAAAGCAAGCCTGAAGCTTGATGGTTGCACTTCCAAAGAGCACCTGCACCAGAGTAAACTCCACATTCTCCTACCCCACTGCAAGCCCAGCAGTTGGTGTGGCATGTGCTACAAACCCACAGCCAGGTTTCTCCCTCAGGTGTACTGTAGACAACTTCTGAATTCAAAACAAAGCAACTGACCCTGCTGACATAACCAATTATAGCCAAAACACCTCCCATGCTCTGCTGTACTTTTTGCCAGAGCTGACCAAGGGACCAGCTTCTCCCCTTTAGAACTCATGTCCTACATCCACCCTATATGTACTAGAGAGGTGACTGCCAAAAAAAGGAAAATATGCTCAGCCAAAATCCTCTTCTCCCCTCAATCAGCATCAAGTTGCAATGGGACTAAAATATTGTTTCTTCCTTCTACATAAAATTCTTCTTTTTAGCTTTTTTTACAGCAGCCGAGGAAACAATGCATTTTGATGTTTTGATGCTTTGTTCCATTAAAAAATATCCAGACCATATGGGACAGCTGAAACACAGACTGGCTCATGGTTCTTTCTGTAAACTAAGACAAGGTACCCCTGCTAACTGTCTCTTGTGTTTATTAAAAAGATAATAGATTTTAGAGAAAATAATTAGGCACTGGTTAAAGTCTTACAAAAAAAAAAGATACTTTCATATCACAGAACTGTTAACTCCTAAATAATTTAGCAAGAGTTATTCAACAAGCATCCCTTCCTGAACTTAGATTTTCATGGCAGAAGCTAACAACTTATGAGATCACCAGGTTACAGGCTGAACCATATAGCTTTTGACAGCTGAGTCCCAAACTGTTAAAGATTTCTAGTCACATTTGTGTTTAACTGTTTGCTCTACTGTGCAATGACCAGAAGCTCATTACTTTGAAACTGTGCCCTGTATATCTTTCCTAGTCTGCTGTTGGGTGTTTCCTATGAAAGATATACTCCACCCGAAGACACAAGGATGAAATAAAATCAAAGTTCAGCTGCTGTGCTCAAGCAGCAAGATGCAAGTGTTTCATCATATTCCAAAATGGATATGCATGAGTTAGCAATGCCTTGGGTAATAATCAATAATTCTTGCTTTAAATAAAAGGAACTATATCCCCTCTTGAGAGGTACGGTCTATAGCTCAAGGATTTGAGGTCATTCCCAGTGTGGAAAGGTAAAGTCCTAAAGGAAAAAAAAACAACAAAAAAACAGAGGGCCCGTCAAGCTGGTTGTTCTCACTGCAGGCTGGAAGGATCATCCATCCACATCTGGAGAAAACACATCCGGAGCAAACGTATCCAGAGAAAATACCACAGCAGCACGGCAAGAGGTGGGAATGCAGCAGCACAAAGGGAGCTGTGGAGAACAGACCTTCACTGCCTAGCTCGCTCTTGCATGGCCAGCAAAGTCTCTTTTGGTGTCTTACTGGGCTAGTGAGCGTCCTAGTCTTTAGTCTAGTAGTCCACTAAATTCCAGCTTAGCTTTTGGGTGTATTACTTACTAGTAAGTAAAAATTGCTTTGCACTCTCAAGCTGCGTATACCTTGCTTGTAGAGTCTTTTTGCCCCTGTTGAAGATGCACAAATAATCTGCTGCAAAAGAGGGATCACAGCACTACAGGAAAGGAAATTGAAGCACAGGTGTAATAAGTGAAAGCCCTTGGATTGCAGAGCTGCTTGTGGAAAAGCCAGGTTTTAGTATTCCAGCCTTATAGAAAATCCTGGTCTTTGAAAAAATAAGTTCTTTTTTTCAGTCTTACACACAACTTTAAAATCCCAGGTTTTTAAAATCTTTCTGCCTCTTACTCCAAAGTTGCCTACTGCTCAAGATATTTTTAATGCAGCCAATCAAAAGAGACAAAACAAATGCTATGAAACTACATTTGTATCTACTCAAGTTTATAAGTATCAAGATATTTTTAACATGACCAATGGCCTACTTTATAATGTCACCAAACAAAATAAGCACTGGTGAACAATGTATCATTGCACTCCTATGCCTGCCACACACAATCTTGAAGTCTGTCATACCCACAATATGAATCCCATTCACTTTATATTAAGTGAATACTTTGTTTACACTTCCAGCTGACCATGTTCGTCATAGAAGACTACATTAACAGTAATAAAAATCTTCTGCAGTTACAGATTTGATAATTCTTGTTTACGTATTACGTTTTATTGTTTTAAAGACAGCATACACTGTTTTTTACTGCTATTTTCACCTTTTCAGTCGTCTTTTGCAAGTCAAAGTTATTAGTAAATATTTAGTTAATTCATGGAATAAATAAAACTTTTAAAAACATCCCTGTCACGTCCCACCTGCCCCCCCCCCCCAAAAAAAAAGCACTGCAAAACCTATTTTCAGGCCTGTACACAATTCCTGATACTGACACTTAAGTTTGTACCCAAGGCTCATTTTAAGCTAATGCAAGCCCACTGGCTCCCACAGATTCTGCACCAGGTTTCAAACCAGGTTGTAGCCCCATGGCACTGACACCCTCTGTTTCTGTGCGTTTTCGTCCTGTTCAGGTACCTGCTACTCTGGAACATTTGGAGTACTTTGCACCTTCATTGCATCTTCCCAGTGATTAGGGACTGGTCTCTTTTGCTGTCAAGCTTGGCAACAGAAGATACACTTAAGCCCTGGATCAGAAGCACCGTACACAAAGCACAGTACAGAGGCTTATGTTCAGTGCCAGGCTGTTCCAACTCAGCCTGAGGTGAGACGGCAGCGCAGTGCTGAGCACGGTGCCTGCACACACCTGGCAGGAGCACAACTTCACTGACCCCACCAGACAGGGGGCTTGGAGCTCCCACCACCAAACTGACACGAACATATATTCCCCTTTGCAAGTGAGACCACAGAGCCTCTTGCCTCAGGCTTCTCCACTTGAGGCAGGCAGTACACAGGGAAAACAGCTCAGCTAGCAGGGTGTGATTCCTGCCTGGGCATTGTTCTCAGCACAAGCTGTCAGCACAGTCAGCATCCATCAAAACTGAACAGTTCGGCTTAAACTGCTCTATCAACACACGAAGGCATCATCTTCATCTGAACACCACTAGCCTTCAGAACTGTTTAGCTCCCTTTTCTTCTCACTAGAAATTACTACATTTATTAGTACTGCAGTATCATATACATAAGTGTTATTCTTGGACAGCACTGTGCTAAGCAGTGTGCAAACACAGTTCAAAGACAACCCCTGACCCAGAAGCTTGCGAACCTAAATAATCCAGGATACTTGTCCAGTACACATTGCACTGATGCCTGCAATTCTCAATTAACATACTTCAATTCACTGAACCACTCTTGTGGAAAGCCACAGGAATTTTGCCAGTGGATTTCATTTATCACAGAACAAGGCTCAAGAAGAAATACTGGATATCAATATGGTTTAGAGAAAAAACAACTGCAAGTAGTCTCTTGTTCTATTTTCTCAATCAGAAATGTTCTAGACTGATCAGCCTAAACTCTGAACTAGTACAGTATCACTGTTTTGGGGAACACAAGTGTAAATGATGACACACACCAATACTTACTATTTCTAAGAGATGTTGCAAATCACTCACTATCTCAAGAACAGCTGTAGTAAAAACTATAGCTGATTTTGAACTTTTCAAGAAAAAAACCTATCTCAGCAAGAAAAATCTGTTTATGGAGACAACAAACTAAAAGAGGGGAATCACAGAAAAGGAAAATAAAGAACATATAAAATATTGAAAAAGAACCTTCTCATCTTTCCCTCCATAAAAGCACTAATTCCCTTAGTTGTGCAATTTCACAACACTATCTATATCCTCTCATTGATCTTGTAAATTTGAATTTTTAGGACCAAATTGTAAATTCCCTATAGAAGCCATTCTTCAATATCTAAGGCTAGAGTTTGGTCAGTATATTGGCTGTTTATTAGCAGTGAAGTAACAATCATGGTCTATAATCCTCACTTTGCCCAAGAAGCAAAAGAAAACCAGTAGAAAAGCTTAAATTCACACTTCAGGGTGCATTTTTCAAAGACATTAAACTATTGGAGCAACAAATTCTATTTGGAAGTGAGAAGACATTGATTTTTGCTTCAGTATAACCCTATTTTATAAGGATTGCTTTTGGTGTACTATGGCAAATAGTTTTTACTCATTTTGAAGCAAAATATTCTGAGTAGTTTAAAATGCTGGTCAAAATGGGGAGGAAAAAATCAATTATCACATTTAAAAATACAAGGATCAGAAGATGTAACTTTGGATCCAGTAATGAAATAATGATAAAAAAAAATCCATAAATTGCTTTCTTATCTGAAAGAATTTGGAGTACGTACAACCGTTCTTACTGACCAGAACAAAGACTGTTCTCTTAATTATGCTTTATAGATTCAAGATTAATGAAAAAAAAAATCTTTTTGTCCTTGAAAGCAGGTAAGTACTTATCTGTAAGTATTTTAATTCTCTTCAGACTTTTCTGCTTAGAGAAATAGTTTTCACTTTGCTCACCATTCTTGAACTTTACATGAGCTTTTCCACTTCATTCTATTCTCCAACTGTTATACATGTAAGTCCTTTGTAAATAAAAGGGAATTTAACCTAAAAAAAATGTTTTCTTGCTCTAGTTAGATTAATCTGAAAGACAGATTTTTTTTTCTCTTTCATTAAGCAAGTAGATTTTTTTTTTTGGCCTGTTTTTAAAATTTTTGTCTTTTGCACTTCCTTTCTCAACGATGGGCCTGCTCTTTTTGGACTAGAGAAATACTGATGTACTTTGGCTTGATATATTTTTGTGAAGGAATGACTATATCCACTGACACTTCGTCAGTTATTGCTACTTTCCATATTTATAAGGATAATTCTAATAACCTGAACAAACTGAAGAGTGTATTCTTACTTACATTGCCAAAGTTCTTTTGCTGAGAATACACAAACAGCACTTTCAAAGGGAAGGAAAATATGAATTTAAAAGAGCAGCATACTCTACATGCATTAGAATAGGTGCATCTGCTTCCTCCCTTAAATGTACATAACCGGGTTTTTTTCAAGAATCAAAAGAACATATGATTTAGCTATTAATCCTCCTGGATACACCTAGAAAAGGAATATTTTATTTAGATCAATTGCTCTTTTTTGGATCTGGGTTATGCATGTCAGACATTCCCCAATGTACTTCTGTGAATAGACTCCCTTGTTGGCTTCATCGTACAATAAAATAATGGATCTGATGGTCTATTTATAACTTTTTCAACAAAAATGCAATCAGTTACATGTGGTTTTAGTTATGAATTGCTTTGAGATGTAAATATTATAAAACAGTAACCTAACATGTGCAGTTAATCTACACTCAGTGTGCAAAACCAGGAATTAAGACTAGTAGGCAGAGAACCATTCATTCACAGCACGGGTGCAAGTCAGGATGATGACAGGTCATCATTGCTTATTGTTGTTTTGAATATTTAACTTTTAACATTTGCCACCACTGCAGAAACATGACTGCCAGTAGCACATTCTACTTTCTCACTTTGAGCCGTGAGCCAAGGGAAGGTAAAGAACCATGATAAACAGCCAGCACTGTCTATACACAAACACTATTTGATCACTTGACAGTCATGAGACTGAAAAAAAATAAAAATGATATGTCATTGCTTCTGACCTTCTGAGCCTAAAAATAGGCTTAAAATTAAATATCCAGGCATGGTTTGTTGTTGGTGGTTTTTCTTTGCTTGTTTGTTGGGGTTTTTATAGAGTGTTCTGGTTGCTTTTTTTTTCAACTAAGAACAAAAATCTTCACACTGGCACTGCAGAGAATGCTAAAAGCAATTTCCATTGGAAGGTGGCCTTGTGAATATGCATGCAATGTGTGTCAGATAAGGTCCTCAAGACAAGCAAAGAACAAAACATACTGAGAGGAAATTAGATAGCCAAGAAACATTTTTTCCTTCATGAATTACAACTGAGAGTGTCACTGTATCCACTTGCTTGTATCAAATGAATCCTTAACATTTGCCTCCCAGTTGTCATGTGTGAGCTGCTTACTGGAAACTTTGTAATGGTATCATATTTCCAAGAAATAAGACAGACATTTATTTGTAGAAAACAAGAATGAGCAGAAAGCAGAAAAGGATTTCACCTTCACACACAGATGGGATTTTGTGTGTGTTTTTTGTTTGAGCTTGTTTTTGTTAAAACAAGGAGAGAATACAGAGCAGAAACTGACAAGAGGAAGAAATGCTTACTAAAACAAACTGCTCAAACGGAACTGACTTCATTGCCAGAAGTTAAAGAGAGGAACAAATAGAACCAAAAATGGTGCCAAAAATGTGCGCTCTGCAGATGAAGAAAATCCTGTTCTGTTCTCAGTTCTCCTCTACAAAAAAATGCCAGACACGTGATATGATCTGTTCTGGACATACAACAGTGCAATGTGGGCATTTGTGGTTCATACTGCTTGGTACACGGGCACATTATACCCATATGTGTATTCAGAAGACAACATTATTTCTCCCTTTGCATTAAAAAAAGCCCAGATAATAAGAGTGGCTACCTTCCACACAACCTAGAAAAGCAGCCCACTTCTCACAGAAGAGACATTCATTCTACAGTAGAGTGAAGCAAACTTATCCGACTCTTCAATGACTTAATGCTAAACATCCTAACTTCCTTTTTTGTGAGAAGCCAAACTTTTTTATTTTAACTGATATAAACAACTGATGTCCCTGTACAATTCTATTTTCAGTAACAATGTATGTATGGGAAACTGCAAAAATTAATCTGCTTGTAGGGCTCATAATTCAAATACGAAAGTAACATATTCATAAGTATTCTAGATCATGTGCCTTGGAGAAGTTATAAACACAAACATCTTTTGAGTAAGACCCAATAAAATATGTAGATTTTCATTATGAAGTCTGCATATGACAAACTGCAATATGCTGCCACTGGCAATGAGAAAGCAGATGTTGAAACCTGTGCAATGCAATCTTTCCCTCAAAACAGTCATTAAGCACACAGCAACACTTCATGTTTTCCCCATCTTTACCTTCCAAATTCCCCGCATCTAGATTACTCTGCAGCCCTACCTACCCATTTATATTCAGCTGGCTGTCCACCACCATTATCTGCACCACGTTCTGCCCTCATACATGACCTTAAACTGCAATCCTGGAAAATACCTTGTTCACCAACACAAAGTGTCACTTGCTATAATTAGCATTCTGGGAGCTAACTATACAGCCATTAAGGCACTGAGAAAGACACGGCCTGTCTTAGTTCAGTGATCAGTCAGATGACCATTAAAGCAGTGAAGTCTTTATTCAGACAGTCAACTTGCCTGGCTCAACCCATGACCTGTCTCCACAGGTTATCTTTAGGGAGATGGATAATAAGGCTCTTTCATGTTACCTTCCTCACTATGAAATGTGGGGCTTCCAAATCTCCCTTCCTATTCCCAGGACTTCCTGCAATAATAAAAACCTAACTTTGAATAGAAGAACTATCTGAATATCGGGCTGTCATTTAGCAGCAACAGCTTTTGCTGAGCACACAGAACTCCACAATAAAGGACACTGCCTACTGTCACTTCCCTCTTCACTGAGAACATGGAACAGAGAATCTTTCCTCACCATTCCAAAACCTTACTATTTTAATCTATTATATCTTATCACCACCATCTTGTTCCAATATGGATGATCAGTTAAATGACAAAATACACCAAAGAAATACTGCTAATGCAAACCCTAATGTAATGCTACTATGTAATAGAAATTAGAGCAAGGTGCCAGAGTGATGCAAAGAATTAATTAACACCATTAAATTTTATAAATATAAATCACCCCTTATCAAACCAAAGCTACCAGGCTGCTGCCTAATTCCTATTCAATGTGTCAAAATTCATTATGTTTTCATATATAATGTCAGGTAGGATAGCAAAAACTCCTAACAATAGGATTTATTTTCAGGATCATTTTGTGTACATATAATAGTCTACCTAAAAAAAAAAAAAAAGGATTCCCTTGAGTTAAAACTAAGAAAAAAATCAAGAGCAGTTGGGGAAAAGTCTTCTTCATTTGTGTAAACTGAACTTCTAACTAATAAGCAATTCAAAGCCATAAAGACCTTGGGAGACATCTTCTGAGGCCTTCTACACAGAACAGAAATGATTCAGTGGCGTATTTGTCCTTTCTCATGATAAATGGCTATTGTATCTGTCTCCAGCTATGCAAAAAAGGGATGCTTAACTTCGGATGGCAGAATGTTAAGAGCATTCCGGTGTGTGAGGTTTTGAGGTTTTCCTCTGAGAACTTTTTCTTACCATGTACTTCTATACAGGCTATGGATCTAAATGGTTTTGATGGGCTAACTAGTAACTGGAATCCAGGGTCAGTATAATTTGTAATTTGTTTGGCAAAATACTTGCACGTTCCCTCAAGGGAAAACTGGAGGCAAAAAACACAAAAAAGCCAAAATATATCCCTTTCAGTGTTTCTGAACCATAAAATTTACCTTTTTTCTTTTTTTTTAAATATGAATCTTGGACTGGGCTCCAGTAACAGAAGGTAATTATGCTAGAGATATATTAACCTAGTACTCACTTCTATATCTAACTTGCTTTTAGTTGTGTTATAGCTTGTTTCAATTTTAGTCTGTGGCTATTCAGCTGACTGTCCAAGCTATTACAGTCAATTCAAGGACAGCAACTGCAAATTAAAATGTGGGAAATCCATTTCTAATTTAAGAAAGAGTTGAAGGAAATTCAGCTTTTTGCAACCCTGACTTCAGTGTTCCTGACTGCAGGACAACAGTGATGCAGAAGTGCGTCACTTTTAAAATATAAATAAGCCAAATCAGAAAATCAAAACTTCATGAGAATGTTGTCTTCACTCCCCCTGACTGCCAAATGGGTGAGGTGGTCTTTGTTTTTTTTATGTTACTATACATTCTTATCCTGCAATCTTTTTACTAACAAATAAATACATTTTACAAACATGTATTAGACACTAGCAAGTATTTTTCACTAATTTTCACCAAGTTGTATAAGATTATTTTGAATGTGTGTGTATAAAAAAGTTAAAAACAAAATTATTATTTCATCATCATCATCATCAACCAGTTATATGTAGTTATATGATAGCAATGGATGCTGAAGTTATTCACAAGTGACAGTTTGGGAAATTCCTGAGTTGACACTGAAGAATTCCTGAGCAGCAATTCTATTGAAAGAAAACTAGTGGGAACAGAAGTGAAGAATATGAGACAAAGAGGACAGACTTTGCAGAAGTCAGTTACATCTGAAATATGAACCTGCTTACGAAAATACAACTATTACAGATTGAGTCAAAATCTAGGGTACTCCTCCGCTGCCACTATGGGGATTATTCTGAAAATGTAATATGTCATTCTTAACATGGCATTTTCAGAATATACTTACACTATTAGACCAGCTGCAATACGAGGATACAATACTGTTACAAAGCAATTTTAACAATAAAACTACAAGAACATGATTTCTACATTTTATAAGATCAGATATTTTTCCTTGTAACAAGTTGAAAAGTAATGCAAGGAGTAACTTAAAAAAGCGTTAACAGTGTTTGATTTAACTGCTGAGTTATCATCTAGCTGTCACAAGTAACTCCCCTAAACTGATTCTAAAATGGACAGACATGGAAAGGAACAGGAAAAACAAAATGGTCAACACACAGCAGCAGAAATACCTTAAATATGTTGATAATTTTCCAGCTTAAGAAAGGAGAAATCAATTCCAGTATCTAAGAGCTGTCTGAGGCATTAACTCTTTTATAGAGAATCATTCTGTCTTCTTAGAGTTACCCTATCTCATATTCCTAAGCAATCCTATCCAATTGGAAGCTAATTTCTTTTTGCTAAAGCTATGTTTGAGAAATTCAATTTCAAGTCATCAGCACTGACAGCCATTTATTCTGCACCTACACCGAAGTGCGTGGTAAAGGGAGGTTGGAAAACTAGCTGAAATTGAAAGTCATACTCTCAAATGCCCTTCTGCTTTTCAGGGAAGGAAGGAAGGAAGGAAGGAAGGAAGGAAGAGAGAGAAAGAAAGAAAGAGAGAAAGAGAAAGAGAAAGAGAAAGAGAAAGAGAAAGAGAAAGAGAAAGAGAGAAAGAGAAAGAAAGAGAGAGAGAGAGAGAGAAAGAGAGAGAGAAAGTGAGAAAGAAAGAAAGTTATATTACTTTAAGTGTTCTGCCTGTTCCCCTTCACTGATCTTACCAACTCCTCAACAGTATTTTGCTCTCTTTTTTTTTTTTTTTCAGCACAATAAAACTCAAATTACATATCCCCCCAAGCATTTTCACTGGCTATTTTTTCTACCTTATCCTCACTACATTTATATTACAGAGAAAACAAATGAAAAATTGTATCAATGCAGAATATTAACTACTACTCCTAAAGGCATTTTGTGGTATCTGTCTACTGTGTTAATTATATCAACACACTGAAATCAAATTGTAGTGCTACAGTAAACAGTGGGGCACAGATCTCTTTGCAGAAGTCCTTCAGATTAAAAGGAAAATCATTCCTGACAATCTCTGTCACAGAACACAACCCAACCAACACTCAAATTATCAAGGACTAGGGACTCCATTCTATAAAATGTTTAGGTCCCTTGAACTCAAAATTTAAGAGAAAAAACAGGAGTGAAAAATAGAAAGACAAACAGAAAGAACTGAACAAAAAAACCAACCTTACCTTTCACAAGCTCGGACAGTCCATGCAGCAATTATCCATAATGAGATACTAAAAACCAACAGTACAGTTCCTGGACATATTGTCATTAGAGTCTTCATAACAAAACGGGTATTGAAGTTTATCTTATTTAATGCTCCAATGCTTCTAGATGAGGCATCAGTGAAAAGTTTGCTATGCAAAAGCATAACTCTGGCAATAAGATATAGTCTTAAGAACATTGGTATAGATAAAATAATATCCACATCAGCTGTTGTTGTGGATGGAGCGTAAGAAAAGGCGAGCCGGGCTGTCCATGTGAATGTGTAATTCCCAGGTATGGGATGTATAGCACACACCAGTATTTCCAAGCAGATAAAGAAAATACGCTCATAAGTCATGGCTATTCTCCAGTCATCTGCTCCATTGTCCACCATGAACAACTGAAATAATAAAATATAAGGTTAACTTTAGTACATCATTGACAAAATTGTTATAATTCCATTTTAAATTACCACAGTTTTCTATGCTGCCAAAGACCACTAAAAAAAGAAAAAAATATGCCATCTTAGAAAATGATCTTACATTACAATGAAAGGAAACATAACTCATTAAGACAAAAAGAATTTTTAATACACTATTTTTAAAACTGCACATAAAACTGAATTTTCATCCATTATTTACTAAGAATTCTAATCTTTAATTAAAAAAAAGTCTGGACCCATTAAGCCTTGTCTGTTCAAAATCAATTGCTTACCGTAAGTTCATAAACTTGAGAAGTATTTAAGTGTTTCTGGAATAGATATCTAAATTACAAATTAAAAATATTTCCTAAGATTCCTGTTAAGCTTCAGCCAAGGTGATATTCTGTAGAAATATCAAGGTTTCTTCAAGGCACCAATACTGATCAATGTAAGATGCAAAACTACATGAGAAACTGCACAAAGACTCAAGAAGAAATCTCATGGTACAAATATGAGAAGTGGTAGCTAGCAAATATCAGAGTAGCCCAGGCAGCCAGGTGATGTCCACTAGTAGCTGAAAATTAAATGCACACGTTGGCTGTTGCACAATCAAGGCCTTCAACTTGCCACCCAGTAAGAAAGGTACTGAAACATTTCACAGTTTCTAGCAAATTAGGTGCCTGATGATTGAATAAATAAATAGCTAATCAAGCAGTATCTGTCACTAGTCGAGAGCATAGATATGCAAGACCTTGCAAATAGACTTTTTTTAGAGAGGAACATAATCCATATGTACAGAGACACAACTTCAGAGACAGAAGACCTTCCCGTCATTTCAACTACAGTTTGAATCTAAACAAGGCTGTCAGTAAACAGTAAGAGGAAAAGAAAAAAACTCTTGCAGAAATTTTAAAATTAGATTATTCAAAAATAATGGGTGAGAAGGCAAAGTACACAATGTGTTCCTTAAAGTAAGAAAGATATTTTCAGCATACTAAACACTCTATACACACCAAAACCCCACTCATCTGCACTGCTTTTCTCCCCCTTTCTTCTTTCAAGAGTTTAAAAATACAAGCTTGATTTCCCTGTATGTGTTTTTAGTGATCAAAAAAACACTCTACATCCTCCTCACAATACCTTCAGTTTGCCTTTCAGAAAATGGCCGTATCAAAACTGCTTAGAGAAGTGATAACCCCAAATTAACTTCATTGTAGAAGTTAACCATAGTAAGGAACACAAAAAACCAAAACAAATTTCTGTCTTTGTGGACCTGGCTTTTATCCCTTATGTTCTTTCTCTCCATCTTATTACACTGGGTGTTGGGGACAAGGTTTTGCCTCGGGGGGCAGCTGCTGGGACGGTGTCAGGAAGAAGCAGTCAGGGTTGCCCTGCAAAGCACCCACCGCAGGACACAGCTGAGTTCACCAGTGAGGCAGGTGGTGCTTCTATGAAAGCATAGTTAAGAAAGGGCAAAGCATGGCCCAGGCAGCAAGGAGTGAAAGAAAAAAATGTGAGAAACAACACTGGAAATTCGAAGGTCAGAGAAGAAGAGGAAGGAGGTGCTCCAGCCACTGGAATAGAGAGGAACTCATGGAGAGGAAGGACCATGACAAAGGAAGCAATTCCCTGAAGCCTGTGGAGACGACCACTCCAGAGCAAGCTGGATATTTCCTAAAAAAACTCTCACCTGCAGAAAGCTCACACCGCAGCAGATTCTCCTTAGAAGAGCTAATGCCCATGGAAGTCCCATGCTGGAGCAGATTTCTTCTGAAGGGCTGCAGACCACGGAGAGGACTCACACAGCAGCACAGAAAAAGCGTGAGGAGAAAGGAGGCGCAGGGAGGAACTGTTGAGGACAGACTGCCATTCCCCATGCCCCCTGCACCACTCATGGAGGAGAAGATAGAGGAGTTGGGAATGAAGATGTTGAGCCTCAGGACAGGCGGATGGGGCAGAATATTTCTTGCCATCCTATTCTACTTTTAAATGTCAATAAATTAAATTCATTTTCCCCAAATTGTGCCTGTTTTCCCAGTTTTATTTCAACTCACAAACTTTTTCATCTTATTGTCTCTTCTGCTGCTGAAGAGGGAGAGCAAAAGCATGGCTGGGCGGGGGGGTCTGACAGCTGGCCAAGATCAAACCACCACATTTACATATGGTTCTTATCTCCACTGCAATATTATTGAAGAAAAGTCATACACTGTTGAATTAAGCTAATGAAACACCCAGTGATGCAATGTATGCACCATGAGCACATACAGTTTCTTTTACCTGTGGTCACTCTGCAAACTACAGATACTAAATATGTTAATTGATACTGGAAGGCCAACTTATGTCTGTCTGTCTGTCTTACAGACAGTACAGGTTTGCACTTAGCAAATGCACTATTTGGTTTGAAGGGCCAAACTTCCAAAGTACTGGAAAGCTCAAGTGCATTTGATTCTTGTGATTAGCCTGCAAATGCTGTCAGTCAGACCACAGTAGTATTACATCAATTATGAAAAAATCTAGGTATTTAGAACACCCAGAATACAGATCAATAGTAACCAGCATGACTGAAAGAAATACAGATAATATCAGATCTCTCAAATGCTGTGTGGGTTTACAAAGAAATGCATAAATTTACGACAGATTTAAATATCTCAATTGTAAGATACATATCAAATACATGTCAAAGTGGCAGTGCTACAAAGTTTCAAAATCTGCTGAAAAAGCAATGTTTTTTTCTCCTTCCTTTTTACATATACTGTTCATAGATCCCAAAAAGAATCCTATATGCAGAAATGAAATTCAAGAAAAATTATACCTTCAGAACTGATTCAATTTAAAAGATGAGAATAGAAGAAGGTTGAGTTAAACACAGGCATTAAAATTTGATCTTACCATTCTCATAGCAGATAACGTTATTTTATGACTGAGTTTTTAAAAAACATTGAGACGTCATTACAGAATACATACTTGATAACACAGTCACCTGCCAGCAGAAGAAATCCTAATATGCTGCATAGAGAGAAACTTCTCTGCAGTTCTCAGTGGAATGGGTTATGCTTATAGACACAGAAGATCCTTATCAACCTCCCCTGACCTCAGCTGTGACAATTTCTTCTACAAAAACTAATATTTTGAAGCGATAGTATCGTAAGCTGTCATATAATGAGATTTAGGAGGTAAAAACATGAAAGGCAGAAAACACCAGAAGTCACAAAGGACCACAGATCCAGTACAAACATTTCTGTTTCACAACAATATTAACCTTTAAAAATCACATTTATGAGGATGACTTCATTGCAATTCTTTGTCTACGTTCAAACCATGATGGACATCAAACACTCCAGAACACAAACAGGCCTTGACCACATGCTGTGAACAACAATTAAGTTTGGACATAAAAAATGACACAGAAATTAGTACAGGATTTTATATACATTTTATAAACTTGCAATTATGCAATCTACTAAATGCAAGCTTCATTTCTAATTTGGAAGATACAAAGGTATTTGTGCATGCCTGTGTTCTTGGCTATGTACTCTTCCACTTCAGAAAGTGACAAACATAAATGAATGGAGAAGAGAAAGGACAGCTGAACAGCACAATTCAAAGGATATGTATGCACACTCTTAGCTGATTTCAGTCAATCTGGCTATAATAACCATGCATTAATTTCAAGATACTACTACTCAACTGAACGGAGAATGGTGCTGCAATAAAAAGAGAATGTAATAAAAGAGTGATCAAACCTTCCTGTAGATTTGGGTTCTGCACTTCACAGAGAAGGACAAACTTCAGTCAAGGTCACAGATGTTATGCCTATTCATAGTTTTCAAATTTTTTGTAATTATTCCGTGTTAAAATGTAATGTAAGTACTTCATCAGTGTACTGCAAGGTTCTTCAAACAGAGAACTCTGCTATACCTTCACTACATCTCCACTTTGTGTGAAAAATTCTGAAGTTATTTTCACCTGGAATTATGTAATGTATTTCTAGCATGTTGTATGTGAATGTAAGACATAGAATCAGTCTTTAACTTCAAATAAACTTGATGTTTGTAATGCCAAACATTACAAACGTAAAAATAAATATGACGGATATTTATACAGATAGGTATGTGTACATCTACACAGCACTTGTGTGTTACACAGTGTTACATTCATGTAACACCAGATGAAAAAACCAGAAAGGCATTCTAAATAGACAGATTGTACACAGTGACAAATTGGATCAGAGACTCCCTGAAGGAGAGAAACAAAAGGAGAGAAGTTAATTTTCTAAATGTTGGTGAGTGCAAAGAACAAGGAAACTAGTCATGTTTTAAAAATGCCTTTACAGGCAAAAGAACAAATCTGAGAACTGTATCACTACTGTGCTGTAATACTGTGGGGATACATTAATACGGGAGTAAAAAGGAAGCAATAAACAGTGATAAAGTGGCATCAGCTGTAGCACTAGAAGCATTCCTTAGAGAAAATAAATCAACTTTACTTACAAGCAAACTGTTGCAATTGTTTAATTTAAGAATCCAAATTAAAAATGGTTGAATACTGGAGTCACTTAAATCTTATAAAACAACTGATAGGACTATGATTTAAAGCAGCAAAATATAGCCTCTGGCATTGATGACTTACCAGAATTTTTGACCTGATGTCTTTCTGTAGTTTGCAGTATGCAAAATATCACTTACACAACGAAAAAAAAGAAAAACATTACGGTAAATGAAGAAGATACTGTTTTTGTCTCACTACTTCAAAAAGCCAAGTTACTGTCCCACAGCACCTCATTAAGTAAAAATGATTAAAAACCATTTTCAAGTTGTGACGGGAGGTGTCTCTAACTAGGAGATGGAAATTACTTTCTTACACCATGGGAAGGCATGTAATCAAATAGTCTGTAAGTGACCCAAAGGCCTGTGGACCTTGGAGAGCCTACAGGAGTTCCTGGAAGCTGCTGTGCTCCTCATCCTACGTACAATGCCCCAGATCAGAGATGTCAGTGGGTTTAATACATACATAAAGTCATGAGGCATCAAACTCCTCCTGCACATACAAAGCACAGAAGGCAAATAATATGGTTTTTTTCACAAAATGACATGAGGAATTGGCTATCCTACATTTGCCAGAATGTTTCCCACATCCAGAATTAAAAGCAAACTTTCTAGTAGGTCACTAGAAATTGATCCACAAGGTCTTGTGGGTATAGCTATCTACCAAAGGAGACATGCTTAGTTCATTCAAATGAGGAAGCCAGACTGCTCTATTACTTACACATGTACACATGCATATGCATGCATACTCCCCTTCCAACTATAAACATCCCAATTTAAACAGAAGATTTTAAGTCTGGTACTTAGTTTCAGCACAAAAGTTATTATTTGCATAGTACATTTAAATTTGACATCTCTGTGCAAAATCAGTTTTTTATAATGATTAATATTTTGCTGTAAATAAATCATGTATGTAAAGCAAACTTCATGTTAATGTGTTCTGGTAGCTATACAGGCCCAAAATACTTCTCTCAAATACTGCATTTAAATGTTACCATCTCAGGCAGGGATGCATAAAAGAGGCTCAGAGCATTTATAGTCTTTGTGAATTATATTTTCAGAAGTGCAGTACCAAAAACTTCACATTAAAATACATCGGAACAGTACATCTTGGTTACTCTGGCCAGTCACATGTAACCACAGCCATTTCAAAATACAGATGTGTGTTAAACAATGCTCTTGCCAGGTTTGTCTGTGCCTTTTTAAAATATCTATCCCTCAGATCATTATAAAAAAAAAATAGAGATTTTTTAGAAAGAAAGGAATTTAAAATCAAATTAATAACATAGGGTTAACTTCTGCATGAGCCCACAAAGTTAAATTCCACCCACCTGTATTTCCCTTCTGGTTTAATCCACATGCTGACAGTATTCTTTTTAGCTTTCTCTCTCTAAAGATATTCAGAAACATTCCTCAGTATTCTTAAATGGTACTGGACAGATTTTCAGCTGTACTCTTCATCCCAAACTATGAAACAGCTTAACACCCCCTCCTCCCCTGCAACAGCCTACAATGACAAAAGACCATTATAGCACTAGCAATTGCTGGGACGTACATAATTTCTTTTCATATAGGTCTCTCCATATCCATCTATGTGCTCTAGGCACCCAAAGAAGGTGAGACACTCCTGAATTTCTATGCAGATAATAGTATTAAGAATCAAAATCCAAGCACTACAAAGGGAAAAAAAAACTAGAAAAGACATTCCAAGATACCAGGATTTCTTTCCCAATACTACAGAGAAGAACCTCCTGAGAAAAGCATAATTATGGATTGAACTAAGAAGTCATCAAAAGCTTATAAATATATAAAAAAATCAAAGTAATTAGATAATGAGCTTGCTATTACTAATAGATTGTAAACAAAGTTAATATAAAGCCCATTTTTTTTTCACTTTCATCATTAAAAAGATATTTCACAAGACAATTTCCTAGTATAATTCAGTTTGGAGTCTTGCTTGAACAATCACAGCTGAGCTTCCTCAGATCTGTAATCAATAGAGAGATACTGAGTTACACAAATTTTTATGAACCTTTGAACAAATCAGAGCTCCATAAATAAAAGTCCACCACTCAGGGTGACTATACTCATTTGAGATATTCAGCAGAATAACCACTATGTGACTCAACTGAGTTGACCAAAACAGGAGTTTCTACTAGTCAATGTCTATGAAAGGTATTTCTTCATTTTAACAATATTCTTAATTAAAGAGCTATTTCATTATACCAAATTTTCAGATCCTACCCCCTCTGCTGCTTAAAACAATCAGAAAATGCTCCTTAAGTTCATGTAGAAGGCTTCCACCCAGCATCAGAAGTTTCCAAAAACTCTCGTGCTTGGCTTTGAGAATCAATAATGTCCTCCAGGCAGATACAGAAGCAGCATGATTTAACAAAGCTCTGAACATCACTCAAGTGCAAGAAAAATAACCCCAAGTACCAGCACAGGCTGGGGGATGACCTGCTGGAGAGCAGGTCTGTGGAGGTGGGCCTGGGAGTCTTGGTAGATGGCAAGCTGGCCATGGGCTGGCAGTGCCCCTGCGGCCAGGAGGGCCAGTGGGATCCTGGGCTGCATTGGGAAGAGTGTGGCCAGCAGGTCGACAGGGAGGTGATCCTGCCCCTCTACTTGGCCCTAGGGTGGCCACATCTGGAGCTCTCTGTTCAGGTCAGTTCCTCAGTACAAGAGAGACAAGCAGCTACTGGAGAAGGTCCAGAGGAGGCCACAAAATGATGAGGGGTCTGGAGCCTCTCTAAGGACTGAGGAAGATTGTTTGGATGTAGCCAACCCTTAAGACACCAGCATGCAACCTAACCTAGCCACATCCCATCTTGTTCTGAGTGCAGCTTCCACCAGCTGCCAACCTGCACTGCCCTGTGCTTTTGCTGGCCTGCCTTGGAGAACCCTCCCTGTCAAAAGAGTGCACCAGAACATCAACTGTGCCAGCTTCATTACATCTAAAAGGGAAAGTTGCAAAGTAAATGGATTGCTTAGGTCTACTTTCACAAATATAAAAAAATGACCACACTGAACAAAGAACCATGCTAATAAAATAACCTCTACCAACAACAAAAAATTGCTTCAAACATTTCTTCTGGTCTTTTAGGTCCGCCTCAACTACTACACCGAAATTGGTAGTACAAGGATTGAAACATTGCTATCAAAATAAGGGATGATTTTAGCTTTGCACTGGAGCAGCAATTCCAAAACTTCATATATGAAGAACACAGCACATCTTCCTACAAAATAACTGTGCTATATTGCAGAACTAACTTTTAGAATGTATTTATCAAGAAACATAGCAGCCTGTGCTATGTTTTTCTCCACTTCAAGTACCTCAGAAATAAAGTAATTCTACATTCTTCCTGCAGATGCAAAAGTTGCTGGGAAGAAATCTACATTTCAATATATTTATGCTAATCATTTTAAATAATTATTTTACAATTATTCATTTAGGATTTGTTTTTCTTCATTCAGTACTAAAAATAATTTGTTCTATGGATCACTGCACGAAGAAAACACCATCTCCCAAAACGACTGCCATCTGTCACTGCGAGAGAAGCCTCACTCTCTTCAGGGATGATCAGCTTCATTACTACTAGGAAAACTGGGACCAATTAAAAAAAAGGATGTATTTTCTGAAGAAATTGGCAATATATTTTCAGTGGAGACAGAAGTCAAAGGAAGAAACACTGAATCTGAGGCTAAATAAGATGAGCTAACTCATTCATTCAGCAAAAGGAGTACAACAGTGACTCTAAACTCAGGAACTTGTTTTTAGGAAATGATGGGTACCGACACATCATATACACAAGAATCTGTCTTGTCAGTTCCTCCTCTAGTGTTTACTTATTACATAAATACTTCAGGTATGTGAGAAAGTTTGAATGTTGTTTTTTTTTTTTTTAAACTCATTACATTTTTATTTAAATGAAAATGGGTGAGTACACATCAGCACCAAAGGAATCATGAAGTCCCTGTAAGTGTTTTTACTGTCTTGGAAACACAGTTTAACCCAGAATTTCATTCAAGTGTATGTTAAAAACAACTCCAAATATAGAAATATAAAATCCAAGTATTGTCCTAAAGCATGACTACTAAAATAAGGGAAAGTATATTGTGCAGAAGGAAAAGCAGAATGGAGTTAGAAGTACTTGTGTATTTAAAAATCCTCATAAACATACTCATGCACTAATTCCAAGTGTTTAGAAGCATTTGGTCTTACTCAAATGTCTCTGGCAAGTAAAATTTTGAGGGGGCAGCAATAAAGAAGGTATGTACTTAATACCTTTTACTCATGAAGGTCTAAAGTGGGCTTCTGGCTAAACCATATAGCCGATAAAGTCTTCAAACTGCTTCAAGGATCAATTTAAAATATCTTTAAGTAGCGCAGTTTTCAACATCAGGTTAAATAAACATATGCATGAGTTTTTTTACAGGTACCTGTATTTCTTAATAGGTGAAATACCGTTTTACTTGATCAATATTAATTATGAGTGCACCTGCTTCCTCAGGGAAAAAAAAATCATCTTAGCACATGTCTTAGTACACAAAGTTCTTTTTGCTGCCCAACAATATTTTGAATGTTACAGCTTCATCAAATCTGTCTGATCTACAGCAGATCTCAGGTAAAAGATGCTCTGTCCTCAAAGCAACTGGTGTTTTTTTAATATCTCTGGAAACCAAATACATGAAACATGTTTGCACTGACTGCAGTCAACCCCCTTATTGTCCACAATTTAAACATAAAATTGCTGTTAAAAATGTTTCAGAAAGCTTTATTTTCTCAACCATTATGCTCAATGGGACATACCACAGCAGCAAAAGTTCTGATGTCCAGCAGCTGACATAGGATGTCACCAGCCACAACATACACACAAAAGGCACTGGTGAAATGCAAGAATTAATAATTTGGGGTGAGCTGACATCTCTGATCACAGGCTGAATATAAAAAAAAACCCTGTCCCCTCTTTTCCTTCCAAGTGCCAAATGGTGGAGAAGAAGAATGGCCTGCCAGCTGACAGCCACACTGTTGAGTTTCTCATCTGACTCCACTGCATCCCATTCTGTTGCTGGGAGATAGACAAATGTCTGTTCATATACAGCTGCACATAAAGAGGACCAAACATTTTCCTATCTGACAATCAAATCTGAAAATCAGACTGGCCATGAGTACTCTTATCTCAATACCTATTTTAAACATTTCGCTATTACACTGTCTTAAAACTATACTGAAATGAAACTGGCAATACATCAGGTCTAGCACTTGTCTATCCTAACACCGAGAGTTTTAATTATTCTAAACTATCATACTGCAAAAATTACAACAGAATTCAAATTATTGGCTTTTACCATGAAGCCTAATCCTGAATAAGGGCAAAAGAATGAGGTGGTCTTAGTGTGAAGCCACTTTTCCCATGACACCACTCAGATAAGGATCATGTTCTGTAGCAGCTGCCATGGGGTACCTTTTCAGTTATACTTGAATTTGGATAGATGAGAATTTCTGCTATATCAGCCCACTCCTTATGTAGAGCCCAAGAAAAATTCATGGGTAGTAAAGGAATTTACAAAAAAGGAACCCACTACAATCTGGCTATAGTAGCTGCATGGTCAAAACCGAATTTTATTGCTACTGCAGAGAAATGGCCAAGGGGAAGGTGCTTATTCGTAAATCAGTTTCGGTTCAAGAGCTTTCAAGTCTTCCTGCAAAAATATTTTAGTGATAACAAAGGTGTTGAGGATCAAATCGTTAACACATAATAAGGATGCTCTAAACTGAAATGCTATAAAGATACCACTAATTTAGATACTCACAAATACGGATCCTCTTCTGAAGTCAAAACACTGCTCAATTGTACATGACTGGTGTAAAAACGGTAACTAATACAGTATCAGAAATGCAGTGAGAAAAATTTTGATGAAAACATCATTAAACTTAGATGTTATCAGTGAATGCTCAGGATCATTATTTCTAGTAATTTTTGCTATTTGTTTAGGTAGGAGATAATTTATTTTGTATGTCAGGCCACACCTGGACATTCAGTCTTCCTCCAGGTTCCCAGACCAAATTCAGATTTCTTATGTATGTGGATTTTATGGATGCTATGGTGCAGACTGAATCAAAGTTACTGTGCCATTTTTATTTTTAATTAAAGACATGCCTTATTCTCTGGCTGCAACAGATCATACTCTTAAAAGTGTAACAACTGTCACAAAACAAGAAATATTGTTCACCAACTAGAACGAATCCTTGTTTTAAGTGACTGAAGATGAAGCGTTGCTTCATAATGGATTACTCCAGTGAAAGACACTACCATAAGAGGTCAGTTATAGGGCAGGTGCAAATGACTGTGGGTACTGGTAGTAATGCTACAGAACTTGCAGAGCAGTGAAAGATGGAATAAACAATTTTAATAGCAATAAAATGCTTCATAAAGAATAGTATCTCATTAGAACATATTGTGGAGCACTGCATTCATTTTACATTGCAATTTTTTGGACATCCACTAAAGTAGACATGTAATTCTTGAAAATTATAGGCATAGATGGATGGCAAGTACAGTGTCTTATTTACATGACAAATGACTGATCTAAGACCACAAGATAGGCAAGTCTGAGCTTCAAGTCTTGCTACAAAGCCATCCTCAGATTACTTCCACAGCACTTGAACTCTTAGTCTCAATGTTTCCTTTTGTGAAAACATCCTTTAAGTGACAGAAAAAATGTGAGGACTTGTCCAGGTAACTGCCTTTACAATGAAATACTTTTACAATATAAATACTTGTTATAAAAGCTTTTCCTTCTTTTCAGGCTATCTTACACCTACTCATCAAACACAGAACTGATGTATAACTGTTTATGGAAGACACACAGTTACACTCTGAAATACTACAAGGAACATTATTTTTTTGCAGAATACAGATAAGAAAGCTCAGGAAGCTCTTTATCCACAGGTGAAAATAAAATCTGTGGATATGAGCCCACATATATTTACTTCTCAATTATTTTTTATTTCAAATATACCCTTCTACAAGCAGGGGTTTTGCAAGATGAATTATACTTAAGAGTTACGCCTACACAGCCTCTTAACTTTATTTTTGACCCTCATGGCTCCTGCAGCCTTCAGTAACTTTGTGATTGTATACAATCAGAATTCCATAAACAGTTCTGTTGGTCAGTCATATAACACAGAACCAGCTCTCCCCTATACATCAAGATAACTGTATAGAGTGAGTATGCATAAAAGTTTAGAAACTGCCACTTCAACATAAGATTTTGTTTTAATTTGTTTCTGTAGAGGGGGAAAAAAAAAAAATCCAGAGCACATTACTCTTGAAAAGATTAAGAGCAGGACTTTAAAATATAAAGTTATTTGAGGCTTACCCTTTTGCTTTACTTTATATGGAACACACAAGAGTGTTTCCATCTGTCACGAAAAGGTTTAGAATTTCCTTAAAAGGAATTTAATCCCAAAAGATCAGTCTGTCTCCAACAAAATGAAAGAGATAAGGAAGCACCTTAGAAGATGCCAACATTGCTCTTCAGAACTCATTACTTTCACTCCTTCATGGAATATATAATATTCACACCCATTTAAAAAAGGTCAGTACAAAACCATGATTATTAAGGACTGTTTTCACACAGATGAAGGGCACAATTGCAGGGACTGTTCAAGAGGGACGAAGAGAATGAATCAGTAACTAACAAATGTGTGATACCCTGCAACTATGAAAATATTTATGCATGATATTAACTGAACACTTTTGTTTGCAAAAGCCTGGGTTCAGATACACCAGTTTAAAGTATAAAATGTTCATGTTTGACTGCTGCCTTTACAAAAGAATTATTCCTAAGCTGTAAAGCATGTTCTCATGACAGTCTCTTCTCATCTTTTGACAGACACATGAAGAAATTTCTTAATGTGGCTTTCATTAAAATAATGGTACAAGGTCAATTTACACAACTGAATCAAGAATACATCGTGATACTTCTCTACAAAGAATAATCACACTAAGGGATCTATATTTGTGAGTATCTAAATTAATTGCATCTTTAGAGCATTTCAATTTAGAGTACTCATTATGTGTTACGGATTTGATCCTCAAATATTTCACAGTATATTTCTCATATCACATTTATTGAATAGAAGTTTTTCCATTCACATTTTTCAATGTAATGTACTTTATGCTACTAAATTTTAAAAAGTATGAAAAAATTAAATTCTGAGTGTGCGTTATCATGATATGCAACTTTTCTCATTTCAATAGAACAGAGCTGTGAAAACTTCCTCACAAAATTCCTGAATACGTTATAGTTTATTCTCAGTTCATAAAGGAAATGTTTTACAGAGACTGATGTCTCCAGCTTACCTGAAGGCAAATTACAAGACCAATTACAGCCTCTTCTCTTAGTGGTAATCTTAAAAGGAGCTTCACAGGCTCAGAGCAATATTTTATCCTTCAGTAAGGGGAGGTGACAACTTTCATCATCAAGGGTGAAAACAGCTGATTGAAAGAGAACATTTTAATTCTCCAAACTCCTAAACATTCTTTTTCTGATCTTCACTCAAAACAGATGTCAAATACATCTCAAATCAAACTCAAAGCCCAAGATACATTTAGTAGATCAGACACAGACCAGAACCAAAACCAAAAAAGCACTAATGTACACTTGTCAGTGCCAGCACACTTTCACTTAGAGTCAGGCAAAAAAGAGCTGCAGTCAAGTACCTGATAGAATTTCCTAATCTGAAGGTCCCACAGCTGAAAGATCTGACATATACAATAGTTTCACATTAAGACGGGCATGCAGAATGCCTCTAATACTGCAGACAACAGTATCTGTTCATTTCAGCTAAGATACAGAATTTATACAAATCCAGAATCTGATCTCGGGTTACAAATGTTCTCTATGGTCTCTCTCCTCCAACAGGAGCAATGACATACCTTCTCACACCTCACAATGCATTGCTATGTCTTGATAAACTTCTAACAGCCTCGTTGAAAAATGCTCAGAACAACACCAGATATAAATAGATAATCCTAGGTATGGCCAGACCAATCACTCAGTGTACTGACCACCAGGTACCATCTCCTCCTACAATCTAATTAAGCCTGTTGAAAACAGAGGCATAATATATGTTTAACTTTATTGCCCCTTCCAAGGCTGACCACCGTTAAAGGATTTTCAAGCCTGCCTTCCATGCCATATGCATTGCAGTGCTGCGTTTCAGGGACAACGGGCACCCACAGTGTTTCCTACATCAACAAGATCTGCACATATAAACTATCAAAAATGTACTGAACAGAACTGAAACTAAGTATTTTCATGAAAATACTCTGAAGTGTTAACTTGACAGATATGGTGTTAATTCGTCAAATACAGTGCCCTTGGATTCCTATGTGATTTTCTGCTGTTCATTACAGATGTTAAATGTGTATCAAACTTAATTGGTAAAGGGGAATTTTTGAATCTGCACATGAACTTACTGTATCCTTCATCAACTGCCACACAATGAGTTTTTTTGTTGCCTGACTCAAAATCTATTAGAATAATTAGAAAAAAAAATCACTAATTCTCAAGAAACTTCAGATCTGGCTAAGTAACACTCTAAGTTTATTTCTTGATTTGCAGCAGTTTTTCATTAGACTTGCTCTCTGTGCTCTCAGCCTAACTCATTCATTTCTTCAGCAGAAGACTTACAGTCTGTGTGAGCAACCCCTGATGCACCAATACACCTAAGCAAAGACAAGTTGGACTCCACACAAAGTCAAAAGATTCCCAGCAAGACAAGGAAATGTACATGCACCACTCCAGTGAAGGCAAAATTATAACATGGATAGAAACAAATAAATAACAGATAAATAAAAAATAAATAAGTTAGATTGTAGAATAAGCATTACTTCTTATGACAAGAAACTGTAAGGGAGCTTAACTGTTCACAAGTGCAAATTTTTTACCGCAAAACTTTCCACTGATGCCAGTAAGATAATGAAACTGCCATCAACTGTGTTTATTAGCATCATGCATTATGAGATGTATTTGCACAATAAACAGGTGTTATGTATTTACTACCATTCTTTTCTGTTACCTGATACTGCTTGTTCCATTTTTTCAAGTTTTCAGGCACAGGGAAAAGAAGATTCTTGATTCTTCAGCAAGACATTTGGGCTCTCAGCTCTGGTAACTTCATAGAAAGCTAATGAAAACTGAAAATGTTTCACTCCAAATCTATCAGTAGCACATTATTCTCCCATCACTTCAGAACCATCTAGGGACTGACGGTGCTTTTTCCCTGTAGCCCTGGGAAGCTCTGCTGTGAAAGCAGTAGCTTAACCTTGGAGTTTGCAAGCCTTTCCATGGGTGTTCTATCAAAGTATGAACTAGCAATACATTTTAGAAGTGGTTAGAAACCTCAGCTGATACACACACATATACACACAAAAGATTTCTATTTGCTTTAACAAATATCAACAACTTCCATGTTTCTGTGTGAGTGACAGCATCTGTCTCAGGGAGAAGGAAAAGAGGCTCAGATCCTGTCTGGGACAGCACAGGTTAGCAATACTCAGATTACTATTTTTCAGGACAGGCAGTATGTTTATTTACAGAAGGGATACACTAAGCAGTCCAGCATTAAAGAAGAGTTCCAGTGGATATATTCTTCCACTGACCACCATCTCTCAAGAAATACTAGGCTACGGCTGTTAAAGACCTCCAACTGGCAGTTTCACAGAATTTTGATTTCAATCCTTTTGCTCTTAGTAATACAAGGAAGTGCCGGTAGAAGATCAGGGATGCATAGTAAGAAAGCATTTCTATCTCCAACAGTACTGGAGATAGGCAGAGAGGTCAATTTTTTATTAAAAGTAGAAAAACTGCAGGTTTACCATATAAACTGCCACCCTAAACTTTTCTTACATTCCATTTTATTTATGGATCAAATTCCACTAGAGATATGTGGAATGGAACAGTAAGTTCTAAGGAATACAATTTTAATTATGTTGCATGCTGCCTCTGCTTTAATTATGTAAAATAGTATTAAGTAACAAACTGTTTATGCATGAAGTGGATAATTAATATATCAAAAATTATTATGATAATTGGATAATGCTGTCTTTTTAGCTTTTCCCTCCTTCACCTCTTCAAACTCTCAACTGGAGTAACAGTCAGAGAAATACCTGTTCTAGTCTGGGATAATGATGAATTACATTTTTCCCATTGATCTTTCAAACACAAAGCACTTGTTCTGAAGAACTGAATCAACAACCACAGGCCTGGAGAGAGAGCAATGCATATTTCATTATCTCCCAAGTGTAATGTTTTAAATAGCATTATAGGCATGACAAAAATGGAACAAAAAGTGAACACACATTTTGGGTTTATCACTATCCTCAACTCCAACTCTATTACTGTTGTCCAGTAGGATTTTTTTTCTAGAAGGGGAAAGGATGTGAGCAAATTGCTCACAATTTTTATCCTCTTTTCTAGGAATTATAATGTAAGCTATGAATTAACATTTGAACCCAACTGTTTTCAACTGACTTTCAATGCATTCTTAACACTAACTCACATTTATTAAAATTCATAACAGCTCACATTTTCATTCCTAGAGTTATACAGAATAACTAAAACAGTGCCATCACTGCAAAATCTATTTGTTGAAAATATTTAAACATTTCCAGTATCTCACAAGACTACTCAGCATCCCTACAGTTAGCCTTGTCAGTTACTGCAGTTACCACCCTTGTGGAGACTTAGGTCTGCCAGATGCAGAGCTCTGTGCAAGTTCCTGGGAAGCCTCGGACAAAGCCGTGCAAGTAGCAGGTTTCGACGGCGAGGCTGACACCGCGCCCGGCGGGATGCGCCCGGCGGGATGCGCCCGGCGGGATGCGCCGCCCGAGCCGGGCGCACGGCGCGGAGCTGTCTGCGGTGCTGAACAGGCGGCCGCGACACCGCCCCAGCCGCACCCGAGGTGCTCCAGCTCCCCACCGCACATCCATCACGGCCTGACCCCGGGGAAAGACGAAAAGAAAACTCAATTGTCTTACATTGCTTCTTACGTATCACTTCTCGGCTTGGGAAGAATCTTGGCAAACCTTTATAAACTTCCCTTCCAACTCCCTTAAAAAAATCAGCAAGTGTGGGGCAGGCAAACTCTAGAGACTGGTTTAACTGACTGTATTCAAAACAAAACATACAAGCAATGTCATTTCAATAGGAAGACTACAGCCACCTGCTATGCTGCTATGCACTGTCCCATGAACATCCTTGCAGCATGGTTGCTTGGTATTCCTACCAATAAATCAAGGTCAAAGACTACCGAAAAGAACAAAAAAGCCGATTTCCACTTGCCAGCATTTTAGGTCACCGGCAGTTTCTCCGTATTCATCCTACAATCAGTAATAATTACTAGACTGTCAGCTCCTTATTTCCCAGCATTTTTTTGCCTCGTGATTTGTAGAAAAATCTACTTATGCTTCGGTTGGTTTTCTCCCACCAGATTACGAAAGACACCACAGCCAAAAGCTGAATACAGCCACCTTCTTCTGTTCTACAGAACAAATTCTCCTTTCTCAATGAAATCCTGCTTATTTACACTATAACAAGTATTTAAGAATGTTTCAGATAATAATCAGAAAGGAATGTTCCAATAGGAACAGGACTGACATACAGCTGGTGCAAGAAGTCTTCCAGGACACAACCAACCATCTCTGGGCTCTGTTCTACAGACCTCACTCATTCCTCCGCACAGAGTAGAACATTTGCTTGAATTAAAGACATGTTTGCCTTCAGAAAACAGTCAGCTTTAAAGGTTATTTAAACATTACTTTATCAGGGCTACACAGTTATTTTCTTTTGCCTGGAGAACACTATGTACACCACTAAGCCAAGGGATTTTAAAGGTACTTTTTTTTCCAGGTGTCTAGTGCAACATAAATTTTATGGTCGTAGAATTGACATAGCCTTTGCCCTGCACTCTCATCATCCTAGTTTTTAAAAGTCAAGTGTGTGGAGAAAAACATACTATGCTTAAATTCAAAAGTCAGCAGATATCTAATAGCTATGGAGAGAACTACGCCCTTTCCTTCTAACAAACTCCTTGAAACAGAGAACTTCTTTTCATTTTTGATGTGAATGACAGAACCCCTTGAAGCTGCATCTCCTCCAGGCACTGTCACGACTACTGCAGTTTCTGGTATCTCTCATTCTAAAACATGGGGTACTGCTGTTTTACAGGCAGGTATACTTGTGTTCTGCACTGTCAGGCAGCACTGAAAACTACATTACCTGTGATTAAGTCATATGATTGCATAACTCTTTCCAAGTAGTTGCAAATATGAGGAAGTTCTTTAAAACAATCATTTTAAAAAACAACCAAAACGGAATGACAATTTTAAAATTTTTTTCCTCGTCCATCTGATTCCTAAGACAATGAAAATTTCTAACTCTTTACCTGAAGAAACCCAGCAAACAATTGAATCTTGTAGTAACTATTTCGTGTAAGCTGAGGGACCTGCACGGACCTACAATTATTTTGTTATCATCCATAAAATTTTCCATTTAAAGTTTCTGGAAAGTGCATAGAATATTTTAAACATTTAGAGAGGGCTTGTTTTTAGCTTTGCTTTTCATGCCTGAAGCAACATTTGTGGGAAGATACACCAGAGAAGACTCCCACGCTGCAGGAGTGCTACTTATTTATCTTTATACTGATAAAGAAACCTGTTCATCAGTACTCCCATAGTTTATAAATTTGCTCTCTCTCCAGAATACTTGTTTACTTAATACAATATCATTAAATGGCTTTCAATATCTTTGACATTAATGCAGAGAAACGGGGTTCTGAGCCAGGAAAAGAAGTTTTGCATGTGCAAAGACTGTACAACGGGATTCAATTTGGCAAAAAGTCTTCGGCAACATAATACTTCTCTAACACTACCCTAAGTAGGAGACTATGTACCACTTCATGTTGAAACTACAGTATTCATTTGCACAGAAGCAGGGTAGTATACAAGTCTTAATTTTTTTTTATTTAACTGACTGGTACCAGTGAAAAACTCTTTATTGCCCTTGAAATCTGACACTTCAGTCTTCAGCTCAAGGAGTCTCTAAACTGAAAAAGCAAAAGCACTATACCTATGAGTAAGGTATTTTTCCCTTCAAAACTTCAGTCGAGCTGAAATGCTACATTTTAATTTCTTAGTCAAAAAAATTACAACTGAAATTAGGACAGAACCTGTGACAGTATGTGTGAGATTTATTCTATAGCTTTGACTATTACATTCCCCATACCCTTTAGCCCTATCCATCCAGACACTTTTCTCTGGTCATATTCTTAGATGCCGTGCAGCATTAAATAAAGTCAAGCATGAATCTTACCCCTCCTCCTAAACACTCTCCTAGAGCATACTCCTTTCTGACACAGTGCGGTGAAGATTACATACCTTGCACAGTGAAGACTATTAACCTTGCCGTCAAGAGAAAATGCATAGCATGAAATTTAGTCATTGGGAAATAAAAGACTATTGCTGTACATCTGCTACAGGAGACGACAAGCACATCACCTAGAAAGCATGCTATAACCTCGGGGCTAAGCAATCCTATAGCATAACTGCAGGAGACAGTCCCTAGCAGGCAGAATTCCCTAGGAGGCAGAGGTTCCTGGCTCCTCTGCCCGCTGTACGGTGCCCGTCTCCAGGGCTGAGGTCCATTCACCAACTTCGGCAGGCTTGCAGAGACCACGACTGCTTTCTGAAGCAGCAGGACGTGCCCAGTACTTACCACCACTGCTCCCCTGGAAAAACCGCCTCGCACCCCCACCTAAGCCAGCAACGCTCCCTGACCCACTGAAGGAAACGTTACCTGGATTTCTCTTGCATGGTACACGATGATGAGCCCGAGCAGGATAATCGTGGAGAGGCTAATAAGGCATTTCAGAGCGAGGGAATACAGAGACTCCTGTAAGAGAAAGACAGCACCGTTCCTCAGACACCCATGCGCGGGGGCCGCTCGTCCCCACCGCCACCCCGGCCCGAGGAGGCGGCCGGCGGCACCGCGCCACCGGACAGTGGGGACACCGCGGGACGGGGACAGGGCGGGGGCCGCGGGCGGTGGGACCGGCTGCCGCCCGAGCTGGTACCTTGGTGTAGGCGCCCCAGGAGAGTTCGGTCTCGATGACCATGACGACGATGCCGAACATGCCGAAGATGAGCGCGTAGTCGCTGAGGCGCTTGCGCTTCTCGAAGAGAGCCCGGCGGTGTCCCAACTTGTAGCCGATGTTCTGGTTCTTCTTCTTGCTGGGCTTGCCCCCGCCGTTGTTGGTGCTGCCCGTGCCGGGGCCGGGGCCGGAGGAGCTGTAGAGCGCCAGGTTGTTGGAGTTGTTGTGTTCGGGCTTGGAGACCACGATCTCCGGGGCGGCGGGGCTGCCGGCGGCGGGGGCAGAGCCGGCGGCGGCAGCGGGGCTAGCGAGCGGCGCCTGGAGCGGCTGCGACTCGGAGTCCAGATCGTGCAGGTTCCTGCGGGACGAGCTCAGGTTGCTGAGTGGCCGCATGACGCCGCCGTTGTACCTGCAGCTGCTCATGGCTATTTCGGTGAAGGGGTTGCTCTCCCGGCGCTGCTGCTGCTGGTGATGGTGGTGGTGGTGGTGATGGTGATGATGATGGTGAGTGCTGCTGCTGCTGACACTGCTGCTGGGGCTGGCTGCCTGCTGCTGCTGCAGGCTATGGCACTGGTGGTACTGGGAATATTGGTGAGGCTGTCTGGACGCTCCAGCATGGCTGGACGGGGTGAACTCGCTGACGTTCAGCTGGCTGCCGTGCCGGGAGGAGGCGGCGGAAGACAGCGGCGAGGAGTGCGTCCGAAAGGCGCCCGAAAGCGGCGAGGAGGCGCGGAGCAGCAGGGGCAGGTTATCCCCCGCGGCTGCCGCAGCAGCCCCGTAGTAGGCGCAGTTATTGCACTGGAGGCACGGGCTCTGCTGCTGCTGCTGCTGGAGGAGGCTCTGCTTGTCCTGGCCGTGCTGCTGGCAGTGCGGCGGCGCCGGCGGGCGCTGCTGCTGCTGCTGCTGCTGTTGCTGCTGCTGCTGCTGCTGTTGTTGCTGTTGCTGCTGCTGCTGCTGCTCGGGGCCGAAGCCCGCCGGGAAGTGGCGCGGCGGGTCCATGCCGGGGCCGTTAAAGCCGCAGGAGGACCGGGCGGTGGTGCACCCTGCGCAATGCGTGACGGTCGGCAGGGGAGCGTCCTGCTGCCGCCACGACGGGCCCATCCCGGCTCCCGTAGAATCCAGCCGCCGCGTGCGATTGGNCGGCTCTCCCCGGCGGCTCTCCCCGGCTCCCCACTCACATCTGCGCCGTCTCCGGAACATGGGCGCCGCGTCGCGCTCCGGAGCTGTCCAGCAGCGCCGCCACCTCCGCCCTGCAAAACACAGCGTCGGGTTCGCTCCCCTCCTGCCGCCCCGGGCCGCAGGCAGCTGGAAGGGGCCGCGGCCGCGGCGGGGAGCGGGGAGCCCTCCCCGGCACATCCCGGGCCTGTCACGAAGGACGGGTGGGGGGACACACGGCTTCTGCCGGCTGCTCCTTCTTCCCTCAGCCGGAGGAGGGAGAGGCACAGCCGGGGTGTGAGGCCGACGGCAGCCGCGAGCGGTTCGGGGCTCGAGACCTGCTCCGCCGGGTCGGCAGGAGCTGTACCGTGAAACGGGACCGGTGTCACTAAGTAGTTCCCCTCCGGCTCCGGTTCCCTGTCATGCACTGCCGGCACAGTCCTAAAGCCGGTTGTCTGCTGCCATTTTGCCTTTTCCCCTTTCTTTGCCTCCCAAGCCCCCACTGAGTAATCAACTCTGGCAGCTCCGTTAGGCAGAGCAATGTCTGCACCAGGTAAAGTCTCCTTTCTGCATTTATTTAAGGGAAGATTCCTTAAGGAAAGAATGATGAAAATGAAAAGTGATTTACCTTGTTACAGCTGTGTCATTCCTGTCAACTAGGCAAGACTAAAAGAGAGGGTTTCTTCCTTTTTTTTTTTTCGCCAGTCAGTATTTGATAGTGTGGAAGGTTTCCTTGCATCTTTAATGTCTCGACAATGTTAAAGACAAAATCCATCAAGCTTTTCTAAGATAAAAGCCTGTGTGCTTGTAATTTCTGTGTCTCCCGTGACATTCAATTTCCTTTGAAACCCTTAGATGAGTTGTAGTTTAGAAAGATGAGTGAGACACCGTCATTAAAAAAATTTTAAAATATGTTCTGTTATAAAATTTAAAATAGTTAATTCCTTATCAAGATGTACCTTTTAAAGCAAGCACACATGTCACCCACACAATGAAACAACCCTCACTAATGTAGTAAATATCATGCTTTACAATATAGATAAATTATTTGGAGACAGACTAAAATTTGAGTATGTTTACATAGCATGTTTTTTTGTAAAAGCACTCATAAATAGGCATGTATGATACACAACATCATAATCCCTTGTGATAAATAAAAATTTGTCTTACAACCAAGTTTTGCATGAAAATACACACACGCTTAATTGCATGAATGATAAAATGCTTTAGTTTTTAAGTTACACTAAAGTGTATCTGGATGCTCAATATCACAGTAGTTCCCCCGAACACCAATGGCCAAGAGAAAAGGTGCTTTTATTTTTAAGAACAAACAGGCTGTTTAACACAGCTTCAGATATTCCATTTTCTTTGAAAAATATGGTGCTGTAATTCTGTCTCACTGGCCCCATTTTGCCTGTGTTTTGAAACACACATGAATCTCAGGAATCTTTGAAAATTAAAATCCCTGGGAACCTGGGCTTCTACTATTTTGTAAATTAAAATCATGCTGAAGCATGCTTTCAAAATACATGTTTTGTGAACCAATTAAAGATTAGATAAGTGAGGTTTCATCTTTCCTTTTCTATTCATGCTGTGTCCTTAATTTTGCTTAAAGGTACTTTCTTGTAAGCTTTCATTTTACCAGAAGATAAAGTTCTCGTGACCTAATTTACCTTGAAAAGCCTTTTAAGAATTTGTAAATCTCCATGTTTTATTTAGAAGTCACCAGGACTCTGTCCTGTAACTTCATCTACTCTCATCATGGAAGCTTATATTAGAATTGTGAAGAAGAAAAATAATTTTTAAAGCCTTGTTATACTAAAATATTTGGTATCTTTTTTCTCTGTGGGGAAATCATTGCATTTATTTTTCTAATTCATGTATAGAAGTCACAAGTCCCAAATTTTTTACCTCTATTCCTGCTATCTTGTTTATTTACTGAAATGCAAGGATAGAGCTGTTACTAGCTTTTAGATATTTAGTCTAGTTGCTTGGTTATTTCATTGTGTGAATAAAAAAATGAATATTCCCATGTCTAACACAAGAGGTCATACTCATCACACAGCTTGTTAGAAAACTGGTCAGCTAGGGTTTCACTTTAGTTTCATTGTGCAGTCTGGGATATCTCATCACAATTTCAAGAATTGTAGAGAGTTTGCATTTTCAGAGCTAAACAGGTAAACCTTCCCCTCTGTGGCGTGATTAATGAGAAAGAACAGAAAGATGCTAGCTATTCTATCTTCCACTGCTAAATAATTTTGAAGTTCATTTTCAAAAATGACTGTGTTTTTGGAAATACAAACTATTCTTTATGCGAACTGCATTGTTACATTCTTTTGTACCACACATTAATTAGTGTGGCAGCTCAGAACTGCTAAATCACGCTAACATGGTAACAATGAACCCCTATGAAAGAAACATTATTTGTTTGGGATAAAGCTTTGGGTTTTTTCCTACCTTTTCATTTTATACTGGGTGAAACTGCTCTTACTGATTGTTACAGGTCCTGTTTCTGCTGTGCCAAAAAGGTTGGTTTTACACAAGTGTGTCTACATGCATGTGCATGCACACCTTAATATAAAGTAAGAGAGAAACAGCTACTGAGTTACTGCAGATCTCACTTGATAATTATGATTAATGGAGATATTAGAAAAACGGGGTTTTTTCTAACCTCTCTAAATGCAAGAACAAGATAAACACTGCCGAGCAGTATTGAGCAAAACTATTAACATCAGGACGGGAAACACAACAGACACAAGAAAAATTAGATTTTTGAGAGGAGAAAAAGCACAATGAAATATTTGAAGTGTTATGTATTGGCTAGTCATTAGAAAAGCTCACATAGCAACATGCAACAGAGATACAACACTTATAGACTACAATAAAAGATTTTAGAAAGCTACTTTGGCTGTTACCCTATTGCCCCTACTAATGCCAAACTCCTGTTAAAATAACTGAGAATTCTACGTTCATAAAAAGGTCAAAAACATAGAAGGACAGTAATAAAAAGGAAACAAAATAGAGAAAAAAAAAGCCTAGGAAGTTCCATTCTAAAAGCATATTCTGCACAACACATAAGGGTTTTTTAGAAAGCAGTAAAGAAAAA
The DNA here is from genome assembly GCA_013399195.1 of Dicrurus megarhynchus. Lineage (NCBI taxonomy): Eukaryota > Metazoa > Chordata > Aves > Passeriformes > Dicruridae > Dicrurus > Dicrurus megarhynchus. The sequence goes on from VXAD01010138.1 coordinate 333,838, forward strand.
AGCCTTGTCAAATTTGTAAAAAAAAGCAAGCATTGCAGAGCTCAGTGTTACATTGAAACGTGCCATTCAGTGAAAGCAGAGCCGCTTTAATAAAAACAGAGGTAACACCAGCAACAATAGAGTAATGTAAGATCATTTAAGGGTATCTATACAGCAATAAAAATGCTTTGTGAGACCACACCAAATGACTGCAGTATAGCCGCTGAGATGATGGGCGTGGAAACTAACCATAGGAACCATGTGTGTAAATTACCTTTTCCATCCCATCTGGCAGGGCTTTTACCCACCAGACTCCTCTAACATTCAGCCCAGCAACTTCTGGTGTCATGTAATTATATACTCTAACAGGAATCCCACCTCTGCTGGGCCTATGCTTATTTCAAAGACCTTTTTATAATGTTCCACAGTAATTGGACAAGGAAAATACCATGACTCCATACAGATAATGCAATTATGGATTAGGAGGATGCATGCTTTGCTGTTTCTATTTTTGATTTTATACAATTTGACTAATCTGCACTTTCTTCTGCTTCTCCAGCAACATCACCAATGAAAATGCAAGTTCATTTGTAATCTGGGATATGTAGGATGTGACACATAAAGACACTGGATTGACAACAGATCTAAATCAGTAATGAAAGTTTTCAAAAGTGGGGATGTCTTCATTCATAGGGATGTAGCTTAAGAAATATTTAGAGCTGCTGCATGCCCTTCCTTCAGTCATGGGGCATTAAGGGATGGAGGTTTATTTTTTTTAACTAAAAACATTTTTTATTTTTATTATACATATTGGAAATATTGAATGTGGTCCAAAAAATACCTGGTAAAGTATTTCTTTACTTAATTAACTTTTCCATCTTTCCTGGATATTTTTATAGTACTTGAAGGTCACACAAACCTAGTGACTTCCTTTCTTGCCTCTACTTTTTTGTCATTGTCAAGGGATACTGCCACCTTCAAAGAATTTCTTAGCTTGCTAATTGCATCAACACTAATACTGTTTTAACCAGCTGATATAGGTGCTCAGCAGGTGACTCTTACATTACGTTTAATCAGGCTGCCTTTTATTATTCTCACAAATTGATGCAGTTTTGTAACAGAACTCAGATAACTCAGTGCAATTACTGAAATGATAACTTAATGCAGGTTTTTCTGTTTCAGCCTTTGCAAGAGCACAGAGTGACTTTTAGTGTGTATGGGATTATCAAGTGTGAGAATTTACTTTTAACTGTGCAAAATGTAGTTTTTGAAGCATCTTGACCCGTCGGATGCAGTGAGACAGCACTTCATCTAAATATAAGATTATACCTTGCAAAGGTGGATGTTAGCAGTGATTTTTCTCTCAATAAATTGTGTCATTTGTGATTCATGTAGCAGTTTAATCTAAATAATTAAGTTTGCCCATGTTTTGAAAATAAGGATTTATTCTTCATAGGTACTTTATCATCAGTGCTTCCATTTTACTGTGAGAACAGAGTTGCTATAGATTCACACTGTCTTTTTTGTATTTGGAAAATTCCTTCAAGGTTACTTAATAACAGGTTCCCTTATTAGGCTGTCAAATGTGAAAAATGGATGTTGCCTTTATCAGGTGTGTAAGAGTGCTTTCAGATCTTTAATGGTAGGTTCTTCCAGTCAGTAACCCTCACAATTCAAAACACATATAAAATGTAAGATTGCTTCTTTGGTTGTGTTTACTGGGAGATTTTTTATTTATTTCTGCAATCGTGATACCCCAAAAGACTGCAATTTCCACAGCACATTCAAATTTCTTGTCACATAAGTCTGTTCATTTATTGCTGTCATCATCACACCTAAAGTTTTTTGGATGGGCTCATATAAAACACAAATGTCAATGTATGTAGTGGTCCTGCTCACAGAAATAATCTCTTCAACAAGTCTGGAAAGTTTATGCACTAGCAGAACAAATGGAAGCAGGGAAAAGATGAAAGCAAATTTTATGTTCAATTTTATGTTGCACTTCCTACTGAATATACACTTAATTGTATTTGTGTACTTATTTTTCTAATTTATGAGATGGCTGGTTTGAAAAATGAGTTTGGGAAGAGGAGCCTGGCAGTTGCTGAGAGAAGAGCATCTCCTTCCTTCCTAGCTAGCTGGGTCTGCACCACCCTCTTTTCTCCCCTCCTCTACTTTTCACATTACCCCTCCTTTTCACCCTTCCCTGCTGCACAGGGAACAGGACACTTAGGTTACTTGAGAGCACCTCTGGGTCAGGTGTAGAAGACAGGGGAGCATTTATCAAAGTAGGGAGTTACTCAACTCTCAGTAAGCAGTTACCTCTGCTTCAAGCTGACTCTGGCCAGATAAGCTGTACAACTAAACAAATATTTGAAATTATATTCCAGAGCTTGATGGGAAGTTTTATAAAATTTTCATTCCCTGAAGTATAATTCTTCTCACTTCTCTGCTATATCCCTTATTTCCACATTACTCAACCAAAATTTTGCTCTCTTCTTGAGGACAAGACTAGATAGTTTTAATTATCAAACTAATTTTAAAGTAAAAGAGCTTAAGACTTTTGTGCTGGTTTCAACTGGGATGGAGTTAATTTTCTTCACAGCGGCTGTATTTTGGACCTGTGCTGAACACAGGGCTGATAACACAGCAATGTTCTTGTTTTGCTGAGCAGGGCTTACACAGAGCCAAGGCCTTTTCTGCTTTTTGTACTTCCACACTGGTGAGGGAGTTGGGGGTGCATGGGAGGCTGGGAGGAGACACAGCTGGGACAGGTGACCCCAACTGACCAAAGGGATATTCCAGACCATCCAGACCATATGGCATCGTGCTCAGTACATACAAAACTGCAGGGAAGAAAGAGGGACGGGGAACATTTGGAGTGATGGTGTTTGTCTTCCCAAGCAAGCGTTATGCAGGACGGGGCCCTGCTCTCCTGGAGATGGCGGAACACCTGCCTGCCCATGGGAAACAGTGAAATAATTCCTTGCTTTGCTTTGCTTGAGTGCATGGCTTCTGCTTTCCCTAATAAATCGTCTATATCTCAACCCATGGGTTTTCTGGCTTTTACCCTTCCCATTCTCTTCCCGATCTCTCTGCTGGGGGGAATGAGTGAGCAGCTGCCTGGGGCTTGTTGGCTGGCTCAGGTTAAGCCACGACAACTTTTCACATGAAATCCTACCCTATTCAGAAAACCTTTCTATAGAATTAAACTTAATTCCTTCCAGATGGGTAAAAGATACTTCTGCAGCCCAATAGATGAGATTTGTATCTCTTGTATTAGCAAAGTGACATTTAAAAATATGTATAACACTGTAGACTGCTTCAAAAAGTTTGGATAACCAGACCATTTCTCAATAGAAAAACTACTTTTTAGAAACTATTATTCTATACATCTTCACACATTCAGAATATATTCTACATTAGACTAGTCTGATGCAAACATGTGAAATATATTGACAGTGTAGTTTCTTCTCCCTGACCACTATTTTAGATTCTTTATCTTTTCAGAAGATCAAAACCAAGTTAAAAATTGAAAAGATCTTGTTTTAATTATAATTTCTTTTCTGCCAGGCTGGATGAACTCCATCTAAGAGAGCAGGTTCTAAAAATCAAGCTGTATTGTAGTTGAGGGAAGACACAACCAATCACCTCCCCTTACAATTGTCTACTCATGAAATTTGAGATGATTCATTGGGTCACTCAGCAGGAAAGTACACAAGACACATGCATCTAGACAAAAATCAACCGCTCACATCAGAATAGGAGCAGGAATACCTCCCCCCCCTTGGCGGTGCACAGAGGCCCTTTAACAGGCACCCGTCCAAGAGCAGTGTGCATATACTCACCAAACCCCAGCAACTTCTAGTGCTGTCCCCTTTGGAGGAGCCACAGGAGCCAGCTGGCTGTTTTCAGACTTTCTCATGATCAGGCTTCTATGTCTGCTTCAGTGCACTAAGAGCGTTTGAATACTCAGGCAAGCAGACAACACTTTGAACTCCAGATCCTAAAGCTACTTTCAGAATTGCCCTGAAATTTTGAGGCTTGTAAAGTATTTGCTAGAAATTTCTGACAATGTCTGAGAGTTTTATCTGGCATTCAAGGACTGCTTATACTTTAAAACATGCCAACCTGTAATCACTGTTAGTCTGGCATGTTAAATTCAGCATTTCATCTCTCCTGTTAGATATGTAGGAAAAGGAGGATTCACTACAAGCTAATGCCACCATATTCATTCGTCATTCAGCTAATACACATATGTCAATTTGGATGGGTTTTTCCCTGCTGCCTTCCCATGCACATGCTACATAACTGACAGGACAGTCATTCCAAGAGGTGAAGCTGCTATATGACTGGTAGTTTAAAATTATTTCAATCTCTGTATGTACTCTTTACTTAGTCTGAAGAGCCAGTTCAGCTTTGGCAATTTCTTGTTCAACTTCACCAGGCTTTTTATGAACTGTGCTTTACAAGCATGTTTTGCATAACAGAAAAGGGAAAAAATATTTTATATTTGACTCAAATATCCACAATTTAATTTACAATGTGAAATGTGGCATTAATGAAAAAAAACCCACATTATAAAAAGTTTGGCTATGTTTATTCACAAAAACAAATCAATAAACCCCATCTCTGCTTTCTGAAACAATCAACTGTTAATCAGTTCTTCCATTTCATGCCCTTTTTGTGTTCTCTTCTGTGCATGAGGGGATTAGAACAGAAGGTTTTGCATATCTCCTTATGAAGCTGTTAAATTTAATGTTAAACAAGAAAAATCACAGAATGCATTCATGCCTTTGAGGTCTGGCAGCTAAGACTTGCAGGTGAACACTGTCCTTTCTGCTTCTGCACTGATGAATAGCTATCTATCGAATGCAGAAAAATACCAAAAGGGTGGCACAAGAATGTCTCTGCTCAAACCACGTTGTGCTATCCTGTGGGGCTGGATCTCCCAAACAAATGGAGAAGAAGATTGAAAATTTGCAAGGTACTGGGTGGCTTAGTCTAGCAGGATTGCTGAATAAGGAAGAAAATAATGACACCTACTATGAAATGATGTGTTTGTCTATTTTCCTTTTATTTGCAGCCACAAAACCTCTTTCAGTTTCTGGTTTCATCAGGGATAAAAAGGAATTCCTAAACCTATTTTGATGTGAACCTAAACTACCTAATTAGTCTGCGGAAAATAAACTATTCAGTTTTACTCCTTCTAGTCTTGTTCAACTGTTTTGAGCGCAATGCTTTCATTTCTACAAGAAAGTATTTGCACAGATCAAATGTATATGCCAGCTAATGTTTGCTAATGTTTTTCTACAAAAGTATCTCTTTGCACATGTAAACATATATTTTGAAGACACAGTCCAAAGGCTTACTTTTGAAAACCGTCCTAGAAGACAGTGGCAGATGTATTTGCAGATTCTAGGAGAGGATGATGAATCTACAGCAAGTGAAATACAGGAAGCATTATTAAAAAGACATACAATTATAGGTGTTTTTTTCTAATGAAATGTAGTGATTTACATTTGCAGAAGGGTGGTTGCTTTATGGTAGGCACAAACTCTGCCAATATGTTTGTATCTACATGTGTACTTATGTAATAACAGGGCTGCAAGCAGGCTGGGAAGTTGGGTGCTGCAGCACTGGAAGTGATTGCACAGTCCCACACTGGATGGAAGAGTGTAATTTCTGTTTATTATGATGCAAAGTGTGAACTTGCATGAAAATGCCCCCTAGTATAAACATAAACAATTTCTTTGTAAGCAGGTAAAAGCCATTCAAGCGGATCAGTATTGCTTACTGGTCTCTGATCTGTAGTGTGAAAGTGATTCATGGTAGCAGAGCTAGAAATGAAAACAAGACAGCAGTCACTGTGGAGGAATACTGGAACTATAGAGATGAACTATGTGAGGTGAAAAGAATGGTAATGAGGGATAAAAAAAGCTGCACTTCCTTAACAGATGTGACAGAAGATGTTTAAAAAAAATATCTGAGACACTGGGATTGAAAAGTGTAGTTAAAAGAAGGAGAGGTAATGTTTTGGCCAGAAATACAGTATGTATACAAAAGAAAATTTCTCAATATGTGTGTCACCATCACTAAGTTTCTTAAAATGCAAGAATGTCAGTAATTAAATGTCAGTGATAAATTCTGGAAAAAGATTTTATCTACATAGAATACAAATACCATTTTAACCTACTCCTGAGCAGTGAAAACTGGCTTGCTTGTGTAAAGTATTTGCTCTTTTAGGAATAGTCCTACTAGTGAAAATATCTTGTCATTTTTGCAAGCTTGATCTAGGTCCTCAGCAGATGCTGGAGATGGCAGACATCCTTTTCTCTCAGCTACAGAAAGCAGATAAGGTCTGTGAGCACCAGAACTGCCCCTCTTTGTAATCCATGAGGAGAAGGCAGTGCCCAGACCCTAAGTTTAGGAGAATACCCTATCCCTGATGGGAACTTACCAAAGATTTGGTATACTGATAGTGCTCAGGACTTGGCAGTAGATAAGGGGACAATCCATTCCCCTTGCTAAGGCATGTGTTTACCCTGACTAAATGTTGTGGGTGACAGAAGCCTGGTGACTGGTGTGGCTGGATCTGTCCATGTGGAGCAAGGAAGCAGCTCTGCTGCTGGTGGGAGCCGCTTTCTAGTGCATCTCCAGTATGCAGCAGGCTGACAGGGTGCACAGACCTGTCTCATCTCAGCTGTGCCCTGTAGTAGTTTTGGCAGTGATTGCTATGAGATAGTAGGTTGGATCCCTCTTCCAAGGTCTCTTATTTGAAACACTAGTTATAAATCTAAATCAATACCCCATCTACCTTCTAATCTCCCTGAGTTTAGAGATCACACTTACCAAGGTAAAGGTTCACATTTTAGAAAAAATAAAGAATCCCATTATAAATTTTGAATAATCCTCTTTCTAATATTTCATTTACTTGCTGCTAACTTTTCTGGTAAGAGAAAGAAGACACTGGTGTTATTCCTTTTGTTCTTATTGTGTTTTATTTTTAGGCCCTTTTATTTTAAAAAAGCTACTTTTACAACATTGTGTTTTACAAGAGAAGGCCACTCAAAAAAGTTAAGAAGTGAGAAGTCCATGTAGTTTTTTCTTTCACAAGTGTTTTCTATGCCTGGCCGATGGAAATTATCCATTACTTAGCCACCTTTAGAACTGAAACGCCCTTCATGAAAAGTGATGTCCAGTACAGCATTTCAGAGCAGAAGACTACTGCAGTGTCTTCAAAGGTACTAAGCTATTCTTGTTATTCTTCATCCTATTACTTTTATATGCATCTTTATCTGTAACAGCATACTGAAGCTGTTCACTGAGTTACCTGCAGTGATGTGTAATATTCCTACCTCAGACTTTGTAAAAGAACATTAAAAATTCTTCATTTATTGCTACATTAAAGCAATACTTTCCTAAGGTTCCTTGTTTTATGTAATTTAATGAAACCAAGCTTATCTCCAAAGTCCGAGCAAAGAACACAGAATTAGTAATGATGAGCACACTCTTAACATCCTATATCCTGTTCAGGCATGAGGAAAGATTAACCCAGTTTACTTTTCAGGAGGCTTATGGATGTTCAAGTTTTCCTAAAAGAGCTTGTCACAGAGCACTGCAGTCAAGGGGACAGATTTGATTCTCTTATACCTGTGAAGAATATGACTCAGGTACTCTGCAAGTTATGTCAAACTCTTGGAGGTGGTGTGACAGATCTTTTGGAACTTCTTGACTGATATGTTTTGCCAAACTGACAATTATATCAGGTGCTTAGGAATTCTGAAAACCAAGCCAATTACTATTGTGCTAACAGATTTGGTACTCTCTTTATTTATAGTAAAAGACTTTATTTTTCAGTACAAGGCAGAAGGAAAATATTCCAGGTCTAAAGAAAGTAGTTTCACAGTGCCAATGCAAGTTCAGGTGATTCCCCTGGGTGTAAAGATTTTTTCTAAAATAATATCAATAACTTACATTAAAAGTAGATTACTGGAATTATGCTAATTTGGGAAGAAAAAAATATATGAAAACAAGCATTAAATAATGTAATCAGATGCCCTGGAAAACTGGAGAGTACTTTCTCAGTAATAATCTTACAGTGGACACAAATAAGACATGCTAGATGAGAAGAACTTTGAAGGAGAAATTTGAAGAACTGTGCACAATAGGGCAAACTGAGTTTGTCCAGCTGCTGTACTACTGTTGTATTTCTGTGTAAAGAGATTGCATAAACATATTTATTGTGTGAACATGTGCATGAATGAAACAGGCAAGGAGATTCAAAGCATAAGACTATGTCTAATTCTTACAGAAAGCAAATCCTTAGTTTAGGTTTGTGTAGTTGCGTGACACAATATAGCTTTCTATAAATCTCCAGGAATGGAATTACCTGATAACAATTTTGTGTAATTCTAGAAATTTCTTATGCTAAAGTCATCCCGTTGAATCTATTTCACTAAAGAGAATCCTACTCATTTTGACTAACTGAAAGAATATGAAGGAATGAGATCACTGATGAATTTTAAGATGAAACACAACAGTAGGCATTTAACTCTAAATATGCAGTTATTAATAATGCATAAACATGAATTAACTCCTTGCATTTTTTCCCCACAACTCCTGCACGTAGGAATAATATTTATTGCAACATCATTTCCAGTCAATCATGGATGTAAAGATCCACATTTTACAATAATGTAAGTAAAATTATTCCTGTTTGGCAAGGAGAATACCAGCATTTTTATAACTTGGTAAAAAATCCTCTTGCTTCATCTTAATTTTCTCTGAATGCCTGCATACCTGGAATATCTCAAGAGTGAAGATTTTAGGGGGTGATTTTTGTCCACTAAATTGCCCATCTCCAGTTAGTTTTTTCCAATGAGCCAATGGAGCACTAATGTATGACCAAACTGGGGTTAAGATGTAATAATAATATAGATACTTGAGAAATTATGAAGGATCAGTGAAGCACACAGAACCACTGGCAAAAGAAGAAACTATTAGAAGAGAATCTGAATTAGGATTCGTTTGCAATCTTATCTTTGTAACTGTATTTTCTTAATTTTAGAATTTAATTTGAAAAGGTGCTCACTTAAGGTAGGCAAGTATTATGTATCCTAGAATACCTTTCTCATTTCAACCTTTGCCTCTTTTGAATAGCTGCTCAGTAGCTTGCATACTGTAAATTTCTGCTTCCAGAAAATTTCCCAATAGATGGATTTCTTAATCATGGTTGACATTGTCTCTCACCTGAGTATATCTTTACAATAATTTCAATAAAATTATGAGGTCTATTATACTAGGACATAAATGATATGTACTTAAAATTGTTATCCAGTGAAACTCTTCACTACTGAATAACCACCTTGCTCCACAGAGGTCCACACTTGACCTCTGTGATCTGAATTAGAGATTCAAAAGCTGTGCACCACATCAGCAGTAGTTGTAAATGCAGTATTTCTCAGCACTATAACTGTTCTTGGGTATCTAGCTAGTAATATTATAGAGACCCTTTACCAGCTGATTACAACTTGAAACTTTACCTAATATCCTGGAAGAGTTAATCATCTAACTGTAAAATAGAGAAGCAACACCTGAACCTGATCTAGCAGCACTCAACTGCTGTGTGAGGGATGATGACACTTCAGGGAAGTAAGAAACTACCATACAGTACCCAAGATAGATTCCACATTCAAACTGTTTCCTGGGGCACAGAATTCATCACTGCTCCCCGCAAAAATGGAGAGGAGATGAAAAAAGGACAAACAGGAGGCCAGAGTCCCTGTGCAACGTTTCACCTGCTCAGCACATGCCCACATGGAGAACTAATAAGGTCAATATCTTCTTCCGCTTGATGAGTTTTAATGTGTATCTCCTAACTCTATGCTTTAGCCACTAACCTGAAGGGTTTTCTGAAATAAAACTCTTAATAGAATGAACTTTAAACACTCATTAGTACAGGGATTGGTATCCAGGTTTCCAAGTCCCGAATGACTTCCTCAACCATTAGTCTGAGGAGCTTTGCAGTGGCTATTTAATTATTCTTTTCAACAGTAAGAGTAATTGAAAAAACCTTACCCTATATTCTGGCAATTAGAGATCCTGCTCAACAGGATTTAAAATTTTATCACACAGAAGAGATCTATAACATGGTCTCTCACATGCTAGGGGACACTTATAGCTCCTAAGATTATTAAATAAATGGATTTGTGGAAACATAGCAACGCCTCTGTTTTGAAAAGAGCAGTAAGGGAAGAAGAGAAATCATATAGCAAGTTGCAAACATGTCTGGTGGAGTTGGCCATGATGGTGAGACAGAGGTAGAAAAAATACTTAAAATCAGTTCTAGGCAGATACAGACATGTGCTGGGTCCTTAGCTGATCATTACATGTAAGATTGTAGTCCTGGGCATTCCCAAAGACATATAACTTGACAATTTGTCTTGTAGAAGGAAAAACATCTATATAATCAAGTAGCAGATGTGATGAAGACTTCAAAGCCTTGAGTCCTGATCTTACATCTTTCACCAAGTACCCCATTAAGAAGGAAAGGATGGACAGTTTGAATACCTATCCTATATTGTTTTTGCAAGATGAAGTAGCTGAATTGCTAAACGCAGGATATATAACATTTTGCTAAAGACTATGTCAACACCAGACAGCTGGCAAATGGCTAATACAGTATGAAGGTTCCTGGGAAGATAAGTGACACTACAGACCAGAAAACATGATGTTAGGGCTTCAAAAATGACTAAGAACTATGTTAAAATATAATAGTAATACATACTTGGATTGATATGTGTTTGGGAAAGAATCAAATCTTTTTTTCTTCCCCTTCACCAAATGTCCTATCTAAAAATTCAGTGGATTTCCTTGATGAAGTCAACACAATGGTGCTAATAAGGGAGAACCATTTAATACACCTGGATTTTCAAAGTCTGTAGAAGACCCTGAAATAAAGTTTTCTTTTTAGTAAATAATCATTACCATTTTTCCCCGATCATAAAATTTTTCTTAAATATTAAAATAGAATTTCCTGTGGTAAGAGCACAACACTAAAATTTACTAAGTCATTTAGTGAAGCAAAATAGCAAATCATTTCATCAAAGCATTTCAAAGCCATTGATTTCAACAGCTGGGGGTTCTTTTTCTCTGTATATACACTTTCAGATTTTATCTGTAAGTACTAAGAGCGTAGCTCCCCTGACAATCTTACTGCTGTTCCATCAAGGCCCTACTGTAAATAAATAAAACAAAGGAAAATGGCAGCTGAACATGGAAAAGATTTGCAGTAAAATATAGCATATTTTAATTTTGCCTGTTTTGAGGGTGTGAGTTATGTGTCAGGAATACCCCTGGTAAGGTGGCTAGTTCACTAGTCAGTGGGCAAAGAGAGAGACTCCTCCAGCAAACCATCCAGGTAACTAAATACTGAAAAAATGGGTTTTTTTCTTGGATTTTAGAGGAAGATTTTTCACATTACTGAATTAGCTGGATAATGGAACAATTTGATTTTAAAGTGAAACATATGTAGCTTTTTATCAAAAGTGATAGTTTCATCAAGAGTGATACACATAAAGGTTTCTCCTTCTCTTTAGTACAGTGTATTTTTACTTCCTTTTCCTGCAATACTGTGTGCCAATAATAGTAGCTTGAGTTTTATACCTAACTATACGTGATTGCAGCCTGATACAATTTAAAAAAAACCAAGGCGGTGGAGGTTGGAGCGAATAGGGTCCTTGAATCACTTTTTAACTGACAGCTGGTCAATAACTTTCATGCATAATTTTTCTTCACCTTTCCAAAAGGAATCTTATGCCTAACATTTGTTCACCATGGAGTGGAATAATGTTTCAAATTTTAGGATTTAATTACTATTCCATTGCACTCTATCACTCTTCTTCATTGAACTGAATTTAGGAAGCAGTTTTAGCTGACAGTATTGATTTCAGTTACATGAAGGGGAAAGATATTAGAAAGATTATTGATAGAGAAAGAACTATGTTGAGAAATGCTGATCTCACAAAAAGAGAAGCACCTCTGTAGAGAAGATATTCAGTTAATGAAAGAAGTCAAATCCTCTTTGTATATTAATTTCTCCTTTAAATTCTCTGTCTTTCATTTAACAGGAGTTGCATTAACAATCTACATAAAAATAATTGTGTTTATCTCATAGCCTTAAAAATGTAAGAAAAGTTAAGGAGAACTGCAGAAACTGAACTTCAACATTTGCAGCTGACTATATATAGCCAATCTATAAATATATAGGACATTGTTTTGTACTCACTTTGTTTTATTGTACTTCCTCACATGGCTAAGCCAAAGAGAAAAAAAAATCTATTTTAGATTTAGTTGCAGCTTTTGCAGCATGCAGTATTGTGAAAAAAGTGTCTTTCTACTTCAAAATTTCTTCCCACAATATTTGTACTTTGCAGATGAGTTACAAAGGATTTGATTTTTACTTAGGGGAAAGTGGTTGAAAAATACTGAGACACCAAAGAACTGAATAATTCTTCTAGCTGTCTTCTTCATAAATGAAATTGGGATCTGGATAACACATTATGGTGGGGAAGGACTATCCCGTCATATATATATGCATATCTTATGTTCATTTGCTTAATTCATCAGCATGCTTTCTCATAAATGCTTTGCAAAAGAACTTAATTTTTCTGTATCTCCTGGAGGAATTAATCAATTTCTTTTTTCAGAAATTAGTTTAAAAGTTGGCCCTATTAATTCTTGACAGATATACATGCCACTTTAAACAGAGTCTTGGTCTTTAGAAGTTGCTGAAAATCCAGTCTCAAGTATCACACCTTGAAAATACATGAAATCACCAAAACAGTAGTTCTAAAGTCATTGCAGGCCTTTGAAAGCCTTGGAATTTTACCTGTTCTATGTAACTGCTGCTGGTGCAAGGAGAAATACCAATCCCTGTATAAAATCTCTATCAGAATTGTGTTTGAGACTACTTTTAGTTCTCTGTTTTCTGAAGTATGTAAGACAAATTCCTTGCTTGAAAATCAAATATTCAGTAGGATCAAATGCCTATAAGAGTGAGTAAAAGGATATTAATTTCAACAGATGCTGAATCAAACCTCTGTGTAGAGTGGTATCAGCCGCTCTGCTCTCTGTGTCACATGTAGCATGGGACACCATGAAGCCACTCTGGTGCCACAGTTTTGAGCATTGCAGAAACATTGCTTTGAGGTAGGGGAATTAGCCTTAAGCACTTAGGCTTCCTGTGCAGATACTATTAGCAGAACCAATAGAGTTAGCTAACTGCTAAACACAAGTGTAAAAAATATAAAATGTATGTGTCCTGTTCCCCAGGTTACTAAGCAGAGACAAACATCTCTCTGCAGTTCAGAACCTGAGACCTCTCCTGAACACATCAGTATAGAAGCCAGCCAGCAACAGAAACAGAAACAGCATCTTCCTTCCTGCATCATAGTCTTGGAATTAGAAATTCATCTCCTACCTTTAGGAAACCCTCCCAGAATAATATTTTACTGTCTGTATCTCTCTCCTGCCAAAGCATTGAATGAAGTCTTTGAGAAAGAAAAAGGTAAGGAGCATGACTACACAGCCTATTCAGTATTCAGTGGGGCAGGGATTCCTGCTGTCCAAGACTCTGGTATTTGTCCTATAGCAGCCCAGAGCATCACCTCCGTTTCCTCTTCCAGCTGTGCTTGGAAGACAGCAATGTCTGTGGTTATCACATTTAATGAAAACTGCAGTCCTCTAGATTTCGCACAATGTATGCTGTACAAAAGCCTACCAGACCACTGCCTCAGAGAGGCTTATGCCAATGTGGTAACATCTGATTTCTATGTCGAAGTGAGATTACGTGTTAACTGTACATGAAGACATGAGTGTTTTCTGGTGCAGGAAACCTTTAGAGGAAGAAGCTAAAATAACTGTGGATTAGGTCCTGTAGATTAGAATTGAACGGACCCCAGAAGGCCTCCCAGAAGAAAGTGAATGTTTGTGAATACTTATCATATTTTCATTATTGCTTTCAGGTGGACAAGGAGAAGAGGAAATACAAAAATCTCCCTCATCTTGTGTGCCTATGTATTCATGTATCAACACAGCAGCAAAGCACATCTGCAATCTTGAGCTCCCTTGTGTTACCATTCTTTGGCATGCCCACGTTGTTCTAGTGATTTAGAGTCTGCCTACATTTCCCTTGGGATTGGTCTGTAATAAGAAAGAAAACACAAAATATCCATGGTTCATTTGAGGTCTCTTATCTGTAATTCATTAACAAAAGCTTTAGGGTTTTGTAAAATGTGTTTATTGGACTCAGGTGAGATGGCTAACAGCAAAAATGATTCTGGTTTTTTTCATGCGATATTCCCTGGGTGTGAATTTTAATTATTTATATGTACTTGACTGTATTCAGCCTTTTTTTTTTTCCTCACTAGTGTTGTGTATCTGTTAATATGATAGGTACAAATTGAATAAGTGAAATTGTTGAGAGCACATTACTTTGACTTAGGAAGAACAAATTTTTTGTCCAGTCAGTTCAGGAATGTCCCATAGTCTTGTTTCGTGTACTTATGGTCTCAAGATGAAGGGCAGAAAAAAACAAGCCCGAGGACGTCTGACCCCATTAGTGCTAAAATTCCCAGAGTCTCATTGCTCTCCAAGGCTTCTCAGTCAAGCATTGTCTTCCAGTCATGACAATTAGGCCACGATTTTTAAAGAAAACAAAATTCACAGGACCCACAATAAGTTGAGAATTTGTGGAGGGAACAGGAGTGCTGGTGTTGGGTTTTTTTTCTTTTAATAGAAAATTACAGCAAATGCATTTAAAATTTTCAATAAATAAATAATACCAACTTGAATACATATATTAGCAATTATTGAAATTGTCTATACATATACACTATATTATCAGCTCTAGAAATTACTTTATCCATTTTGGTAAAATAATGGAACCTTATTATCAGCCCCAAATTGATAAAGTATGTTTCCTGTTTTCTTTTCTGTAGAGGTTTGGTGTCTTCTGATGTTTAGTCACAGATGTGCTACAACTACAGGCAGGTATGAATAACTATAAATATGTGAAAGCCAAAGAAAATGTTTGCTTAATGGAACTTTATGAACAGAGAGAAGTATGTAAAAAGTTGGAGCATCATCTGAATATTTTATTTGTGTGCTGCTTTGGAACAAATAAGTTGCAGTACAGGTTAATAGAGCTGCATAACAAAGACTGGAAATGTAGAATCTTACAATGCATGGAAATGGTTGTTGCAGCAGAGACGTGCACATCATTGAAGTGATTCAGCTAGAGGAATCTGGTAGACTTTGGGACAGACACTGATGAGGTGAAATTATGCTTCTTTAACCTGTGACATCTCAGCACTCCTCTCTTTGAAAGTCTCTCAGAGAAACTCTTGCCTCAGCACACAGCCAGAACACAAGATGTGTGCTGGGTGTGCCCTGACCATGGACCCTCACCTGGTGTTTCACACAGAAATACCACTTTTTCAGCTGTGTTGCCCCTCCATTCACGAAAATTGAAGTGTTTTTACATCATCTGCAAGGAGGTTGTAATTTCCATTTTCCCTTTAGCTGCGTTAGCACAGCCAGACATTTTTCTGTCTGTGAGCCAGTCCTATCCCACCTTCCTGTAACATTATTGTTTACAGTCCGCAAGCTGCAAAAGCAGTGCAGTTACATTCTTCATGACCTGGGTGGCTTCTCCCTAGTGCCACATACAGCCTTCACACAGGAAAAAGCAGAGCTTGGCTACACCAGTGTGTGAACAGCCCACTCCCTCTTCTTCATCTACAGTAAGATCCCTAGAACAACAAAGTTTTTAGAGGTCAGGAGGACACTTTTCAGCCTGAAAAGATCCTGGGTTTTTTTTCATCACCATTAGTGCATATTTTTCTATGTTAGCAAAGATGTTATGGTACAAATCCTGCCTGTCATGCCTATGTGATTAATCACATTATGAGCTAAACCTTGAGATGGGCTGAACACTTGAAAGTATGATTCATTACATCTTGTTAAAATCAGTGTTTGTATTATTCATTGATTTAAATGATAGAGTTCAGTACCTTTCATGAATAAAGCTGGATTTGATCCTAGATATTTGCTCCTAAAAATAAAATCAAATGTAAACAGATTAAACTAAGTATCATGCAATCTGTAGAGCCCAAGATAGATAAATATTTAAAGGTGTGAATTGTAATTGTGTTCTACCATTCCCCTAAACCGTTGCGATGTGATAAAAATGAAACATTTTTGCCCCTCAGTTAATTCTTCTAAAGTGAAAATAAACTAAAACAGTTTGGAATTTAATTAGGTAACATAGTGAAAAGAAGAAATATTTTCATAAACAGATAAACACAGGGCTCAGCCACCATCATTCCAACATAATCAGACTGATTTCTGATCAGAAGCAAAAAGTCAGAACTTCCTCACATAGCAAGCTCCCTTCTGCAAGCAGATAGGCTCAGCTTTCATAACATCCCTGAGCTGCTGGGTGCATTTTTTACAATTAAAGACTTCATTTTTTTAGCCACATCATTCTGTTTTCTCAGATATCTGTTGCTTCTCCATTTATATTATATGGGTCTCAGATTTCATTATTTATTACTGTACAGTCATTAGCCTTCTATTCAGGCATATAAAGTATTACATGCAAGTATACATGAAGGAAGCTAAGAAAGTCTTCTTATTATCTGTGGATCAATAAACGAGATAAGTATTTACTCTGGAATGGAACTATAAACATATTATTATGTGACTGCATGGTAGCCATCCTAGAAGGAGGATTCAAATCATTATACATGCACTGCCCTTTAATTATATTTTGAGAAATTTTTCAAGTACATGCACTGCGAAAAGTGTAGTAGGTAATACATCTGTTTCTTTTTCTTACAAAAAAGAAAATATAAAAACCCAAAAACCAAAGAAGCCCCCAAAAAATATGGCTATTTTACAACAAAGTCAAGCTTGTCACAGAGCATCATATTGGAAACCCTCAGCCAGACACGACAACCCACTACACACTTGTCAGTGTAAGATTCTGGAGGAATAGTCACCTCTCCCACCACATGACTACAGAAGAGGATTGGAGTTTGCATTTAATATTGATCCAGACCAAATATTTATGTCTACAAACATACCCCCCCTTACTCTCCTGCTCCTTTTTAACAAGATAATTCAAGTTGGGACTAGGCTTGAGAGGGATTAACACCGGAAGCTCATTCTG
This sequence comes from Dicrurus megarhynchus, assembly GCA_013399195.1. Taxonomy (NCBI): domain Eukaryota; kingdom Metazoa; phylum Chordata; class Aves; order Passeriformes; family Dicruridae; genus Dicrurus; species Dicrurus megarhynchus. Next base: position 351,053 of record VXAD01010138.1, read on the forward strand.
ATATCCTTAGACTTGCGTTATTTTCTAGAATGGATCTGATGTAGTCCTGGATTTATTTTGAATTCACAAAACAGTAAGCTAAAGAGTCTACTATGATGTATTTACTCTCAAACATTTATGCATCTTCTATGAAGTTACCTAATTTAATACAAGTTAAATGACACAAAAAGGTTCTCATTTCACGCAAGATTCCTGAAGATGGTTATTCAGTTTTAAGAATTTTGCAGTAGCTGAAAAATATTTTAGAAACCAAGTGAAGCCCTGGGACATTTTGTCTATAGTTATGGGTGTAGTTTTATGCAGATGGTACAGTATTTCCAGAGGTGATAACTCATAGCAGATCCTAGCTTTCACAATGACTTGTTCTCAATGAACAAAAGGTGTGTGGTATTCTCTAACACCGTTCTTAGGGACGCAGTATGTTAATTAAACTGAGCAAAAGACTGGAAAAAAAGTCTGTATCTCTAGCTCAAGTCTGGAACACAGCGGAAATATTTCAGTGAGCAAGAGTTTCAGTTAGCTGGATGCAAGCATTTTGTATTATATTATGAATTGATTAAGACCATAAGTGGGAATAAATTCAGGTTTGGGTATAACTCTGAATATTTTTATTGGTACAAGGTGTTATGCTGCTCTTGCAAGTTACCTTTCTTGTGGTCACAGGTCAAACTAGAAGCATAGCAGCCTACATCTGTCCACAGTAGCAAGAAAGGCATCACTCACTTTTGGGGTAAATTGCCTTATATCTTCCCAGCAGTCAAACAAGCCTGTGTGGCTCCTGGGTAAATTACTGTCTGCACAAGAGTGGTAAAAATCCTAATAAAATTTTTGAAAAATGAATAATAAGATCATGTTATCCCTTACAACATAAAAGAACTATGTTTTCATTTAGTTACAAAAAGAATTTAACACATTTCTGTATTTGGGAAGAGTGAGGAAAAGAAGAAAAAAAATGAGAAAAGGGCAGAAATACGCAACTTTTATAAAAAATCAGTATAAAGTTATCCACAATGAGTTCGCTTTTTGCCAGTACTTGTGCTGCTAATCATGAGTATTCAAATGCTCACATGTGTAGCCCAAATATTTTCAGTACATGTGTTCACATGTACAGAAGAAGGGATGAGAGCTTACAAATTATTTTACAAATCAAATCTCCACCTATATCAGCATTATAGACAGCCTTTATCTTAACACCAGTCATTGAGGTGGTTAGACAAACTTAACAGACCATTTGGACAATAAAGAAACATTGGAAACAACAGAAAGAACCCAGCTTCTTCAGATAGTGCCAGAATACCCACTAAGTCTAAACAAAATGGCTTGCTATGTCATTTGTTAGTTACAGCAGGAAATAACACATCCTACAATTCACATTTATTAAGACATAAGAATTGCCATTTTGCCCCCATAAGAAAGAGACAAATTATGTTTCTTACCGAAAGAAGAAACCAGGGTTGACAAGTACAAGGTTTAGAGGATACTCAGCTTTCAGAAGTGGCATACCCTGAACTACAGTTTCTTCCTCTGCCTATCTTCTGTGCAATCCAGTCTTTCTGTCTAAGCCTCCTGGGAGTATTAAGATAATCATCATGCAGTTTCTATATGCACTTGTTTAATGTGTTTGTGCAGTGGAAGACATGGAAACAAGGTGTCAAACTTCACTACCTGTGCTATGCAAGAGCTGGATTAAAAAAAAATGCATTGTTATATAGCTACTAATTGATGAAAAAATGAATTTTAGTATAGACAAAAGTCCAGGTTCTAAACTGTGTGCATTTAATAGTTTTAAGGTCTTACACTGCCAGGATAGTAACGACAACAAGGCTAGGTGGCTTAAAACCATTATTGGAGCTAGAAACAATTCTGACATAAACAAAAAGTAATCATATGCAGTTAAAATGGAAAACAAAACCTTTTTATCCCCTCTATACTCCTTACCCTGACAGTCACAAAGAAAAGCAGTTACTATGTCTCTTTTCAATGCATCTTGAAGCATTTCTCTTTAAAGTATGGTTCACAACTCTCCCTTTCCACCCATGGTTCCTTCTGAAATGGTGGTGCAGAGTTATGTCACAACACTGCTCTGAAAAGAGGCAGGTGAACACAAGCTTGGGTCTGAGGCAAGGATGTGCCAAAGGCTCCTGCAACTCCATGGACTCTGCCCTAAAATGTATAGTTTTCAAAACTTCAGAGTCAAAGTGCTTGAAACTTGGTGGCTTTGCAAGTAGGAAATGACAGCAGAGCAGAGAGGAGTCCAGTGCAAACTGACAAGTTATTCATATTGGTGAAGCATAAAATATAAAACTACCAAGAAGATATGTTAGCAGAGGCTCCACTAAGGTTTTACTGTGGGCTCAATCCTTAATTAAGGATGAGATGTACACTTGAATAACGTCTCTCCATTTCCCAAAATATATTCTTCCCTAACAACCCAGTATATCTCTTTGTTCCAACTCTTTCTCGGAGCACATATAATTGAGTTTTATGTGATAAGTCTCTGGAGGCTGTATTCATCAGGCTTATATAAAGCTAGCAGAGTGCCAAAGAACAATCTAGCCAGCAATGTCTTTCTATCACAGAAAATTGGGATGAAATAGACCTCAAGATATCACATACTCAATTCTCTTAGGCAATTCCCTTCTGGCATTCCTGACACCAGTTTCTCTAACCTAAAGGCTACAAGTAGAGGGAAAATACATTGCCCTCTAGGACAATCTCCTCAAGCGCAAAAAAAGTCTTTGAAAGCTTTGTAGATAGGCAAAAGAGAGTAGATACAATATCTGTTACTTTAGGGAGGGTTTTGTCTGTCTCTCATGACCTTTCCATAAATGTGCTGCCGGTGAGAGCTACCATCAACCAAATATAGAATTGATTAAAAAATCCTGGTCAGAGTAGTCCTTAATGCTTCACCATCAAACTGTAAAAATTTATCAAATGGGTTTTTACATTAATGATTCTGAACCCTTGAGTAGACTGTGCACTTAATATGTTTGTGTGTGTGTGAAGTGGAAAAGATTGCACCCACTTTGGCAGAACAAAATCACATAAAATTATCTTGACAAGTCAAGGAAATAATCTTTGCACAATTCTGTGTTTCTGTGGGAATAATGAAATGCACAAGTTCAACTGGAAGAACATCTGTGAAGCAGCTTTGCAGGAAAGGAGCTGGGGATAGAATGACTCCTAGATCAAAGAGGCTTTAACAACTCATGCTTTTCCAATATGGCATCATCTGAGTTATTAGCAGGACTATCAGCAGTCAAACTGACTAAGGACCCACATGAGTAAAAGCCTTACTAACGGGAATACTCTGCTCTAAGCACCACAGTTTAGAAATTATTATATTAGGGGAAAGTTTTCAGAGGAGAGCAACAACAACTGGTAACAAAAGTTCAGGGTGTTGGGGGAATCAGGAATGGTGGGGATATTTATTTAGTCGAGGTACTGCATTTCAATGAGAAAATTTATAAATATTTTGCTGTGTCTCCTGGATATAAGGCAAGAGCAATGGTCCTGAATTGCACATAGATAAGATGTCTATGATGGTGTGGACATTTAACAGAGAGAATGTATTAAGCAAGAAAGAATATAGAACTTTCTAGAAAAAAATCTTTACCAGGAAAATTTCTGGAAGAGTTCCTGAAGTTGGGAATGAACTAGCTAATATTAAGAGGTCCCTTCTAGCCCTATTCGTTATTGTTGGGTCTGGGACAACTGAGTATTCATCTCCTGTGCTGAACCAGTTTTAGAAAAGCTCATGATATATTCTTGGCCCAATGCATATAGTAGCTTACAGGTTTAGATCATTAATTTTCTGCTGTGGACCTAATCTACACAATGCATATAATTCTTACTGTAGGCAGTCAGTACTACTGTCTCTCACTTGCCTCTCCAGCACAACATAGTCTTTATAGAAAAACCTATGTTTCCTGACCTACCTTGTGTTTTTCGCCCAATACATTACTGGAGGGAAGACTCCTTTTCCAAACTCATAGTTGTTTCACTTTTAATAAAGATTTATTAAAGAAAAAAAAAAACAGTACTGTTCCTGCCTTGGTCTTTTTTATCAGCTGCTCTGTGGGAGTGACATAATTGAAAGTTCCATTTAATGGCACATGTGACACAATTTGAAATTGCATTTACAGGTGCACAAGGACAGATAGTTCTCCATAGTCAATGTTTCAGGACTATGGTGTTTTACCAATGGCATATGATGCAAAGTGAACAACATTGTGTTTGCATGCCTATTGGAGCACAACGTGCAGTGCAGCACAATGCAGCATGTGTCAGCTTTTGTCTGCTGATGGCAATGACCCCTTGAGCCAAATTCATCAATGTCTCAGAACAATAGATTTCTTTCTCTGTGGTGTTTCTAATTTAGAGTAACAAATGGCTTTTATTTATTTCAACTGTAGTTGGTTCTGGTAATAGGCTTGGACTGATACCCACAGAAAACAAAGCTGTGTGTTCACCCTTTCTTCTCCATTCCTGCAGAAAAGCTTTAAGTTAAAAATACTTTAAATAAAGCATAGGTAATCTCTCTGATTAAAACCTACTAAAATTTTCCCTTTCCCTGCTATCATCACAAAATTATCTTCATTAATATTTTTTTCCCTCTCCTCCATTGGAAATCACATAACATTGTTGGAAACAATAACATTTACAGGAATGATCCATAGTTTTGCTGAGGAAATGACACTGTTCACTAGTGGCAAACTTCTTTGAAATTTCAGGCTTGTCATTCTCTCTTACTTTCATAGCAATACCCACTAATGGAAGTTTCTCCAGTTACTGCTGAATCTAAAACCTTGCATCTTCAGAAAAGCATTAAAAAACTAAACGAAACTAAACTGAGATATCTGAAATCAACCTTCAGCATGGAGAGGCCAGGCAAATATGAAACAATAGATATCAGGATAGATTATGTAAAAAAACGTAGTGGGCCATGATCTTATATGCACCTCAAATTGTCTTAATTACCAAAAGTGAATGAAACTTAAAAGACCACTAAATCAAGACAGCAGTCCCTTTATCTCCACATCACTAGACACCGCAACTGCCCAAGGAGGACAACCTGGCTGCAGCAATCTTGCTACATATCATCTTCATCCAGGACTGTGGTAAATCTTGTATGTGAAAAACATACAAATCTATGAACGAATAAAATATAGAAATTGTTTAGTTACCATGTCAAAACCAGTTTCATTTTGTCCTTGTGAGGCTCTAGTTTGTTTTCACTGCAGGTTTTCATGCTCCAGAGGAACATCCGTCTCCAGGAGTCCTCTAAGACTGTTAGCAGATGAAGAATTGTTTGCACACCTGGTGGGTTAACACAATGCTTATTCTTCAAAAACCACCAGCCCATGGAACTACACAATGCTTATTCTGTAGGATCAAATTAAATGTTAACCAAGAAGAAGAATGGGAGAGCAACCAGCCCAGTTATGCCAACTTTTCTCCTAACTTTGGAAGTAGCAGCTCATCAGGCTGTCAGGTATGGCTTTGTGGTCACCAATCACCAGGAACCACCGAAGAGACCCCCAGGACAGAAGAATATGTGCGCAAAGGGGAGTGAACATATGTTACTGATTTTGAGGAAATTATTATCATATGTATGTTCACTCCAGGAAAACCGATGAAAATGTATGTGAAATACAGTATATAAACATGAGCCTTTTCTGTACTGAGCATGTACAGAACTTCAGAGCAAATATCCCCTTGTGCATCTGGCTGAATAAAGAATTCAGCCTGCTTCTTAATGTTACATTGATGTTAAAGAGTTTTACTTCACCAATTTTTGGTAACAAGACCACTGCATTCTTCTGAGGCAAAGACCACAGGTGAAGCAAGTGAGAAGCAGAGAGAAAAGTACTTCTCTTTGAGGCCCTCATGAGTTGCATTTCTAGAAGATGTCAGTTCATTCTTGCTACATTGCAGAATTTTCCCTGGAGAAGGTCTCCTGATCATAACGACATAAGGGGAAAAGAAACAGACATGTGCTACGCACTCTCTCAGGTAGGTTGTTCTGTACAAGCATGGAAGAAAACATTAAAGTTTCTTGCAATCCACCAGGTCTACTTGACCTGTAAATCCCATTTTCTAGGGTATTGCCTAGGTGAGAATTCTTTTTGAAAGTTTATAATGCAGATTAACACTCTGGGCCACCATTTATTCAGTAATTCAAAACCAAATCCTGAACATACACCATTGTTCCAGACCCATTGTTACTCTCTTGCAAGCTGCATAATCTATGAATACGTTGGCATGCAAAAGTGTGTGCTAATTAATAGATGTTTATCACAACGTGATACACATCATGAAATTTTTTCATTGTCTTTGATCCAACAGTCACTGGCAGTATCACAATGCAGAGTAACTATACTATCTTATTACTATCCTCCTATGCATGTTAAAAATTTGCATAGCTGCAAAGCATGAATTTTGTTCACAGTTGGGATTTCTGTACACTGATGTCTCATTTGAGCAGTTTAAAGCAAGAATTGAAATCTTTCTGCCAAAACTTTTCTTCATTAATTTTCCACACCCTTGAGTGACTTTTTTAGCTGCCTTGGAAATAATTCCTCTTTGTAATTAGCAGGAGGCACTGCTTCTTTTAGATCATAATTCCTCTCCTCTTTTTTTTTTTTTACCAAAGCCACCTTCCAGTACCTGAAGGGAGTCTACAAGAAAGATGGAGAAGAGACTTTTTACAAGAGAATGTTGTGACAGGAGAAGGGGGAATAGTTTCACACTGAAAGTAGTTTAGGTTAGATACTAGGAAGAAATTCTTTAGTATGAGGGTGGTGAAGCACTGGAACAGGTAGCCCAGAGAAGCTGCAGATGGCCCATGTCTGGAAGAGCTCAAGGCCAGGTTGGAGCAAGTGTCTAGTGAAAGGTCTCCCTGTCCACAACAGAAGGGCTGGAACTAGATGTTCTTTGAGGTCTCTTCCAACCCAAACCACTCTATGATTCTATCATTTCAGCAAATAGAATATTTTGATTAATTATTTTCCTGCATTAGTCTGCAACAAAACTAGAAATTAAAATGCCAATATATGTTTGTATCTTATGAAAGGAATTCCATATAAAAACAAATAGCTTTTGCAGCTTTTCTGTATGAGAGCTAAGTGTTTTATCTTTTCCTACTGTTGTGGAAAAAACACCTGCACCCACAGGCCCTCTTGACACCAAAAATTAGAGTCAATGCCCAAGAAACCTGTGTGATCATTTTTCACATCACAGAGAATATCTGTTGTGCTCTTGCCTTAAACCTATTTGATATATTATTTTAGGTATATTCACTTAAGAAGACTAAGGCAGACAGAGCTCCCTGGAGGTGGGAAAAAGAGAGGGCCTTGTTCTTCTACCTGGACTTTCTCAACCTCATGTGTCATCTCAGGGGGAAGCTGAGCCAGCAACAACAGCATTTGGCTGACAAGACAGAGGTGGACTACAAGTCTTATACCTACCCTTTTTACTTTTGTTCTGCCCTAATTTGTTGGTTGGTGCTTTCTTCATTTTAAAATAATGACCATTCTGGTGTTTTCAATGAAAAACGGGATTTTTGGGTTATAAAAATCTTTTGGTCTTCCAATGGGAATTCAAAGTAAGGTGAATATCTGAGCAGATCCAAGTCAGAGTTTGTACCAAGTTAGACTTCCATCCAATTGTCTCTAAAGCAATATCTCTTCAGTATTGGCTACAGACATATGATACTTCCCCATCACTTTGCAATTTAGTATAAAACATGAACCCCAAATAATGTCATGGTCACATGTAATCTGAGCATGGTGTACTGCAAGTGCTCAAAAGAGGGCCAGTGCAAATTGAAGACAATAACAGCAATAAAAAAAGATGCATGTAGAAAACAAAATGAGAGGAGAAATAAAGTCAAGGGACAGGTATTTATTTCTAGGAGCTATAGAAGAAGGATTTATTTAGCAACTCACTATTTTGTTTTTTCCCTTTGACAGTTTTTAAAAGAGAAAAATTTTCTTATTGCAGCAAATCCAAATAGCAGTACATGAACCTTACGAGCAAGAATCTATCTATATATCATGCATATTTTTGTTTCAAATGTGGCCTGCATCTGCAACTGCATTTAATTAAAACAAGTTTAAAGAATGGAGAACAAAGCATCAGGGGAAAGCTTAGTTATTAGAAATAATTTCTTGACTGTGAAGGTGGTGAGGCACTGGAACAGGTTGCTTAGAGAAGCTGTGGATGCCCCATCCCTGAACATGTTCAAGGCCAAGCTGGATGGGGCTTTTAGCAACCTGGTCTAGAGAAAGGTGTCCCTGCCCTTGGCAGGTGGGTTGGAACTAGATGATCTTTGAGGTCCCTTCCAATGCAAACCTTTCTATGATTTCATGATGAGTCTGCGGTCAGCAGAAATAGGAAGAAATCACCCTATCTTACTGACATTTTCAAATTAGTGTCTGTTCCAAATCAGATCACAAAATGTTGATGTTTCCCTCAAAGAGGAAAGTTCCCTCTAAAATTTCAGTGGGGAAATACTGGAAATATGCAAATTTTTTAAGATTTCTAGCACAGTCCAAATTCAAGCAAAATAAATCTAATGTTTTGTTTGTATGTTGCTTTTACTGCATTGAGAGAGAAAATGAAACTTGTAGACCTTAAAACCATTTACCAATTTATGAAAAAGAATATCTGAATAACAAGTTGAAAAAATCTTTCAGCCTTTTCTCATGTTTCTGTCAAAACAAAATGATAAGCAGAGACAGATGCTTACTGAGTCAATTGCTGCAATGGTTAAAATCTCATTGCCCGAAGTGAGAGTTCAGTTCCTAATCCAGAGCCACTGGGAATCCGTCAGGGAATCTGACTCCATGTCAGAGTGACCTGGACAACTTGGTAATGTCGATATGGTTCTCATTGTCCTGAGGGTAACAATGAACACTGGAAAGATCCTTTCCATCCCTTTGTTTTAAGTTCTGGCAAAGAGACTGTAGCAAACAATGCAAGGAAAATAGCTTTTTAATCCACCACATTTCTGAAGTGAACATCTAAGTGAGACTTGATAAATTTTTAACTGTTTTAATTCTACCACCTTAATCATGAAAACACAACAACCCGGAGGAACTTTTAACACCATACTAGTAAAGCATTGCAGAGTAATCCTTTTGCTTTTCCTCTTTACCCACAGACTGCTGCAAAGCCATGCAGACCCACAAAGGGCTGTGGGTTCCTGTTATCCTTGGTAACCCATCCAGAGCTTAACTTAGCATGAATGCTGAAAGATGTTGCACTAACAACAAATGAGATTTAGTGGACCAAACTTCACAGCATACAGACTCCTTTCTTTGGTGAACATGAAACAGTGGGTTTGAGATAGCCAGAGGTCTGGACTTGAAGATTAACTGAACAAGTAGCAGCAGTCCATGCCAGCCTGAAGCTAATAAACCACACAGCTAATAAACCTTCTGTGGTTGTTGCACTCCTGGTCCTGAAGAGAAAGAAGTTGTTTCAAATTTTCCATGGACACATGACTATGAGCTGCACAGCTTGTATCCCATTACTTATTTTATTCTATGCTAGTACAAGTAGCCCCATGGTACTTTACATTACAAAAAGGAAGAACCAGGGAGCCAAACCCACCTCCCAGATGCTGCTCTCCAGCAGTGTTACAGAGAATGAGAACAAGATTTTATCCCCTTTCCTTATGGTGTTTAGGTGATATGGCAGAACAGTGTACAAACATCCAACTCCTATAGTGGCCCAAGGAGTACCCTGTAGAGTGCCAAATGTTTATGGAGAATACACAGTATACAAGGAAACCAAACCTTAAATCCTAATTTGATACCAATGCTAAGATACATTTATTTATAATTACTGTTAAGTACCTGACTTAATTGAACTGGTCATGAATAAAAATCCTAACAGGACAGGACAAAAAGTGGGAAAAAGGGAGCCATTACTAGGTCACATACCACATTAGTGTCTGACTGTACATGGACCCTGCAAATAAGGTGTTTCCCAATGTCCTTCTAGAGCTGTGACCACCTGCTGAAACACTTTTGGGCATGTCTTGCACCTAAATGTCCAGCTGAAAGTGGAGGAACTTCATTGGAAATAAGTGCACACACAAAAAAAAAATCTCAGGAATGTCTGTGTGAAGTTATTGCAGCAACACTGACAACAAAGTCAACTAGCTAATCAAAACCAAAAATTCCAAGTTATGTTGTCCTTAGAAAGAACCTTGCCCTTTCTTTTGAAAGCACCAAGAAGGAGAAATCTATCAAATGTTAGAGGGAAACTGCATGGCTCTTGAGCAATTTCAAATATATATGCATTTTCTTGTAGTAGGTGAACATGCTTTATTTTTGGCATTTCAATTTTTTTGTTATGGTTTTCATTCCCAGAGGATCCTAAAACCTGAAGTCCTTTACCTGTAGAAGTTAAGTAATTTCAAAAACCCTTCTAATAATCACTAGAAAACTAAAATCAATGGGAATATATGTATTCAGTAGCTAGCAAAAGTCTGCTGAATATTCTTTGAATTTTTCCTGTAAACAGGTAAGAATCCAAGATGATATGACATCTGGTAATAAATAACATGTTTGTTGTTAAGTCTATGCAAAAAGGCCTGGTAGGTTTCCTTTTTTGGCTTGTTCATTTTGTACGGGTTGTTTTTGTTACCTGGAGTTTTATTTCCAGGATGGTGAAGCTGTGGTGCAGCCTAAAGACTGCCACAGTTTGCCAGAGAACACGTCAGCAACCAAAGATGAACACAAAGATGTCTGAAGACACGTTTTAGAAATAAGCCTTTTTCCAAGAAAATTGCAAGATGAATGTCTGGATTTTTGTTTATCTTTTAGAAGTCACTAAGTTTAAGTAGCCAAACAGATGAGAGGAAAAGAGACAAAATTTACAAGTAAATCCCTTGCAGCCAGACAGTGGGAGCTGAAAGACATTCTAAGAGAACACAGGGAGTTATGACTTGACAGAGAGGGAAAACCCCAGTTAAGATAAATGCTCACACATTGTGCACATTGCTAGCTAAGAAGCTCTCTTATAGCTCATTCTTTCCTTTCCTTTCCTTTCCTTTCCCTTCCCTTTCCTTCCCTTCCCTTCCCTTCCCTTCCCTTCCCTTCCCTTACCGAGCGGCCTGGGCACACATTCAGGCTGGCACTGGGACGGGGACACACCCTGGGAAT
>VXAD01010138.1:362288-401185 GCA_013399195.1 Dicrurus megarhynchus
CTTCCCCCCTTCCCCCCTTCCCCCCTTCCTTTTTCCTTTTTCCTTTTTCCTTTTTCCTTTTTTTTCTATTTTGACATATTAGATCAGGCTTCAGTGTTTTCTGAAGAAAATTGGATGCACTTGTAATTCCAGCAGCCTTAAACAGTAACAGAGGAATTAAATTGGCAAATTGTGACAGCCCCTGCAAGGTTGCAGAAACTGTAGTGCTTAGACTGGTGCCAAACGAGCCAACACATGCGGAAAATTTACAACAGCAATTACTTCCTATAGAAAGAACAAAGTTTCTCTCTTCTGGCTGACCAAGAACTCTCAGTTTCCTTTCCAAAGTAAGTTAAATTAAAATCCCCTCACAGATTGCATCAGGCAACAATGACAACTCCTGTAGATCCAGGACTAATTTTGTATCACATATACATTCATCTGAAGAAGTTCTTGAGTTTGTCTGTAATGTTTGGAACTGTCCAGAACTCAATGGTAGTTGGTAGAGACTGCACTTGAAGCAGGGTTATATTTAGTTGTTACGAGTTTCTTTCTCACGTTACCTACCCTGTTGAGCTATACCACACAACTGTGGTGGAAGCAGGGGAGTCTGATGAAAAGGCTTTGGTTTCTTCTTTCCCAGTCCAAATGCACTTCTATGTACAAATTATTTTTTTTGCCCAAAGAGCTCAGAGGGTAAATCATCCCATGTATTTCCAGAAGAAAAAAAACAATCTAGGACTCAGGCACCTTTTTGTTTCCTTGGTTTTTCCAATTCACTAAGCAAGACATTGCAAAGAAGCCATTCCCCTTTACAAATATTTTCTCCTCTCTCATAAAATTAGCAAAAATAAATATATGTTAAATATAGATGCATATAATATAATTTAAATATATATATATATAAAAATATATATTATATATATAAAATCAGTGTTTCAGACTCCTTGCAAGAAAACCAAGAAGCACTACTATGTTTGCACTTCACTTATGTACTAGGTTTTAGGAACTGTAGAAGAAAAATATAATTGAAAATTTTATTCACCTTTTATTACCTCAAATTGTTATAATATCTGCAACATCCTCCATATAAATGACCTTTTTTTACTCCCCCTGCAAGTCTCAAATCATCATCTGAGGTACGCTGCAATAAAACATGATACTAAAGCATGGGAATGTGGCCCTTGTGAGGTGTGCACGTAAAAGAAAATGTGTTTGTTTTAACTGCATGCTCTCTGATGAACGATGAACTGTTTTAATAGAAAATAAGACTCTTGTGTCTCATTAGACCACATCAGAAACAACAAGCACATGATCCCTTGAGACTTAATCCAACAGTAAAACCTACCAAACAACAAAAAAAACCAAAACCCACAAGAGATTACTGAACGCCCAAATATTTGTTCATACTCCTAAGGCAGGTGGGGCAGAATGTGAACTGGTGCCTTGATGGTTATCAGCTGCAATACAAAGTATAATCTGGCCTGAAGATTTAGCACTTGGCAAAGCTTAGGTAACACACCTTGGCTTTCAGGGCTGAAAGCCCTAAATCATTGGCATTTCTGCATACTTCTGTTTCCCTGTGTTACAATTCTGTCCATGGGATATATAGTAGCTTTCAAGTATTTTAACTATTACAATCTTACATTTGGAAAAGTCTAGAAAATAAGCAAATCAGGTGGGTTTTTTTCCCATTTAACTGATGAAATGCCCCTAAAAGAAGGCATAAGACAAGTGGTGGACATGATGAACAGAATCGCTTTATCTCAGAGGTACCTGAAGTGTCAGGAAGGAAAGAGCAGAAAATCACACTTTTACTTTGAGTTCTAGTTTCTACTGTTGTAACTTAGTGTAATAGATGAAAAAAAGAAGTTTACTAGTAATCGAAACCAGTGCTATTTTAAAAATATAAGACCAATACTATTGTTTTGCCCTTAGTGACAATAACAAATTGGCAGGACCACAATTTTCTAATGTTCATGGTATAAAACTTCAAGGGAAGGTAGGGTTTGGGGGGAGGAATTGTATCTGCCACTAGGCTCAAAATTCAGAAAGATCTGATTACATAAAATGGAGACGGTATGCAGCAGCTTTTAGTATCCTCTTGATAATGTGGCAGGTCTCAATAAAGGGAATGACAAGTTCATTGAAGTATGTGATGTAGAACTAGAGGAGTGGTATTTTGCGTCCAAGTCCTGGACCATTAGTATGTTTGGGATGGAAGACAGTGGTTCACAGTACCTCTTATATTATCAAATCTCTTGCCATATAAAAAAAAAGATAATATTTCTTTATCGAAGGGTAGTACTGATTCTTTATGCAGTCCAACATCTATTTTCAGTGAAGCTGCCAGAAGAAGCAGAGGCACATTACTCCTGTGGGGATAAATTTCCAAAGATGTGGCTCTCAGCAAACACTTCAATTTAACATATGACCACCTTTTTGAAGGCAGCAATTTTTCCATGTGTTTTGAGGAAGCACAGCAAAATCACAAGTCACAGCAGTCTTGACTTCAGAAAAGGAAGAAATTTCCTTTGGCTCATAGAAAGTATTCCAATACAGATGCTTTTCCTGGAGCTTTGACAGCAGAGCTGTGCCTCTGAATTGTAAACATAGCTGCTGCTTTGGCCACCAGAAATTTGGTTCAAAAATAGAAATACTTTTGAATAAGATAGTCTTGAATTGTAATACCCTGTGAGTTATTGGAAAAGATGCAGATACAATTGGAATCCATTCTTTCACATATGCTCAGAAACCACAGCAACAGTAATTTTTTTTCCTCAAATGCCTTTAAACTCACTCCAGCCATTGTTTAGTGATTTGTAGGCTCTGCAAAAAAACCAGATGGTGTGATTTTACCATTGCTTATTTTACCAGCCAATTTTATTTCACTATTGATTTATATCCTTTCTCCTGCTTGTTGCATCTGCTCATTTCCTGAGGTTATTCTGTAGTAATTTTCCAGGGCAGGGAAAATTTTTGTGTTATGTGTGGATGGTACCGAGCACTGGGTGGCTGCACCCCTAGTGCAGGCAGAACTTAGACACTTAGACACAGTCTTTTGGTGCCATGTGCTGTTTTCAGTCACTTGAGGTGTAGCTTCAAGTTTTTTAAGCACTGTATTTTTTTTTTCCCAGTTAAGAGACCCAGTAGACAGAAGAGAGCATTTCACTTGGTGGATTTCAGGAGAAGGTGCCTAAGGAGCAGCAGGAATAGACTGAAAGATGGTCCACATAGCCTTCCCCAGGGAAAGAAAAAAGTAAAAGGACATGGGCAAAGCCAGGAAAACTCTTGACCGTCCTCTAAATGGTACAGGCAGTACGAGGTGGTACTGAGGGGCCACATGCATGTGCTTCAGTACTTGATTCTCTGTAAGCCAATTGATAATAGAAGTCCTCTAAGCTGCATCTCTATTGTTCTAGTGAAAATGCTGTGACTTGCTGTGAAAATAGATTCAAATGAATAGAGAAACTCATCCCAGTACCTATCCAGGGGCAATTCATGCCTCTGACTACAGAGACTTGTGATTTGAATTGGCCCACCCACAGAAAATAAGGGGAGTTTACTAAGTAATAAAACCACAGTTCATCTTCCAAATTGTAGGAACAAGTACATAATTTCTGGTTTACACATTTTTTCCTAAGCAACTTTTTCCTGAGAAACCAGATCATGACTTTTTAAAATGTCCCTGTTTTATTGTTCGGCTCTCTTTTCCTGTTACTTTCCAGTACCATTTAAGAATTGGTACACAGACACAGAGCAGCTGCTTCCTTTTGATTAGTCTTAATGCAACTCATTTACTTATAAAAAAACAAGCCACCCCCCCCAACACGCCAGCTTTGATCAGCATTTGCACTATACTCTCCCACTGGACACCTTAATCTGTAGGTCCTCATTTTATGCTGTATGGTCTGTGTATCAACTACATCACACCATCAAGATGAATTGCTGCCATAGGGATCAGCTGTTCCATTCGTACATTCTATGTAAGGAAAAGGAACGCTTCAGAGTTGTTATTTAAAATGTAAACTTTTTGGAAACTGCTGGATTAAATGAGCTGAATCTGTAGCCGGACTTGTCCTGTGTCTGCTGAGGTACTTGCTGTGGCATTAATACTCCATGAAAGGACTATAAAATATTTCAGTTCCCTGGCACTGCAACCTGGAAATTGTCACATCCACATATCTGACCTGGCAGTGCGTTGTTACATTGCTCCTTTATTGAGGAATGAGCTCAAGGAGAAATGTCCATTGTGTTTTGGAGTGGCAGCACAACAGTCTGGTGGGTGAGAAATGATAGAAGCAGCCCAAGCAGCAACAGCTGCCCTGTGAGGAGCAAAGTAAAGGGTCACTGTTGTAAGCCACAGCACTTCAGCACAGATCTCCCACCCAGACAGAGCCAGGATTAGATGGTGCCACCTGAGACAAGTGTACAAGCACCCACAGTGCTCCAGAGGATGAAAAATGGAGGGACATGCCAGATGGCAAATCCAACCAAGAGAAACCACAGCAAAAGCTACCCAAGCTGCCAGTAGCCGACACACAAACTCTGCTTGTGAGCTCGCTCTCTCTTTCCCCACTTTTTGGAGCACTTTGATTGTTTATTGTTCAGAGCTAGCGTAAAAAAAGCCTCACCTTCAGTTTCTCACAGGCATGTCTAACAGCAACAAGAAAAGTGACAAAGAACCTTATTGCTAAGTAGCTCTGCTAAATGAAAACTAGCAAGGATTATATAGAATAAGTTGCTAATGAAGCTTCAGGCAGGGAAGGCTGAAATAACCCTGATCTAAACAGAAGGAATATCAACTAGAGTAAAAGCAGGAATACCAGCAATTAGCTGAAATTTGAACACACCCTTTGGCAGGATCTCAGAGACCTGTCCAAGCCCAATGAATCTGTGCTTGTGTGCTGTCACACAACAGCTACTCCAAGATACTCTAAAGCAAATGGAGCATCTCCTGTGGGCTGGGGGTTGAAGAGAACAGCTTCATAGGAGTGTACCAGAGCAGTTCTACCAGACAGTACCTTGTAACTTAGGCAGCAAAGCAGCATGGTAGGAGGTGTAGGGTCAAATCCCTTCATGGGTAAACCAAATTCTATTCACACTGGGCTGCTGGATGAGAGAAAGCCACCAGATTCCTGTCTGATTGTTTCTGAAGAGACTGATGTAAGAAGCACCCAAAGGTGTTTAAGCGAAGGAGGGATACACACTGCTGAGCACTGTCTGCACAGAAGTTCAGTGGCTGAAGAATGATAAAGGCTCCAGAACCTGCAGACTAAGATGAAACTGAGCAGAGAACTTCTGAATATCTAATTTTGGGCTTAGACACTTCTAAAGAAAGCTAAGTACAGAAATCCTTTTTTAAACATAGCCCTCCTTGTGACAAAAAGGCATCAGTTCAGGATATCATCAGGTTTTGTGAAGGTTTTAGAGTTTACTTCTGGTATGTGGTACAAAATTTAAGGCAGAGAAAACTCCACAAAGAAGAGCAGAACGCACAAGTGTAAAAATAAATGAGACCAAAATCTGCCCCACAACCAGAAATACTTGTGGAGATTGAATGTTCTTTGACACATTATGTAACACATTGCAGCAAAACATTCAGTTGCTTCCAGGACTCTAAACAGTATGAAAGTAGAGTTATTTTTTTAAAAGATGAAGTGATATTTTTTATTCATTCATAGAGTAAATTTTTATCCATCTGACTGCTTGTATATGGAAGTGCCATATTCAAAGTACAACTGGGTCACTTTATCTTTTGTTTCAAAAGAAATGTCCTTTAATTTTTTTCTGTGAAGGATATAAGGGTAGGATAAGAGGAAGATGAAAAATTAACACCAAGTCTTTGAAATGTAAATTGCCTAATAAAAGATTATCAGTGATAACAGTTGATTTGCGAAGTGTGATGGTGCATCATAGAAATAGTTTTTGAAATGCTGATGCACACAAGGCTCTAAAATAGGTTTTTATTTCTGTAGTGTGTCCAACAGATTTTGTCATCCCTTCCCTTTTCAAGTATGTCAGTGCATGCTAAGATTGGCAATTTATTCAGTATGAAAAATTAATGGCTTTGAAAGAATATGTAGGTGATAGAGAGGCATGGCTTCTGCAGTAAACATTAAAAAACCCTACCAGTACTGTTCTCTGGACTTTGATCGGTAAAAATTCTAAGCAGTAAAACAAGCTTTCCAAAGTTCCTATAAATTTTTGGAGATTCCAGATTATGCTAGCACTTCAGGGTTTCAGATATAAATTAAGGTGGATTAAGTTGGAAAAGAAGGAAGAAATGGCTTGTAAGAAACTCTCTTCAGATTGCTGTCAGACCTCACAATATTACCACTATTCATATAAAATGTTACCAGTGTGACCAGGTTTTGTTATTGAAGTGTCTTACAATGATAGCAAGAGATTAAATCCTAGTTGCAAACAGTCAGTATTGATTTCTAGTTTATTGAAAATTTTACATGTTTGTCATTGTATTTATATGCATTGCTCAGTCATGCAGTGTTAGTTCTGTCTTTGGGATTATGCACGTTTTTGGTAGCTGCCTAGATAATCTTTATATGTTCCTCCAACTACCCCAGCACAATTCTCTAGTTGCACTACAACAAAATCAGGTCTGGGTGAGACTGAGCAGTAACATCACGGCTCGGTGCAGGCTGGAGGGTTGCTGGGAGCAGTGGGGGTCCCTGGGGTGCTGGGAGCAGTCCACTGCCACCCAGGACCATCCCCCTGCCCCAGCCAGGGTGCTCAGGTGCCCTGCTGTATCATAAGCCTTCTGTGAAGCCAGTGCAGCTACTTGTCACAAACACCCTCTGGGCCTCGTGATAACTCCGATGGAGAGCCCCGACTCATTCATGGTGGTGTCAAGACACAGGTGATGTCCCTTTCTCTCATCCACATCAGCATTTGCCCTCTGCTTCGGAGGAGTTTTACCTCAGAAATATATACAAGCAGGAAGAGACGAACCTTTCAATAACCTAAGGAGCAAGTGTTAACTGAGTTGTCCTCCAACCACAGCTTCTGGGATTGCCCCCTTCATGTGCCCACAGACTGGATAGCAAGCTGGAGGTTTGCAATACTGAGAGTCAGTGTGCCTGGGGTTTTCAGAGGCACTGAAACAGATGCTAGTTTTCATATTTAACACCTTTGAAAGGAGGTAGAGAAGAGCCTACATATGATACACGGATCCCAGCTAATTCATTTTGTCAGGTCTAGTGGGAGTAACAGCAGAGAGAGAAATAGCTTGATTTGGGCACAGTGATAAAGTGAGAGATGATGTCCCAGCAGAATCAGCTGCACAGAAAGCTCCCAGATCATGGTCCCTGGACCAGACACAGTGAAGTGAAGCTCTCTCAGAGCTGGATCCCTGCCTTACAGGGATGGGGCAAGGACTAGTTAGTGTGATATGGGGGCTGAGAAGGAAGAGAAAGTGGAGAGAGAGGGAACTACCTTTTCCCATGGTAGTAGAGCCAATTTAGTCCACAATTGACGTGGTTCTTAGCAACAGAAAATCGCATAGACATAACCTCTTCAGCAATTTCTGTTGATCTGCTAAAACAATCACTCTAAAATAATATTATTGCAAAACTCTGCAACTTGGAAATTTCTCAATGAAATATGCTGTGGTCTGGGAGCACAATAGATATAAGGGACATGGTGAACATTTACAGCAGTACCCTTCTAAAAAATCCTTATTTTCTTACCCAAACTACTGTGTTGTGTATTTCTAGTGCTGAAATCCCCAATTTGAACCTGTAGGAAGCAGATGAAACAGATTCATTTTCATCCCAAAGTGAAGGAGTTCTCATACACATCGTATGTTCACCTCAAGGTTCCTTTGATCAAAAGGAATCTGTAACCAAGTGTGTAACACATCAGAGGGTCCTCTTCTGTTTCCTGACTAGAGGAAGGTGGTACTGCTAGTCAGTGGTTACAGAAAGCAAGATGCAAGTAGTGCAGAAACTCCCCCATCCCCTACCTGTCACCCACAGTAAACAAAAAAACAAAGAAAAAAAGCAACAGCAAAAAAATTAACCCACAATGAAAAAAACGGTACAAAATTCAGACTTTTTGAATAGGTACTACGTGTACCTGACACTTCAAATAAGTCAAGTAACTAAAACACTTCAAATAACTTCAAATAACTGGTCAAAGTGCTACAACTTAAACATACATTTCTAAAAACAACTTGTGACTCAATGATGATTCTGTATTTTACAAGCAGAGTGATGACTGGCTTGCATCCACACTGAACTTCTGAGTCTGTGACAGTTTCAAGATGGAGAGTTTAGTGTACATTAATTAAAGAAAGAATGTATGTTTCATATCTGCATGTCATTATGTCACTTCAATCACCTAAAACTCTCTTTTCATATTCTTAAGACTGTCTTCCATATGTTTCAGTCACTTATGCACTGCACCATAAAGGTTTTCTTAGAAAACCTTTCCTTAGAAAGAAAAGCCTACAATTTGTATTATTCCTATTTAATGAATTATAGAGGCTTTGACACAAAGAATGAATAAACCCATTTTGGATAAACAAATTTTACCTGAAATTTTTACTTGCTTTCTTCTACTGTGATACGACAGATGTTTTCACAGAATTTCTATTACAGAAATTTGTTTTTGTTTTCTGTAAGTTCAGCTGGCTTCGTAAACTCAGGCACAATATTATTTCAACTGGAGATTTTGGTCATCTCTTTCCCACGAAGAAAATCTTGCCTTACCCTTGATACGTACAGGGCATCCATTTAGGAGAGACAAGAAAGACGTGGACCTGTTTGGTCAGGTGCAGAGGAGGTCCATGAAAATGATCAGAGGGCTGAAACACCCTTGCTAGGTTGAGAGTGTAGGAGTTGTTCATCCTAGAGAAGACAAGGCTCTGGGGAGACCTTGTTTAGCTGCCTTCCAGTATATAAAGAGGGCTTAAAGGAAAGGTGAGAGTAAACCTTTTACCAAGGCCTGTAGAGAAAGGAAAAGTTCAGCTGAAAGAATGTAGATTTAGATTGGATACATGGTCATATTTTTTATTATGAGAATGTATAGGCACTGAAACAGGTTGCACAGCGAGCAATGTGTGGATGTCCCATCCCTGGAAGTGTTCAAGGCCAGCTTGGACAGGGCTTAGAACAACCTCATCTAGTGGAAGGTGTCCCTACCCATGGCAGAAAGCTTGGATGAGATGGCCTTTAAAGGTCCCTTCCAAGCCAAACAGTCCTGTGATTCTATAACTTCCTGATAGATTTAAATCATACAACAGGATGTTATTTTCCTACACAGACCACTCTGCATGAGGAATCAAAGAGGTAAGAGTCAGGTTTGTGTATCTCATTCCACATTCTTTTGCTCTGCAACCCATACCTCCTCTGCCCTGGTGCTTCCCGTCCTTTTGTGTCACCTCCAAAGACGTTTTATTCCAAGGCTCTCTCAGATGCTATTTCTTCTCTGAAATCCTGTCCTTTTACTGATCTTCCATTCCAGGCCTTAGTTCACTGCCTTTTCATGGTACCCTTGGCCACTTGCCATACTTCTCGCCTGACTGATTACACCTCTGTCCCGTTAAGTGCTCAACTCAGATGTCCAGCTTGGGGCATGACAAATACTGTGCAGTTCAGCCTATATGAGTGCATGCACTGCTTATACACTCAAAGTGAAAGGCCTTGCTGGGTTTGACAACCACAGTCAATCACTTGAAGACTTATACCCACCTTTCATGGAAACTACAAACAGCTCAGAGGAGTTTCTTCACTTTTAGTAAACCTAATCAGAAACTCTGAGATGGTTTTAAAGTTACTTCATCAACCATTCTGCTCACTGCAGACCTGTAGCTAAGAATAATGCCAAGAAGCAGCTACCTGAGGAGGCTGGATATTACAGCTTGTCATCCTCACCAAAAGGCTTTCAGGTGCCTTGAAATCTGCAGCACAACATGAAGCCAAGACAAACTCTTTCCTCCTTTTTTGTAAATCCTCGAAATACAGAAAGTCTTCATTAAACCTTCTCACTTCCCAGGTGGTTATTTTTCCCTGTTTCCAGTGATATTTTTTTTCATTTATTTAAAACAGGATGCCCAATAACCAACCTAAAGTAGGTATTAGACAGTTAATCTGCAGCAATACTAGTTGTGGTATGAAGAAAAAAAGTTCAGGACTTACAGGCCCTTCATTTTTCTGTTTCAGTAGCAAATCATGGCATCTTAGTTGACGGTTAAACTGCAGCAGTACTAATTGTGGTATCAAAAAGAGTTCAGAACTTATAAGCCCTTTATTTTTATGCTTCCATGGCAGATAATGGCATATTACTCCACTTCTAAATGACATATTAGAAAAGAAATGACATCTTTATTCAGCATTTCAACAATAAACTGATGAACTCTCAAAAAGAAATGCAGCCTTAATAGGTATGTAAGTGATCATTATAGTGAACCCAACTTGTTAAGAATTTCCACCTAAAGGCATTTTCAACATCAGTTTTTCTCTATTAGCTAATTTTGACTTTTTAATGAGACCATCGGTGCACTCTGGTGGTGCTATTTCAGTTTGCCTCTAATTATAAACTCAGTAGGTCACAAAACAGCCTGAGGGGGACTCCACCACCCCCCCCCCCCAAAAAAAAACCCAAACAAAAAACCAACCAAAACCAAAATGAATAAGGAAAAAATCTACAGAGAGCCAAATTTATCAATAGTCCCATTAAAAATACCAAATACAAACTCGAGCCTGAGGGAGAAACCAGCAGGCACAGTTTCACAGTTTCATTTTGCGCTGAAAGAAATACTAATTTGTCCCCAGACTTACTATATTTAAACCTTGCTTGCACGCCTGGGGGTTTCACTTGCAGAAATACAGTGCCATCACCTCAAACCTGCAGCACAGGAGTTCCAGTCTTAGGAACATACCTGTCAGTCTTCCACAGTGAGAAGGAATGAGAGCACAGATACATTAGCATTGTAGGCCCGATGGGGAGTGTGTTTTTGAAAAGAATTTACATACATCCTTCACATACATTGGTTCATGCCAAGGAGCAGGCTCAGACCAGAACAGCTATACTCCTCCTGGACAGCACTGGGAAGTTCAGTGCTTTCCACAGACTGACCTAGTGCCCTCCAGCCCCTGGCAGACATTCAGGTCAGAGGATGAGACTAGCGCTTCTTCGAAACTACTTCACCACCACCTCCAAAAAATGTCAGCGTGCCAACACCAGCACCATGGCAACAACCTTGTTAGCTTCTAAGTCACGCTACTTCGGAGAACAGATTGAGCTGAAGTGTAACATGACCGCAAACAACTGCAACTCTGATAGCATAGCTACAGCACTGAGAATATTTTCCTTGACCTTAAGCAGTTTTTCTACTCCTCTGGGAAGTACTCAGAACTTTTAAAACCCAATTCATTAACAGAGCTTCCTTACACAAGGAATAGTTCTCCTTGCAGTTACACAGTTAGCAATAACAGTGAAAGATGGAAAGATTATAGGAAATTATGGGTGAACAACTCAGAGCACCGTTTTGCCTAAACCACAATGCAAGGGGAGAGGGAGGAAGAGCAGGATAAATCGACTGTGAATACATTTCAATTGTTAATAAGAAAAAGATGTGTAACTCAAAAAGAAGTCAGAAATTTAAAGCATCCCAGAAGTTGCTGTTATCACAATTTCTAGCCAGTTCAAATGTGGACCTTGATCATGTTTTTAAAGGGAACACAGAAATAACTGTCTGTGAATGCAGCAAATTGAACTATGTGTCCCAGTAAATCTCATTAACTCTTATTTTCTCCTAAGCTCCCATCAGAGAGATGTACTGTGGGTTAGTGTGAATATCATGAAGGAAGATTTGTTCCCACCTAGATCCTGTGTTATCACTGCCTTAGCAGGTGAGGATCAGCACAGTTCCTTCTCGTCAAAGACTCATTTGAGGCCTGGGAAGGGAAGGACAAGACAGTCTAAGCAAACTGATAGGTCCCCACTGTACTTTGTCATGTAGCTCTTTTCACCACCTGTCAATACAACAGTAGCTGCTTATGTTAAGAGCTTCTCTAGTTTTTATGGAAGAACGGCAACCAAAATCATGGTATTTTAGCAGCATATATATGCGGAAGATTACATGGTTATCAATCTCAACATAACAAGATACTAATTTTTACATAAAAACACTCCTAGTGAATGTGGCATGCAACACTGCTGTGCATGCAGCCAGAAATGTGTTCATCTGCTGATAGTGAAGGCTTACAAAGATAGATGTAGCTGTCTGAAATTCACAATTTCCTGCTCTATTCAAAGGGCTGAAAAATGTTTCACAAAAAGGAAAGCCTACACCATCTCTTTCTTTGAAATGTAGAGAGAAGTGAGAGGATCATTCTCCTTCACCCTTATTGCAGAATTAATAATGTCCTACTCTGGAGAGGGAAGTATGGTTTCCCTGGGTATGGCAGAGGCCAGAACTGTCCGGTCCAAAGTCACAAAACAAACTGATGGAGTCAGAAACCTCACTGTCATACTCAAGTAGCACAGCTTTCCACACAACTTTTTTACTTCCCTGCAGTCAATTGCTTTTTAGTTCATCTAAGAGTGTCTCTTCTTACTTACAACCAATCCTTTATCATGGGTTTTTCTTTAGCAGTGCCAGGTACGCAGCTTGGTTAGTGCTCCATAGGAAATAGTTCTGGGTCATGTCAGGCAGGACAAGGGGTGCAACTGGACTGTCCTTAAGTAACAAAAAACAGAAGGCTGCAAACTTATCATCACTGGGAAAAGGTTTGACATAGCAGAACAGCGGCTCCTGAACAAAATAAGTTTGAGATAAT
This sequence comes from Dicrurus megarhynchus, assembly GCA_013399195.1. Lineage (NCBI taxonomy): Eukaryota > Metazoa > Chordata > Aves > Passeriformes > Dicruridae > Dicrurus > Dicrurus megarhynchus. Next base: position 375,071 of record VXAD01010138.1, read on the forward strand.
CTTGTACATTCTGTCATCTTTGTTCTCTAAACTCTAGTCATTTTAAATGCCTCAAAGACATCTCTCTTTTCTTTTTTCAAGGGAACTACTCTTAAAAAATAATAATTAAAAACCTCGTTAGTACTATATGAATGTTATGAGAAGTAAAAACTCATTTGTATAAATGCCTATCAGACTTCATATTTAGACACCAGGCACTTTACCAGAAACTGTCTTACTGACAAACATACACAGTCATTTCAAACAGAAAGAAAAGGAGAAATGGTTGAGAAGGGAGAAAATATGTCTCTTCAGACTTTAGCAAATCCAACACTAACTTCTAGTAATGACATCACCCATTTAATAGAAGCCAAGCTACAGACTGGCACCATATTCACCATTTACACCTGGAAACAAACTGGGAAGATAAGATGCAAACCAAAAATCAGTGGAAATTTTATCTTATCTCTCAATACAAGTCCAGAGAATACCAAGTGACTTTGGTTTCAGGATGCCCTCAGATTCTATTATGAGAGGCTCACACTGTTTAGAGCGGCAACAGAGGCATTCCTTTCTCCATCTAGAGAAGACCCCTCTGTCGCGTCGGCTGGGGCTGGGTTCCAGCCCCCGAAGCCCCGTCGGCCCCTGGGGCGGTCAGCCGAGCGACCAGTCCGCAGGCACGACCCACGCACCGCGTCAGCGCGGGCAGGCGTCGGAGCGCTCGCGCCGCGTCCGCGTGTGCCGGCGTCGGAGCGCTAGAGCCGCTGCTTGCGGTCTGCACGCTCCCCTGGCAGGGAGGTGCTGATGGCAGGACCAGGTAGGCACCGAGGAGTAAAGAACTGCGAGGAGGCCGATCCGCGGACCATGCAACAGATTTATTAACAAGGGCTGATCCAACCGGATGGACCCCGAAACGGGGGTGTGCAGGGGTTTTTGAAGAAGGGAAAAGAGGGGAGGTGCCCGGAACAACAGCAAATGGGGTTGAGGGTATAGGGCGGAACACTGAAACATGGGGCCAATTATGGTACAGCAAGGGTGGAGACGACCAACATGCACCAATCACTTAACATAGAAGGGTCTGGAATAAAGGAGTGGTCAGTCCAGGGAGAGTGGTTTTTGAACTTGGGGCTCGCCCATGGGGTCGCCCTCGGACCCAGGCTCCTCCACCCATTGGATGGCTGCAGGTGGACGGACAGGGGGTGGTCCCCACGGAGACCAAGATGAGTTCCCAGTAGAGGAGGCTCCCATAGAGGGTGTCCCAACACCCCTCAACACCCACAGTAACAAAAAAGTGTATAGATAAACACTTTATTTCATTTTTGACATTAGGTGTTTGAAGAACACAGTTTTGGGGAAAGATAAAGCTTCCTAGTTGTCAGTTGTCAGATTCATCACTATTAAAGAGACTATCAAAAATAATTTTAGCCTTACCTTTAATTTAACAATTCAGAATTACTACTTAGATCTCCACTGGCATTCTCTCAAAGAAAACTTTTCAAACTTAAGGACAGAGGGAGAGATCTTGTCCTTCCTCCTTTTCTGCAACAGAAATTTCGTGAAATAAGCCCAATTATTATGATAAATACTAGGCATAGGGTGCTGGAATTATGGAAGCTGCTGCAGAAGACTTACTGAAACTAAAAACCTATTGATCTGATAAGTGTACAAAGACCAATATGAAAAATTACATACTCCATATGTAGAGACAAAGAGAAGTTGGACAATTGCTGTTGCTACTGCCATTCTGAAAAGCACTTGTCAGCTGCACTAACGATTGCTTCATGCAATGTTCGTCAGCGTGACAATAAATATTTCTATCTAGGTTTCTTTCAAAGATGGCTGTATAAAATACTAGAAGTATTCTGTTAGAGCTGAGGCTTTTTAGCTGTGACAGTGGTGCCCCCTACATGTCAAGACCTAAAGTCAAAAGACCAAATGCCTCAGCCAGATTTGTCACTTTCCCCTACATTTTATTTTTCACTGCTTCCGATTGTGTCCCTTTCAACTGCACTTCACCTATACCTCAACTTTAAATATAATTTTCCAAATTTTGTGCCAAAACTGACACAACAAGTCAGCCAACACACTAGATAAAATAACACTCTAAGCCTATGGGAAAGCTTTGTCATTGCTGAGCAAAATAAAAAGTTAGAGGAAATCATGCTTACAATAGAAGCAGAATTTTTTGTCAAAAGGAGAACTGTAAAATTAATAGCTGATTGACACAGAGGAAAAAAAGCACATGTAATGGGTTTGAAATTCAGCTGCCAGATGTGACAGGTGGGAAACAAGAAGTACACAGAACATGATGATCACTCACTGGACATGAAGTACAGGGAATAATTCCTCCAAAGAGAGATTTGTGGTCAAGTCACTAGGTTTCAACAAGGGCATCTGGGATTCCTTGATATTAGTGAATGTTTTGACACTGAGATCAGAAGGATCTGAACTTTGATGCCTGAAGGCCTGGAATTCCTCTCAAGACTGCCTGTTTTTACATAATGAAATTACCTTGTTAGAGCAGAGATCAGACTATTGCATTTTTCTGCGCCAGCAGCAGCAGAAAGAATATATCTCTGGTGAAAGTGAAATATGACTTTAGTGTATATAATACTGTATATATAATACAAAGTATACTTAAGTGGTAGGTGTTTACTCCACCATAATTTTAATTTTTATCAGCCATAGCACATAGTGGTCATTCATATCCAGCAGTGAGCCAACACATCATGTTTGATGCCGGTTAGGATATTTTCAAGACTGCAAAAAGCTGCCAAGAATTGCAATAGGAGGAAGTTCCTTAGTTTCCAGCTCACACCTTTTCTACTGTGAAAAGTTCTTATCTCCCCACTGAGAGAAACATCCAAGTTGTTGCTGTAATAAATATTGGTTTACAAATTCTGGATGAATTTTAGCAATTTAGAGTAAATTCATGGTATTTGTATACTCCTATTGTCTCAGATTATTTCACTTTTAAGGGTCTCTATCAAGATAAAAGGCTATCTCGTCCATGTCTTAAATTCAAGCAGCAACATGATTTCATTGTGCCTAACATTTCTTAGAGGTTGCAAGATTTAAAAACGTGTTATATTTTGATTAGGAGTTTGATACACTAGACACCTCCATTAAGTACCTCAGTTGCAGATGCTTCTAGTGTGTCTAGAGAATGACCCAGCAGTGTTGCACGGTTGCCATAATGTTATATATGTTAATATTTGCTACATTAAACTGGTTCTGCAGCTTGAGGCAGGCTTCAGTTTGCTCCCTGTTCAGTTGTCTCCTTTGGAGGTAACATGAGCTGATGCCCACAGAGCAGTACTGCTCCCAGGTCAGAACACAGGGATGCAAGAGAGTGAACAGGACTATGCTCACACACAGACATCTTCCTGCACTTCCAAAGCCCAAATACATTTACCAAGACCTCAAGCAGTTTGTTGTAGGCTGCTCAGCAGGAGCGCAGCATACCAGGGTGCTGGATCTGGACCCCATTTAGATGTCACTTTATAATGAGCAGCACCTAAGTAGTTATTAAAACTGGGAAAAAAAGGAACTGAAACACCATTATAATTTGCTGCAGTAAAGGCAAGCTGTAGCTGCAAGTATGTGTCTGACAAATTACATAGTGCAGCACATTTGTTTATAAAAATCTCCAGATCTGACATATTTCTGATTGAAGGAAAGTTTATAACTTTCAACAACTTCTGTCCAAAGTAAGAAGATTCCCATTTTAGAGAGATGGAAGTACCTGTGGCTCTCAATAAAATAAAATAAAATAAAATAAAATAAAATAAAATAATGCCCGTCAATTTCAATTGCAATTGTCATGAAATCAAATAACACTGGTGCAGAGTTCTCTGTACTTTCCAAACATTTTAGAAAAGAACGGAATCATAACTGGGCAAGGAAGAGTGAAGCAAAGCAAAAGATACAAGACTGTGTCAGGTGCGGGTGTCCAATATGTGCAGTTATGGTATTTAAGAAAGGGTAAAAACACCACAAGAGGGAGGGGGAGAGAAAAACAAAAAGAAGATATGTAAAACAGGATCATGGACACTGAGCTCTGAGATGAAGGGGCAGGAGGAGGTGTCCCACGTCAGAGCAGGTGTACACTCTTCATCCCATGGAGATGAGCCCATGCTGTAGCAGTTCATAAAGGACTATGTTCTGTGTGAGGAACCCACACTGGAGCAAGAGAACGGTGTGACAAGGAAGCAGTGGCTCTGTTACAGGCAGAGTGCAACCCTAATTCCCCATTCTCCTGCACTGTCTTGTGCAGAAAAGAGGTAGAGTAGTGGGGCTGAGTGGGTAAAGTGGTTGGGGAAAGACATTGTTTTAATTTTTGTCTTTGTATCTCACCATCTTATCCTAATTTTAATTGGCAGTGAATTAAATTAATTTACTGCAAGTTGAAAACAGTAAAAAAGTTGGAAAAAGTTGAGACAGTATTTGGTGAGTGATCTCTCTGGCCTGACCTTGATCCCTGATCTTTCTCATCCTGTGTTCTCCCACTGCCGCGGTGGGGCAGTGAGAGGGCGGCTGCGTGGGAGCGTGGCTGCACACCAAGGCTAACCCACCACAGTGACTCACTGAAGGTCACACAACAGCTCACAGAAGCAAAGCCAAGAACAAAAACTATCTCTCTGGTCTCCCAGCCCAGTGTATGTTCCTGTCAGCCAGGTCTCTGACCTCCCTCATTGCTGCAGGAGAACAACTCAGTTCACGCAGGGTTCCACAGGAAACATCAACAAGGTACACAGAGGAGCCAACAAGAGCACTGAGGCTGTGACTAATGCCTGACTTCAAAGGAAGCATTGCACTGGCACAGTACAGCTGAGGCTTAGGAGACCTTGCAGTTATTTCAGCAAGTGCTTTGGCACCAGCCACGTCAGTAACATTTCATGAAAATAGCATCTGCGGAGCATCAACGCACGTCAGTATACCATTACACTAATTTTACACTTGGATTTGTTGTCTGCAGTTTGCTGTAAACACCCAGCTGTTTTAGAAAGCAGACCTTACACAACAGAGTAGGGAAAAATTATTTTTTTTTTCTATCACAGTTTTCACATGCCTTCTAAACCATTGCCATTCTCTGACTTAAGATACAGGAACTTTTTAACTTTTATGACATACAGTTGAAAAAGTAAGTTCTGTCTGAATCAGAAGAGATGGAAAATTAACCACAAAAGATATTTTTATGTTTACAATTCATATAGAGTTATATAAGTATATTTAAAGTAACTATAATAAAATTTCACCAGTACAACTACAGCAAGTATAACTGTGGAAAAACCCTTCATATTTATACTGGATTTTGGAAATATTCCAATTTGTATTGGAAAAATGTTGCATTCCTACTGGGAAAAAACACAGCTTTTTCTTTTTTCTCCTCTCTCCATTAGCCATGCTCATTGTGTCTGTTCTGATTCAATACACTGTCAACAACCTCCACAAAATACCCTATCACCGTCTGTATACATGGATACACTCAGGGCTTCCAAAAGAGCTTGTAAATATCACAATGGCTTGGACAGGTGTTCCACTCTAAGGTAATTTTTTTGGCTTTTTTTATCTGTAAAAGTGACACACAAGGACAAAACAAGCATGAATCTACGGTGGCATTCAGCTGCAAATGATCAATGACCACATCAATTGTCTAATTGTTTTTCACAGTTCTGTGTGAGCAGAGACAAAGCCAGTTACTCTGGTAAGAAAGTTGTCAGGCACTTATTATGAATGTCACATAATTTCGGGATCTGTTTGTTTTAGCATGTTATGCCCTATTATTAGGGCACAAATGCTTGAACGCTTTTACAGGGTGCACAGGTGGTAGCAACTTATCACATGGCAGACATTAATATAAAAAAAGATATGATTTTGGACTAAAATGACGCATTTATGAAACAAAGCCAAAGTGATCAACTTTGGCTGTATTTCAAGGTTTTCCAGGCTGCTTACAAAAACAATACGTTTTGCAAAGCAAGTAACACTTGAGAAGAAAATAGAAGTTTTGCACATTTTCCTTTCCTCAGATAAAAATGGCCACTTAACTTTTTACAAAAGAGGTGCTTATACAACAATCACCTGCAGTGCAAGGTTATTACCAACAGGAGATGCTGTGGTCTCCATCACACTGTACTACACCAACAGAAACTTGAAAGACATTAGAGTATTTCTGGGGGCATATAGTGGGATATGCAATCAGGACATGTAATCTCTCTCACAACTTAGATATTTTAAGATGCATTCTCAGCAGATTAGCAAGCACAAATGTAATCTTAAAGCTTTGATCTTGTTTGAATCCTCAGGCTATAGAAAATCTTTGATTTTGTACCTCTGTATAAGAGCTATGAATTAGAAGAGGCCATAGGAAAGTGGCAACAAAATCAAAAGAAATTTGGCCATGATGAGCTTCTGCTGAGTTTACAAAAGAGAGGGCATAGCCAAGACTTAGATAAGAAAATAATGTTGGAGTATATGCTAATGCATTTAAAAAGGTCTGAACTAAATAGCGATAAAGTTTTTACAGTAAAAATGTAAGGAAAGGCATCAACACTGAACCCTGTAAGTAATCCAATGATGATAATGTTATCTGATTTTGTATTTAAACCAAACAAAAACAGTTGCCCAAAAACCTCTAGCAAGAAAAAAGGCATGTTGCTCCTTTCTATTTCACTCATAGAAGTTCCTACAAGATGATGTTTCACCTTTCTCTTCACAGGTGAAAAAGAGGGGGTGGAAAAATCTTTCAAAGTTTTTGTCTTTGCTCTTTTGAGTAAAATAAAAATTTCATGGGGGAACACAAAACAAAGGACAAGATTTTCCATCTGCCACTTTATCAAATTACACTGTGAATTCAGATGTGACGCTATCTCCAAATACAGCTATAATGTAAAAAGCCCTCTGGTCATTACTTGAAAATTAAGCAATATCTAAGGTTTGAGAGATGCTGGTGATCCAGTAAAGCTATAGAGCAGTGTTTTTATTTGCATCTATCCATCTAGCCCTGCTCACCACAATGTGGAGTAGAAACGCATATTTGGAAAAGGAAAGACTTGCGTACTCAATGAAAGCATGCTCAAATGACATGAACATCAGCTATCTGAGGATATAGAGAAGCTTAAATCAATTGATCAATATTAAAAAACAGTAAAGAAAGAGATTAATTAGTATTATATAATCTGGTTCTCTCTTGTTTGAAGCTTTTGCCTCAAAAAATTATTCCAGCCATTGAGTGCATCTAACTGGCAAACTGTGTTTCCCTGAGCACTAAGTAATTTCTCAGCTTACCTGTTGTATGATGCTTTATCAGCTCACAAAGTCCTTTTTTTAGTACCTTCTCTGGATCAGCAAGGCTGGCCTCGAAGGGTCCTCCTTGTTCCTGGGATGTGGTGACTGACAGCAGACTGTGACCTTCTGTACCACTCAAGGTCTTCTTGCTATGCTTGTGTCACTGCAAGAGTGAGAGGGAGTGTGAGAGGCACAAGACTGGTGAGTTTGTTTCACTCACTCACACTCACTCTCTCACTCTCTACTTCCAGCTGAATTACTATCCTGTCACTTCCAGTTGCACACATTTAAAGTGGGTAAAGCAGCCAATGAAGAGGAAAATAATCATTTGTGCACAACGCTGAAAGCATAAAAGGAAATATTAATACAATCCTCCAAGACATAAAACAACAACTTCTAGAGTCAGTCAACTCTTGCTACTAAGAGGAACTGGGAAAAAAACAGAGAGGAACTTTTGTGCTTACAGGAGGGATATCTGACAGAAAAACAGCCTATTGAAGAGGAGGAGACCGGCTATAGAAACATTTGCATGACCGACAGCCTGGAGTGTCATTTTCCTTTTGATTCCTTTTCTTTCTTCTGTGCACCTGGATGAAAAAATAAAGCATAAAGCACAGCTAGTTGTCTTCATGTCCCCAAGAGATGATGTCTATTTGTCTTTTAACCCAGCTACAACAAACAAGCCCTTCAGGAATAAATTTTTTATGCTCCCTTTTTCTGTATTTGCGGATTTTTTTACATGTCAAAAACATACGAAGTTTTTAATTCTTTCAGGTTTACAAAAGAACAGATCATTTAACTACAAAACTTTTCCTTTTTCTTTGGAATAAAACTTAAACTTGCCTTTTGGTAATTCTGAATTTCTGTCCCTTTCACTGAAGAAAGGTCAACCAGAAAGGCATTGTGACACTGAATATCAATACTACTTAGTAAGAGGCAGTTTTTGTTCTTCTTTATCACCCTTCTTATGTTAAAAATCCTCACTGATTTTAGTGGGGCTTCTTAATGAATGGAAATTCATCTAGTGGGCAGGTTGTGTGAGCTATGCAGAGCCTGGCAGAGAGTAGTTATTTAAAGTTATATGTTGGCTTGAGGTCCAGAGGCCGGTCTGCTGTTCATCCCAAATTCAGCTAATCAAGCAGACACACAATCTTCCCTAAATCAGCTATAGCTAAAAAGTAATCAGAACAGACAAGTGAAATAAATTACCTTATTCGTCTTAAAAACTTCAGTTAGTTCTTGACTATCTCAACAGGTGAACTTTTTATTCATATTATTCTGGATTTCACTGAGTTTTGTAATTTCTCTCTTCTTAAACATGCTTGACATGAAGTTAGATCCTGTCGGTATTGAGCAAGGTGAAGCACCATTATTTTTCAGGTGAGACAACAGACAACTTCATGATGAAAAAAACCTGTTAACAGAACAGTGGTTAAAGACTCTATTTCAGTAAGTCACGCAGGCTTTTTTTTTCCCCACTTTTAATGATCATAGGTTTTACTTCCCACAGCAGTTCACGAACACATTTCTCCATGACTACAGAAAATTTTCTGCAATTTTTTAGAAAAACAAATTTTGTTTCATCTCTGTGGATACAGTTTTTCCAGAAAACATGAGAAAAGAATTACTAATGTTTTAAGATTGGTCCCTTCTAACTTCTCATGTAGCTTTGTTTTTTCCTTAATTGTCTGCCGTTACTGTCTTTTGAAAGAGTACTGGACACTCACAATGTGCTCAGTTTCATGTCTCAGCACACATCTTTGTTATCTAGTGGGATGATGGCCTGCCACTGTTATGCTGAACATAATTTGAAGGGAGATGAACATCACAGATGCCCATGGAATCTGCACGTGCAAATTAGGAATGAATAATGTGGTCTATGTCTTACAGTGTAGTTTAAAGCATTATGTGTTACTTTGCCAAGACACTTTGGAAAAGATTTCAGGAACATGGAGTTCTTCAGGTACACATATTAACAAAAACAGCTTGGTATTTTAGTCCAGGACCTCTAGTTCTGAGAGGACTGAAGGGATTATGATATAAAAACATTCGTCAGAGCTGTGGTTTAACCAGGCAGGGAGATAAGCGTCATACAATTTTTTGTTCACAGGGGGAGAATTGGGGGGAAAAAAAGTAAAACTATCCAGCATTATGTCATATGGTATGGAATATCCCTTTGGCCAGCTGGGGTCAGCTGTCCCAGCTGTGTTCCTTTCACAGCTTCTTGTGCACATCTAGGCTCCCTGCTGGCAGAGCAGGAGGAGCTGAAAAGTCCCTGATTTAGTGTGAGCACTGCTCAGCAACCACTAAAACATCACTGTGCTAGCAATGTTATTCTCTTACTAAATCCCAAACACTGTGCTTATGCCAGCTACCAGGAAGAGAGTTAACTCTATCCCAGCTGAAACCAGGACACCCACATAAGAAATATGGTGATCCAGCACCCAAAGAATCCCAAATTATTTTAAAGAGAATGTAATACATGTGATACTCCCTTGAAATTATGTTGCCAAATAATGTGCCACATTTCTTGTAAATGCTTCTCAGTTCACAATTGTTTCTAGGCAAAATAGCTTAATTTTGAAATAATTATTAAGTACCATTCTGCTTATTCTTTTTATATGGTGAGTGATGCATAGAAGGCAAAGCAAAAGAATTGAAAAGAAATGGAAAGAAGTAGTAGTCTAATAGGAATAACTACTGTACTTAAGGGAATTTAATAAAGGGACTGGGAAATGGGCAGAGAAGGGAACAGACAGCTTCAAGAATTACTTGGTTTTCATGCAAAATTCAGGCTATGAGACAGTTTCAGACAGCAGTTTGTCTAATGTACTCTGCCCATGTACAGAAAGTCAAAACCACCTACAATTAGAAAGTGTCTCCTGCTATAAAATATAATTAATTCCTTGCAGAATGTGTTGATCTCTTCCCGTCCTTCTCTGTGCAGGACTTAAGAAATCATCACTGTTCCCACACAAGACACATTTTGTGCTTGAGGCAGCATTGCCCAAATACATTCTCCCCGTTGCACTCCTTGCGACTCTCTGCACTGTTCTTCTTTCTTTGAAAAGGAGCACATCCTCCAGCTGAGTAGGTAGCCCCCCAAAAAATCACCACTGTTATTTCCCCTACTTCCTTATAGTCCCACCAGTGAAGTACCACAAAAGTTTTTGTCTTTTTAAGGCTGTCATCATTTTTTTTTTTTGAAGGCTTGACTGCCTTTTAAATGTTTTCTGATCAGTGACTGAGATCACTAATGGCAGTATCTCTTTACACAGTGTCTGGGAGAGGTCACCGAAAGCACCTCAAGACATTTGAGTTTGATACCAATGCATGACAATCACTCAGAGAATAACTGATCTCTAACTCATTATGTTTTAGGTAACTGCAAAGAGTGTCTTGCAGAGTACTCTAAGACTTGGTGTGAAGGCAACACAAGTCACATCTTGCTTCACCACCTTCCTCAGTAAGCCAGCTCCTTTACAAAGAAGAAAACAATATTAAACTGACGATCAGATCTTAAAAATATTCCTGCTGGCTTCATTCTGTTGTTAACTTTTTTAATTGGCTAATTGAATTTATTTATCACAAGGTTTACTCCCCAGGTTTTCGAAAATTGCGTTATCTTTATTATCAGATCTTTCCAAGGACCAGAGTTAGGTTGATCAGCCAGTACTTTTCTAGTTCATTTTTCATAAAAGACAAATGCCATGTCACGGTTTTCATGCAACTGATTAGTTAATTAACTAATTTTTAGTTACCTAATCAATGACAGAAAAGAATAGAACTTCCACAGGTAGTGCCCTTCTTTTGCCTTTAATGAGCAGCAAAAAAAATGCTGGAGGACTGCAGTTTGGGGTTTTTTTTTGTTGGTGGTTGGTATTTTACTGTTGATAGATAATATATTTTTATGATTAAAAAATGAAATTTTTTGTGCATCTGAGTTACCATAGCCATTAAACCTTAGAAAGTGTATCAAACCCTGAAAAAGAGGAAATAAGGTCATCATGATTTATGTTTAACTACGCACACATGTAGGATGCTAAACAGAAGATAGCAGGCTGATAAACCATGTTTTCCAACCTTCCACTCAACAAGTTACAGTGGACAAATCCCATGCCTCCCCCTTATGTGCTACAAAAAGCTCACCACCTCTGATCCTGTGCTGCTCTGCTGCTTGCCTGCTTTGACTTGTCTGTGGATCCCCACACCACCTGTCCTCCCTGGCCCTCCGTGGGGTGGCTGCTGCTCTGTTTTCCTCTGGCTTTACCATCTGCAGCATCCAGGCAAGGATAAGGAGAACACCCCAGTTGTGCCTGTGTTAAACACCAGGGGGCTTGGTAAGGAACCTCCTGGAAACAGTAAGCCAGCAGCAGCCTAGCTCGAGACCCGACCCTGTGATAAATCCAGGAAAGCAGATTATGACAATGCAGAAATAAATTCATTTTAGATGAAGATAACAGGTTCGCAATATATTTCTCTGTTCTAAATTTACCTATGAGGAAAAACAGTGAAGGTTTATTGACAAGTGAAAACTTCTCTGTCCAGTGATGAAAAGAAATTGAGAAAACCTCTCATTCGCCTAAAAAAAAAGGTAAAGTTCTGAAAATATAGTCCTGTAAAGTCACATAAGAATCAATTTAATGGGACTGTCCAAATCTAGTAACACTTCTACACGGAGATACAAAGAAGAGAGGAAAACATAGTTAAGCCACAGGTCAAAGGAGGCACAACTACCTTCATCTAACTAAGGGCAAAGACATATTGAGAGACAGACATAGTGAGAATAATCGAAATAAATTTGGACTATTTAAATAAAGAAAGGAGCAAGAAAGCATGTAAAAGCAGTGAATGATTGGGACAAGACAAAGTCATGTATATTGCAAACAGGATAAAAATAATTTCTTTCTTACAACTTGGTAGAGATTTGGGACAAGATGCAGCAAGACGGAAACAATCAAACAAAGAAAAAAATCAAAATCCCCTGCACTTAGTGAGACTCAGAAAGGCTCTACAACGTAGCTAATGAGAACATCCATAGGGTTAATGTAAAAAAAAAAAAAAAAAAGGCAGATTTGAATTCCTATATTTTAAGAAAAATGGTCACTCCAGTAATTATCCTTTCACTAATCTCTGGCAATTTTTCCTAAAACACTGATAGTAGCTACTATAATAAAAAAACTGGACTGGATGAATTATTAATCTAGTCCAGAATGGCAATTGCATTCCACTGTAAGAACAACCTTATTTATGCCCTGCTGTTTGTTGCATGCTACTCTGGATTTTTTCTGGACATGACCACTCTCAAATGTTTTTTCTATTACTTCCTTTTTGTTTTTAATTGAATTTGGTATCATGGTATCTTAAAAAAAATAAAAAAGCAACAGCAGGTAAACTCTGTTTAAAACCAGTACTTGGAAACATATAGTGATGTAACAAAGCCAAAGGTTTTGCTGTATTTTTGTCCACTGCATGCCTGCAAAGTTGAAATGTACCAAAGCTGGCAATTAAAAAAAAAGCCAAAGGACAATAAGGCAACATGAAAGCAGAGACACAAATGAAAAAATTATATTTGGGCAACAGATGAATGAGAATTCTTCTTTCTGGTCACAGAAAACATAAAACCAATCTGCATCTGTATTTTTTTCTGAGATGTCAGTGGTTTTTCTCTGAAAAAAAACCACAGAAAACTAAAAACAAACATTCAAAGAACAGCCACAACATAACAGAATAAATGAGATCAGAGGATGTAATTGTTGGTAACACCCCTTACTCCAGATGTTCCTTCACTTTGATTCATCTGATTGCTCTGTCATCCACCCTGTCCTGGAGGAGGAATACTTTCACCGCTAGACTTTTGTGGGTTAGGTAACTCTTGATATTCCCTTTTGAAGGTGTTTCTCCGTGTCAGTATATATTTCATTTGCAAGGTAGGTCAGGATGGGAAGTTTTCAGTGCCTCTGATGTGTGCCTTATCTATCTAATGCCTCTATCTGCATTAGAGAGAAAGCTGGTCTCTAGCAGGTGTCTGCCCATGGCAAGAGGTTTGGGACTAAATGATCTTTAAGGTTTCTTCCAACTCAAACAATTCTATGATTCTATGAAATTCAAAAATACGTGGAAAATGACGGATGTCTGTGTATGTGTTTAACTGCAGAGGTAAAGTGTGAGCATATGGTTTCATTGCCCATGATTAATACCAAAAGTAGCTGTCGTTTATCCATTCTGGTTCTAGCCAGTGTTTTGTGAAAAGGAACTACAGTCCCAATCTTCCTATCTGCTGCTTCCTGCTGGGCCTTATCAAAAAATCATGGGCTGGGACAGGGTGACTTCCTAGGTCCAAGGCTGCCACTGTGTATCTACAGGTTCTTGTTCATAGGTTCCCAAAAAACCAGATTCTGGCCAATCTCACCATCTATCTAGAACTCCCCTATTTTTCCACCAAAAAGGGTTTTTTACCGTCTAATGTCAATGGTGCTTTCCACAGAATTCCCTTTGCACTGCAGCAAAGACGGCAGCAAAAACAAAGATTTGTAGATGGCTCCTTCCCTCTGAACTTTGTTTGAAGGACATAAAAAGTACAAGAAATACACAGTGTCAGAAAAGTGTCAAGAGGTGGGAGAGAGTAGGAGCCTGAAATGTTCTGACTCCTACCCAGACTCCCAGCTCAATCCTGCCAACACTGGACGGGTGGAGAGAACAGGCCAGAAAGCTCAGCTGTTTTAAAGTCCAGCTGTTCTCCCTGCTGAGGCACTGCTACCTTGAAGCACTGTGCCAAGAAAGATGCCAACCAAGCAGGATATTTTCATATTCATTTAACAAACATTTTTTGTGTTACTTGCAACTCTGCTGCCCAGAGGTTAATCAAGAAAAGCAGGAACAGGCCTTGCTATCAGCATCACTCCATCATCTTCCCCTCCCTGTCTTCCACCTGCATGTCTCCAGGTTTCATATCCTGATGTATTTTCTTTTCCCAACTGAGAATTGATAACTGATACAAGACAAAACCCCTGGTAACTACCCTGTAGATCCTAAATTGCTTTCTTGAAGAAACAGCATTATGGGTAAATTGTTTTTTAGGTAAAAAATTACTTTAGGAGGTCCTGGATAACTTTTTACTGAAGAGGCAAGTAGCCAGTACCCACTGTGATATCAGACTGAAATCCCTACAGCTCTTGAGCTGATGACTGTGTTCAAGACAGACAGCGGTGCAAGAAAAACATCTCTGAATATCAGTCAATGTTTATCACCTGAAAGAAACCTTTGATCATACCTTGAAGCCAAGAAAATAAACTTTAAATTAATCTCTATTTTCTTTTCAGTAGGAGAACAGGAAACACAAGTGATGAATTTTTAATGAGGGTCTAAGACAGTACACTAATACACTTTTTCGATTGGTGAAATACTTCCATATGGCTGTAGTTACAAACCATGGGAATGATCATCAGTAAAAGCACTTGAACATTGGAACAGCAACCACCAAGAAAAGCATTCAGATTGTGTCAGCCATTTCACCCAGGAGCAGCCATACTTCCTCCACCACCACTTTACAACTTGCCTTTGCTCACTCCAGAAGTTGTGGTTGTGGTTTCACTGAATTACTCAAGCCCCTGAACAGCAATTTCCATGCTTTGCTGCCAGCCCAGCCCAGGTTCTAAGCATGTTATTAGTCTAAAGTATTAAGTCAACATGCTTATGTACACAGAATCATAGAATTTTTTGGGATGAAGGGACCTTAAAGACCATCTAGTCTCAACCCTACCATCGACTGAGATTTAAGTTTTCTCTGCTGCTCGCAGAATTAAGGACGTTCCAATTAGGACTCCATCATAAATTTGGAACTACCAAATAGGCCTTTTAATCAATGAAATAGCTACCAGGAAAACAATACCTTTCATTACAACCCATGTTAGATGTTCCTAGCTTGTGTTAGAGGCTCACATTAAGCAGAAACAGCTCAGTCCTGACTTCTTTACTATTTCTTCACTTAAGGTACTTGTTTATACTTCCAAATACTCTGACCCAAAAATAAAAAATGTTTTAAAAATTATTTTGTTTTTAAAAAATAAAACAAATTTTGCAGTGACACATCCTGCATTTGCCATTGTTTAATTACTCTGCATAATCCTATGTGAGCTGATCCAGCACTGGAAAACAAAGTTAAGGTGAAGTTCATACTCAAAAAAAAGAGAAGGAAAGAATATTTCAAAAGGGAACTACAACTGTAAAAGCAGAAGGTATTTCTACCATCTGTGAAACATAAAAAATGTGCTTGTCTCCTTTTTCTACAGCAGATATTATTCTTATGCCCCTGAGCAGTTATTTCACTAGAAGAAGGACATTCAAGAATACATTGCCATGCTTTCACTCCTGCACCGTGGAAAGTTATTATGGATCTTGCAAAGACGCAAAGAGCCTAAGTCACTTGATGCAGCTCTGTTGCTAATCTGAGTGTGATTTCAGAGAAAGGAAATATCAGAAGACAGAATATTAATAAACAGACCTTCAGTATCTCAAGATCACCCTATTAAATTATCAATGTAATCTGAAAACCTGTTTCCTTCAGTTGAATACTAGCATTCAGTTTAATTAATAAAGTTCAGCTGCAAGCCAAACAATTATAGGCATAACAAATCATAGAATCATACAATGATTTTGGTTGTAAGGGACCTTAAACATCATCTAGTTCCAATCCCCCAGACCATGGGCAGGGATATCAGTTAATGAAATTGTGTGTCAGAGTTCAGGACAGAATGTGCATTTTTCGTGTTGAGCTGTGAGGAGTTCTAAATGCATAAATATCCAGACTTCTCTTTAAGGAGGTCAGTACTACTCATATTTCCTCCTTACAACCACAACTAACATAGATTGTGACCTTCTAAGTATTTCTAGTAGTCTCCTCATCGGTGTCAATCTTTTCAGAATAGGTCAGGTTACCTAAGAGTTTTCCTACTCAGCCTCTGCATGCTGTTTCTTTATTCTCACTGGACTGGTTAAGCTGATCAGTGAAACTTTAATCCATACATGAATATGCTAGTTATATTTCTATTCCCATTAGGAAGGAGATGTACTTTGGAGAAATTTTCCAAGGACAAAACAATCCTAAAACAGAGAAGTATCGGTCCCTTATCAACTTAAATCATGCATAATAATTAAAAATTTCAAAATGGATAAAGGGCTTAGAAATGAATTTTAAATTAGTTCTGATAACACGAACACTTATTAAGATCGCTTTTTTATTATTGTGTAACTTTTAGAAGGTCAATAAGCAATCTATTTTCAGAGCATTTGGAAACTGCCAAAAAATTACTTTTTCTCTAAAATAATAATATAATCAACCAAACAAGTGTTGTCATGACTATCATGACAGTCCCAATCAATTGCAGTTGACATCAGTTTTACTCACAGATAGCTTTAAAATTTATCTTCATAACTAATTTTACACAGAGAATATGAGCAAAGACCTTCTAGGCTTTTTTCCCTGTCACTCCAACAGCAGCCACCTCACTGCAGATGTCTTGTGGATCACAATCATGGGGTAAATCTCATCTTATCTCACAGAGTTCTGATGAAGAAGGTAAGAGTCATACATAATAAATATGGTGGGAATACAGAATTAAGCAGAGGAGATTCAACTGAAAGGAGGCTATGTGGAAAGGGAAAGAGGATCACTTACTTTTAGATGTTAATCCTTTCTTATTGCTCTGCTGATACAGGGACTACAGACAACTTCAGCACTTCAGCTATGACATCCTCAGCTGTCACTTGTAGTTCTTTTCTGCACAGTGTCAGTGCCCATCTCAGTATTTTGCCTCACCTTCTCAATTTGTTTTTTAGATCTAAACTAGACACAAATTAGCATTAAAATGCAGAGCCACTGAGAATCAAGGAAAGACCCCAACTTTAGTGGTCTACGTGCCTGTAAGGCATACCTGATTTTGTTCACATGATTCTTAGCCCCCACTTCAGAGTTCAGGAAGATACACAAAACACCATATTGTGTCGTTCTTGAGTGAAACTTTATCCGTGTGGTCTGCTGACAAACTCAGATACCCAGATAGAGAAATATCTCATTTCCATTTGATGTGCAAAGGAACATGCAAGGTAGACACAGAAACACTTTGGGAAGGCTTTGAGATGCTTGATATCAGTACAAAGTTGACCTGGAAAACATTCTGACATCCAATTCACTGTTGTTCAGGAAGGAGCATTTCTAGTATGTGTAGTTACCAGGCATGTATGTAAGAACAAGCAGCTCTGCCTTCCCTCTCCAACAGCAAAGTGCTGGAGAAACAGTAGAGGTGACAGACTGCCCTTCCTGGTATCTCAACTTTCTGGTAAACCTGATGCTGCATTCACTTGTTAGGCATGTTTTTACTGCTGTATGTCATCTCAACAAACCTTCAACAGAAGCTCTGGAGCAGAGAAAATAGAAAAATAGAATTTTAAATAGAACCTTAGAAAAAAACTTATGTTTCCTGTGCCTCACACTTGGTATTTGTAGGCACCGATTTTGATTAGCAAACTCAAAATTTAGCATAGGCAGAATTCAAATGTCCTTATATTTTAAGAACATCTAAATTGGGAAGCTAGGACAAATCTAGTTCCACTCTTTCCTCCAATGATTTATGCTGTTTTCCTTCTAAAAGCAGATGTCGTCAACAACAGTTATATCAAAGACTCTTTTGAGCTTAATATTTGCAAGCTATTGCCTTTTTTGTTTTGTTAGCAGCTTCTCTTGTACATATTAATTACTTCAGACCTCTGCCAACATATGTTAATATGCTAGCACAGCCTCTTTCATGGGAAATGTCAAAGATTAAATTCAAATGAGGGATGACATTTCAGTAGGCATATTTAATGTATAGTGGTTCTTCTTTTTCTTCAAGAAACTTCAGATGAGGAAAACCATAATATTTAAAGAAAAAAAAAATCACTTTTTTCATAAAATTGCTAGGTCACCAAATTATCTTTGCAGAGGCAAAAAGTCCAAACAATTCTGATATGATGAAAAATATCAGAAATTAAATTTAACTCTGTCTTTACTTGCCAGGTGCCAATACAGAACTGTCAGAAAAATAGTAAAATATATCTCATACTCCTGCCATTTTTTTTCCTGATTGCGCGTTTGGACAGAACACATTAAAAAGCACTTCTGCTTCTCCTAGACAATGTTTGCTACTTTGGACTAAATTTGCTGGCAGGTTTCTACTCCCATGCCCGGAAGAAGTAAGGGCAGGCTGTTCTTCCCGGGAAGGTGAATCAGTGCTGACATCCCGGAGGGGGCAGAGGCAGCAGGTCCACAACATCCAGATGAGGACACCGACATGGGGCTGGGATAGCGACAGGCATGACTGGTGGGCCTGTGTCTGCCACACCAGCCCTGGCAATGAAGCAGGTCCAGGATAAATACAGGCAGCCAAGCCAGCCAGAGTCAGGGCAGTGTGGGACTAGACACAGCATTCCTGTAACGTACCTCAGGCAGAGATCAAGGGAAAGACCTGTCCTCAGGAGCAGACCCTGAGAGAAGGAAAGGTGAGGTCCCTGGGCAGTACTTCTCACATCTGCATGATCGTTGTCTGAGATGGATCCACTCCCAGGGAGCTGAACCTCCAGCAGCAGAGAGAGGCTGCTGATACACTCATGTCTGATGTGACGGTCAGGGAGAAGCAGCCACCAAGATTGCTTTTGGAGGGTAGAAGAAAGCTATGAGCATAAAGATGATTATTCACAGACTTGAGTTTGCTATATGAAGAATTTGCATCTCCATGGAAAACATTTTGGTGATCTTCAAGTTGAAGAACATTGAAAAGCATTAATCTCAGGAGAGTTTTTGATTTGGTACTTTTTCTTGTGGTCTTCTCTGTGGGCATGTTATAACCATACAGACTTCTTTAAAGTTTCTCGGAATTGAAAAAAAGCGAAGAAAAAAAAATGCCCCAAGTCCCAAACAACCCAAAAAGCAAACCTCAAATTAAAATTGCAGACAAGTTAGGTCTGCAACAACTTAAATACTTTTAGAAGAAATATCCTTGAGATTGACTCAAATGAATATTCTTTTCTTTGGCTGTTTTTCTCCTCTGGAAAGTCTTTGTGTTGCTAGTGTTTAAGGGGAAAAGCACAAAAAATATAAGAGCTATTCAAAGTGTTAAAAATGATGAAAAGAACAGGAGACTGAAGTGACAAAGAAGGACTTATCATGAGACAAGAGGACTGAAACATGCTTTTACTGTAATGCCTTGGACTTACAGAGTAGTAAAGCTAGAACTCTGATGAGCTGGAGGCAGGTGTGAGAGTCAATAACCCTATTGGATTTGTCAGAGCAGAAAAATGATTGACCAGACATACCATCTGTATGTGAGCCCTACTAAAACTGAAGAATTACATAGCTAGAAATTAATATCCTGAATATTGTTGCCATTTGATATACTCCATCAGAGAGTTTTCTGGATTTAATAAATCCCTGGATAGTTAAGCATAACTTAAACATCACTTCATTTATTTTTATAGCAGAGACTGTATTTTTCTTTAGTGTATTTCCTTAATGTTTGTAGTCTTGTCTTGGTATCTGCATAGTATTCCACAATAAAATCGACATTTAGTTTTCATTGACTCTCAGCAGGACTCAGAACTAGTCCTACAAGTCATTTTCTAGTAAGTTGAGCAGTGACCAAACTCAAAATACAGAAGCTCAAAAGTTCTGCCTTACAAGCCTTGGGCACTCTGTGAATACAAATTAAATACAAATTCTCAGTCATTTGTCTAGGGTCTTCATGAAATATATTGTACATATGCAATTGAATAGAGGTAGAAGAATCTGAACCACAATACAAATTTTAATAAAGAATCACATAATTGCTAGCTCAGGAAGCTTCTAAAATATGTACTTAGATTAATCAAATATGTCATATGTCTTATTTAAGATCCTGGTGTTTATATGAAATGGACAATTAGCGACCAGCATCTGTTTTTTAAGCAATTTTCTTGTTACTGTTATAAACATCTTATAGTAAGAAAATATATCATTTATAATAAGAGGCAATAAGAAAGACCTTATTCACTTTTCTGTACTTGGTCTCAAAAAAGCATATATTCCCTATATTAATTTTAACTGACATATATTTGATATAGCAAATTTTTGTAGATTAGCATTTGTATTTTTCTACTGCCATTGATTTTCCTGGTTCAGCTGATATTAACAAATTCCACTGCTAATTGATTCTGATGGCTTCCTATTCTCAGAAGATAGTGATCAGTAGAGTGGAATTTCAGTGAGCAGCAACACCGTGCTGCAGTCAGAATAGCAGTACACCATGGTACCATTTGTTTCTAAAGACCATTTGACTTTGATATTCCTTTCAGAGTTGTATTAAACTATATTATCTGTGTAATTAATCATATTTGTTCATCTACCTTTCAGCATGTTTGCAAGCTAAGCATCCAATATTGCAACCACTGAAACATACAAATGCATAGACTTTGCAGAATACGTTAATAGGATTATATTTTAAAAATCCCTTATATGCCTGAAATTAAAGAGCAGGATATAAATGGGCCTTAGGCCACAAAACAGAACAGTTGTGCTGGGCAGCACTGCCCCTTTTGTGTCTGAACAGGACTACCCATGTATATTCCCCCATCGGAAGGGACAGGCAGAGCGCTCCTCCACCCAGCTGGCTCACGTCCTGCCATGCAGGAAGTGGAAGTGGGTGATCCACAGCACCTGTTACACCATCACCTCTGGCAGTACAACCTACAACCCCCAAATACAGCCTGGTAACTACATCTTCTCACAGCTCCTTGAGAACTCTCAAAATGTCAAGAGGAGTCTCCTGTGAAAGGTTCAGGAAAGAATTTATAACTCTGCAGAAGAGAAGCTGCAAACCAGAGGGGCTTTTTGGGCACTGTGAGCTCTCAGGCAGCTCTGGGACAGATTGTCCTGGGCTTTGCAGCTGCCTGATTCTCTTCAAGGCATGAAGCATTAGGCATGAATGCAACTGTCCGTATGCACAGTCTGCAGAGCTGAACATTTGAGCCCACTGTTTTCCTTCCTAAAATAAAATGTACCTCAAAATCACAATAGAAGAGATGGACCAAATCTTACGTTCTTGACATCAATAATGTTTTTTCTGCACAAAGATCCCTGAACACCCTGAACCCAGGTTACAGCATCTGTATTTCTCCTGTGCTATTAAAGTAATAACGAATTCAGTGGGTATTGAAGAACTCTGATCAGAAGACCCTATACTGTAATTAGTAAGACATCAAACAAACCTTTTGAAGAGGTTGTTTATGCTCCCTGTTTTCATTTGCCCTGTTTCAGATTATCAAAAGCCTTCTCTTCTTTCCCCCTCTTTCTGTTTCACTTAAATTCACTGGTAAATTCTGTTTCACTTAAACTTCACTGGTAAATTCTAAATTTTAACCTGTAAAGAGAAATAACAAAAGCTGGCAATGTAAACTATTGTACCAACTGATACTGTTTTTAAATACTGTACTGGCAGACAGTTAGCTACTACATTATATTTTCATAACAAAACATTCTCACAATCCTAAAAAATAGTAATTTTGGTTTTAATGCCTGTCACCCCTACAAGCCTCAGACCATGAATTTACAGTCTCAGAACTGCAAATTCAAGCATTTGTACATTCACTGTTAGTTTTGATTGGATAGGAACACAACTATTCTGCTGAAAGAGCATCAATTTTTGGAAAGCTTAAGATAGGAAATTTTGGAACTTCTCGTGAGCTATGTTGATGACATTTTGCTGTGTATGAACTCCTGAGGATGCTTTTTGAAGTATTTTAACTTTAGTGCAGAATAAAGGTTTCTGCTACAGGAAGAGATATTGTTGTTTTTATAATTAAATTACAAATAATTTCTACACAATCCACTGCATATATCTTGTCATGTATAAAAGACATCTGTGAACTTAAGTCTAGCAACACTATGAATCCTTCCTTGACTGTTGTAGGTTTTGAATGAAATATGTCAGGATACATATTCCTGTGTATCTGTCCAGTAAGTATTTTCTGTTACCATGTAATTCCTAATGTCTTCACAAAATTGTAAAAATTACTAAGAGTTACGAGACTAGCATTTCGCTAATTCTGAAAAGCTTTTGGAAAATTAAAAATATTTAGGATTCAACATGCTCTTCACGATATTTCTGTGTCTCTACAAAAAGCTGAAGAGATCTAAGGAACAATGTCATGACAACATTGTTATTTTCTAGGACTGAGGCCCATACTTTCTTGCAAATTAGATGTAATACTAACAGTTTTATCCAGTATTTGCAGTGTGCATTTTACATAGCATTTTTACCTATAATTGAAATACCTCAAAAAGAATTAAGCTAATCAAACCTCAGATCTGTCCCACCGACTAGAAAATTTTAATCATCATTTACTTGGAATTTTGGTGTAAGAGTGTAGATTAGTCCCATGGAACTAAAAAATGAACTGTGGTGCATTTCTGTAAGTTTTTATGTTTCATAGATAAATCTAAAATTATATTTCTTATATTCCAAGTGCTATGTTAATCTGGAAAAAAAAAAAAAGCTCTATACTAGGTGGAATTCTGACAAGGCATGCGCACACAGATGCACACGTACTTGTAAAAAAAAAATCAGTAAATTTTCCAAGCTCAGAAGATTTAACTAATGGCAAATAGAACATCATCAAATTAGCAAGTCTTCTTCTTCCTCTGCTTCTTGTCCAAGCAATTGCATAACAAAGCTGTGGAAGGTCTTGAAGACTGAACCAACTGCTGTTCTCAATAGATTTCATGAAATAAAAAATGTCTTTTCTCCACTTGTAAAATAAATCTTGTTTAAAACGATATCTCTGTTCTGTTCAGCATGCTGCTCTGGCAGTTACAAATATCTTCTTACACTTTTGTCCTCTCACTTTGCTGTTATTAAAAATATGCTCTAAAATGAAGCAATCTTTTAACTACCACAATTTAATTAAGTATGGTTTTTTTATGTGCTGTGTGGTACCTTATGATGTGACACAAATAGAGGGCACTATTTATAAACTACTCATTTACACTGTATTTATAAATGTGCAGAGAAAAAAGAGAGCAACAGGATGGTTTTATCACTTAGTCTTTAATGTGCTTTGTGAGGCACTTTTCTCTATTTCACCCCTTATCAGAACTGCACTGAATTAAATCACTTTCATTTCAGCCTATCATTGGATCAATTCTATTTCTTGTTGACTTTTATTTATTACAGATAAACTATGCATTTACCTCAGTAAGACATCTATGACCGTTGTTTTGTTTATCTTCTAGCTGCCCCAAAGGAAACACCAATGACCACTGTTTCTTTTGGTACAGTTTCTGCCCTGAGATAAAACTCTGGCAGTTGCTTTTAGACCTATAGGTTCTTTCTGAAATGCACAAATGCTTTGTAAAAAAGCTGTTCAAATTCTCTGTATCTGTGCCTGGAGCAAACAAAACATGTTTCTTTAGACAGTGCTTCTGCCTGACTGCCCACACAATGAGCACAAGATGATTTTGTTAAGGAATCAACACTTCTAGAGAACTTCACTTTCAAAAGCCTATCACAGGAAAATAGTATTTGCTTAATTAGGTATAACAGTGGTAATTAGATGAGTATTTGTTCTGCTATTATGAAAGACTACACCAGGTTAGGGATTGTCCATACAGATGTTTCAGGGGATACTTCACACTCATGCAACTGAGCTAATTCTTAGTAGTGTGTGTCTAGGACACTAATAGATATTTAGAATTACCCCAAAAGTTTGCAGTTTTTCATTAATATATTATAGCTAATGGTATCCTCAGAACAGTATTCATTAAGGGAGAGAAAGTGTAAGAAAGCTATTAATTACCTTCATAGAGACACAACACTTTGTGAATCCTTGTGCAGAGAGGAAGTAAGTAAGAAGGTAAGTAGCCTGGTTTATGGTCAAGAGCCTTTTTCACATCCCACAGTGCTCCAGTTCAGCTACATCTGTGAACACAACAGCACATAACAGCCCCATTCTACTCTGCTATGACATGAACTGATTCAATACCACTCTCTTCAGAATTCCTTAGCATGGTTAATAGACAAGAGACAGAACCAAAGCAGCAGTTTTGGAACTTCAATTTCTCAAGTAGTTTGGTATATATGATTTTTACCTAGGTAATGCTTTTTCAGCTGTGTATAATTAAAACAAATCAGAAAGAAATCATAATTTGTTGAGAATATTTAGAGCCACTACACATGATAAAATTTGCTTTGATTTTCTTTGCTGAATATTAGTGAGTCTTTGGGTTGAATAGCAGAAGACTATGCTGTAGGTCTGTTTTAAGCAGTCCCCTAGGTGTCCAGAAATTTATAATATATTGGGAATCTATACTGAATTTAGAAATTTATCAATGCTAGTTAATAAAGTCTGCAGTTTTGTAAACAGTTTTAAAGGCTATTGCAGGAATTTTCTTGTTGTACAGACATTGCTGGAAGAGGGAGAATACAGGTACTTGGAGCAGCTGTGTGCACTGCTATTGGTATAAGAGTCCCCACAAAGAAAATTACATTAGAGTAACTTACATTAGGGGACTTTTTTTCCTAGACATCACTCTGCTCACTGCCATTATCAGACTTAAGACATCAGCATAGAATAGGACAGTCACAGAATATTTTCCCAGAAAAAAATTAAAGATAAGTATTGTGCAGCTTTATAAGTAGATATGAAATCCAATGCCATTTAAAGACAATGTCTTTCTAGGCTATTTGAGGAAACACCATTTTCATATATGCAGAAGTAACCATTGACAGAAAGAAGAAGGTGATCCTCTTCAATTTTGTTCCTTTTTTCTTTTTTTTCCACTGATATCTGGTGCCAATTTAAGTGAAAATTATTCATCTTTTTGTAAAACTGTACAAAGAAAATACCAGTGAATAACAAAGAAAACATACAATTACAAGCAAAAGGTCTCTCTTGCACTGCCACTGAATGAGAAATACTTAATTGCGGGTTATGCACTCATTCTTTATGTCATTTTATGTTCAGTTTTACACAAAAACTGTAAGAAAGTGTTTTTCCCACTTATAAATGAGCCTTAATTCAAGAATCTCCTTTGTTTCAGAAACCTTTGGTTCTTCCTCTAACTACCCCTGAATTTTGCTAGATCCTGATTCTTTTCCAGTTTAATACTAAGAACTTTTGTCTCACAAAACAGCATCTCTGAGAGCAAAATCCTCATCAAAATAGGTGCAGCAAGGGGCAGCAAAGACTGTTGTTGTTGTTTCTTTTGTCAAACTTAGAGAAGCTCACTTCAAGGCAAAGCTGAGGTTAGGGAGCACCTGCAAAACAGAGTTGCCTGGGAGACATTTGCAAAAGCGGAAAAAAATCTTTACATGACCCAGTAAATAATGTTTTACTTCAGAACAAGACAGACACAGTCTTTGTTCAAAATATCACACAGTAATTCTGCAGTTTAGAACTAGTGATATTTTTATTCATCCTCAATAAATCCCATCTGAACCATATACTGGCTCATAAGAGTAGTTCACCACATTTTAATTTTTGAGGAAATGTGTGCAAACACCTTCAGGTTTCCTTCCGTATGGCCCCAGCGGACAAACTTATTAAGTGAGAACATATATAAGCTACCACTTTGCTCTACCAAATGCCCTCTTCTGCTTTCCTCACAGGTCAGAATTCATAAAGAAAATTTCTCTTTTGCACCCACTCATTGGCATATTGTGGTAAATATCCTTAGCAAGTGTATTGAGACTCTGGATCTGATAACAGCCATCGAAGACCCCATGCCTCTCAACAGGCTTCAAGTTCACAGCTGACCTAGGGTGTTGCTATTGTCCAGTCCCA
>VXAD01010143.1:1996-46659 GCA_013399195.1 Dicrurus megarhynchus
AAAAAAGAAAGAAAGAAAGAAAACCAAAATCAAGACCAAACACACCCCTTGCCCTTGCTTTGGGGCTATTATAAATTTCTATGCACCATAGAACACCATACTCTTTTTTATCCAAACCAGTAGGATTAACAGTATAGGCATGTAGGTGGCATGATTCAATTAAAAGGCTTTTTTCCAACTTTTTTTATACCAGTGAAAATAACCAAAAGAAACAATAAATAAAAGGTGCTAAAGTTAGCATTAAGAATTTCTTGTAATATACTGACAGTCTGGGAATCCAAATCCTCACGCTCTCCTGATACTGTCAGGTCTCTGCAAACTATGAAGCAAATACATAAATAACTCAAAATATGATTGAGGCTGTGAAAGGCTTTTAAACTAAGACAGTAGGATCCAGGTTAACTTTTTTTTTTTTTAAAGAAACACAGTGAATATATGAATTGTCTACACCTGAATAAAACATATTTAACCATTAAAAAATTTTAACAACCACAACAAAGAAAAACTTTAAACAAAAGTGAACATCATTTGATTTTAGGGCACACAAAAGCCCCTTGCAGTAGCTTCCAGCAGTGGCCTTACTGTTGTGTCTCCTACAGATGCATAAAATGAAGTTTAACTCCACATTGAGGTGACAGCTGAGAGGGCAACATAATGGTCACATACAGCAAAACGCCACACCCCGGTCACAACAATGTATCCCACTGCAGAGTTTCCATCCAGTGCAGGAACAGCACATGAAGATGTCATTCTGTCACATATTATTAAAAAGCTACTTTGTGGCCACAAACTGCTACTCAGCGCTAATCTTTTTCATCACGTAACCTTTGAATAATGGGAAAGCTTTGTGTTTTATAGTTTTACTCCTTGTATTTAAGTTTTTAAATGACAAGGTCACTAAAACTCATGCACGCTGCAAAAAACGTCATGCAGTAGTTAAGGTAAACCATCCAAGCAGTTTTTATTCATTAATATTCATAAATACACACAGCAGCTTCATTAGAGATTTTTCTTTTTTTTTTCCTCTTCAGTTTGAATGTGGAGTATTAGGAGAGCCTTTTGCATGTCAAGGTACAGGACACAGAGCCTTCTGCTCTGCACTGCAACCTACATTTACCTGCTAGAAGTAAAAATTAGTTAAGTGGAAATGATTATCATATATATCTTTTCTCTCTTTCTTTTGAATGTACACAATGTAACAAGAGTGACAGACCTGAAATTACAATCACCAAAACAAACCCAAGATAGTTGTTGTCCACTTTCATTGGCAAATACAGCACAGAGGACATTGTCTGCAAAGTGGGATGTCATCAAAGAGGAGGTGGAGGAGGCTCATTTCCTTTATTACTCTCTTTTAAATTTAGGTTTTCTAAAGCAACATCTAGAGGCATAATATCTACACAGCCCATAGCACCAAAATCTGCAATCTCCCCCCGCTCATCCTCATCTGAGGAGGAACTTTCTTCCTGCATCAAGGTGGACAGTAGAAGCTCCTGAACAAACAGGCTGCAGTCTGCCCGTTCGCTCTCCATTGACTGACGCTCTGCTTCCGACATCTTCGGATCATTCAACCTGTGCAGCAGCAAGGGAAAAGAAGACAGGAAGTTGCTGAAAGCCCATTTATTTCACTGACACACCACCAACAGGCTGAGATGTGCTCAGAAACTGCTCCTTCAGGACACTCCTGCCCGCCCTTCAACACATCCAGCACCTCAGTACAACACGCATGCATTTAACAACCACCCCTTCCCAGCTGCTGCAACAGCATTCACAGTGGAGCCCAAAGCTAGAGGAACACCAAAAACTGTTTATGAGGTTTCCTGCTATTCACAGAGTCTTTTAGGGAGGGCTGGTGCCATTTCCTGGACATGCAATTATAAGCCTCCCTTGTTTCCACATCAACTTCTAAGTTCACACTGGCCACAAAACACATCACTGCACGTATAAAGCCTGTGTATGGATTACTGAATGTAATTCCACTCCTCCTATGGTACATGCATGCCCTGATAGCAGCATGGAAATTGCTCACTCCAACTCTGAAAGTCACAGTCTGTGACTCCTGTGGGTGCTTTGATGAAGGTTCTCAAGTCAGCTTCTGATTGAAAGATGTCACATGGCATTATTCTGAACTAAGATAAAAAATCCATCCGACTCAAATTCAGGCACAGGAGCTGTTAAAACTACCACACTCTTTCACAATACAAAACAGAAGTATGCTTGTGGAGGGTGTGACAGAGAAGATGTGGAAAACATTTTTATTTCAGATCAGTAGTCCGTGTTCTAGAACTGGAATGACACGGGAGGTGGAATCCTCTTTTAAATAACCCTGGGGTCTAAGTATAATTTCTAAACTAGGTAAGTATTCTGTTAATGAATGCCATCCTAGGCATGTGCCTGACTCCAAACACATAAGCTTCATCAAGCTCTGTATCTCTACTAGAACTAAGGTAAACAGAAGTTATAAGAGGTCTATACAAGTAAATACACGGAACAAGTTACCGTGTCAGAAGGAACTGGGAATTCTGGATAGTCTGCTGACTGTTTTCTGTGTTAGATGTGTTGGTTGTTGTTGTAGATTGTGTCATAGTGGTGTTGACATTGATCGTGTTGGTGCGTCTGGTTGCATTGCGTGCAGTCTCCAGTTGCTGTCTTGCTGCCTGTGCATGTTGTCGTTCCAACTGCAGTTGCATCTGCAGCTGCTGTAACTGAGAAGCAGAAGGGCCAGAGGAGTTGAGCTGTCCTCCTGCAGAACGCCTCACACCTGATAGCTGGGATAAAAGCTCTGCCAGAGAAGAGAAAGCTTCTATGACTTAAGATCTTAAATGAGCATTACACAGCAGAATAAATACACCCTGAACTCCATTTTTCTCAAACAACGTAAAAACCCAACAATGATCAGAGAAGACTATGAAGATTAATGCCCATGAAGATTAAGACTAATTTATGCAGATTTAGTCCAAGTAACAAGTTGAAGTTTAATGCCTTGACAATGACAGGAGAGCCAATCTACAAGTAATCCCTGGCAAAAGACGTCCTCTGCAGCAACTCTGAAACTTCAAGTCAAAATAGCCAGACTAAGAAACTTCTTTATTTTGGCTTTGGATGTTGACTTTTTTTTCCTTTCAACAAGTGTTCCCTCAAAACCCAAACTTCATCTTCCCAATTATCCCAGAGGGAAGCTGTGCAGCAAGGAGAGAAATACTGTACCATTGCTTCAAACATTTAATAAAAGAAATTTAGTTAAGAAAACATACTAAATCACTGCTTCACATCAAAAGCATTCTGTATGAATTCTTAGTTCTGCCACAAGCATGGAGGCCTAGCAATTAAAACCCCACTCTGTTCTTAAGTCTTCCAATTCAGAAGGACGGAATGCTCCTTACAAGTTTTATCCACAAAGGTTTTTTAAAAATAAGTATTAGCAGCAAATTACTGCTCAGTGCATTACGGCAGAATCTCTTCTATGCCCTGTGCAGAAGGTACTTCTCCTCTCAGAGAACTGCTGCAGTTGATGCAATGGCAGAGGAAGCAGGGGACAATCCTGCTCCTGCCCCTCTCCTCTACATTACAAAGTTACTATATAGGTCATGACAATTTTTCTTCCATTGCATTAACAAAATGTAATCATTCTAAAGCAAGATGTTTTTGAAGGAATAAAGCAAAATACGGACTAGAGTGGCTGAGTAATTTTCACCAACACTGACAGCAGCACCAAAATTAAGTAAATTTTAATTACTAGAGAATGCAACAGGGAGGAAAAAAATGTTTAAAAAAAGTAACTGATACTATAAACTTTAAACAGGAAAATTACTGTGGTGTTTCCTATTTATTACTCCAGTAAAAAGGCAGACATGTTAAACTCACAGGCAAGATTAAGATATATTTATTCTCACGGTAAGCTAAAGCTTAGAGTATAGGGAAGCAGTATTTTGGAAGCGGTCCTGGAACAAGACAGACACCCAGCTAGCCCAGTGTGCTCTAAATGCAGAAACACAGCTTCCACCAAAAGAGAATAGATGCAGAAGAAAGACATTTTATCCCACATTTAGTGCTGCTAAGTGGGAAGGTCCTGCAAGGCTGAAAACAAACTTCAGCAGTCCCTTCACATTATAATTGAGCTGAAGTAGCTGCCCTGGCAAAACAAAGAGGATGTCTTGCACTGGAAGCTTCAAGAACATCCTCCCTCTTTGAACAAACTCACCCACGACCTCATTGAACTTGTTTCCTTCTTTTGATGGGCTACTTCTCCACAGCTAATTTAACGAGTTACACCAAGTCACACCAGGCCAGCAGAGCACCAGAGCCAGTAGAAGGCAGGCAAAGGGGACCGTGATTAAGGAAGGCAGTGGATCCAGCGCTCCCCTTTCAGGGGCAATGCCTCATTAAGACAACTGGCTGGCTACCTGCCCCTGAAGAAGTTACAGCCTGATAGCAGCAAGCTCCAGTTTGGGCATTGTGTCTCCTCTGCATTTGAAGCAAAGGTGGATTTGTGGCAGACATTCTGAGGTTTCCCTGTAACATGCTGGGATGGTGAAAGACCATGACATTAAAATGTTTAGATTTCCCCATAGGCAAAGCTGTATTTGTTTTCGGAATTGTCTTCACATTCTATTTTTTCTTCCTTGTAAAAAAAAGTTGTTTTCACATGAAAGCTAGAAATAGAACAAACAAGTTACTTCTGGGAATCCTAAAGACACAGCCTAATTATTTTCTGATGCTGACAGTAAGAACACCCTTCCCCTCTTCACCCAGGCTGTGGGATGCTGTGCTTGTAGTGCAGCTTCACAGCGACGTAGAGCAGGGCAACTACTGTCATTTTGCATTTTCCTTCCTCTGTGGAAGGAGGACAGTGGGGGAAAATTTGTGGTTA
Organism: Dicrurus megarhynchus; assembly: GCA_013399195.1. NCBI lineage: Eukaryota > Metazoa > Chordata > Aves > Passeriformes > Dicruridae > Dicrurus > Dicrurus megarhynchus. The sequence goes on from VXAD01010143.1 coordinate 6,867, forward strand.
GAGCTCTTACCAGCTATAGGATCCATGGCTTCTCTATTGCTTGGAGAATATGAACTCTGAGAAGACGAAAGCCCACCAGGGGAACTGGTAGTAAAGTGCATGTTTGATCTACGAGCACGGGGACCTCCCAAACCCCGGCCTGGGTGGAACATCCTACGTACATGCCGAACACCACTGGATTCATCGTAGCCAAGAAGTTAAGAAAACAGAACTGTTTGGCATTGAGTGTTAAATGACCATTAAAGGACATTTGATGGGTGAAATACTCAGGTGTACTGTTTTTGATTCATAAAGTAATGATTCAACTTCTGAAGCAAAGCTAAGGTACACTGTGGCTATGCTGCAGCTCAGACTTACCAATCTGGTAACTTTTTTTTTTTAATGAAAACCCACACAAATCCATTTTCAGCCAAGCTTACTACTGAGACAGGGATTTCAATTCTCCCTTCCCACTTCTTACATTGAGCATCAAAAGTAATAAAAAAGTTAACTACAATTCCTATCAGAATAATTACTAATTTCCTTTTGACTTCTGTACATCATGCTTTTATCCAAGAAATTTCATCGCTTCAGTCCTTAGGAAACTGTAGGTTTCTGGAGTATTCAGCACATCCATCGCACCCCTTTGTTTCACCTTCCTTATAGCCAAAGAAATATCACTAATTCAAGTTATGACAATGATGCTTTTATTTTCCCCTTTTCCTCCACTTCCCCCTATCAGATGCTTGTATTTTGTGTCACACTTTTATAGGTTCTCATACAAATTTTGAAGTCATCAACAAATTATTTAAAGATTATTTTTGCATAAAGTTGTTCATTCCTCCAAGACAGTCCAGATAAGGCGGCTTCTTAAAAATCACTACTTACTGGTGAAAAATGAAATAGCATAGGCTTTACTATTTTATTTTAGTGTTACTAGAATTTAGCTTAGATCTCCATCTCCCATTTTTTAAATTTTTGTAATAGTAGCGTTACCACTCATATGGTATCAATTTCTGTGTACAGCTAGTGTCCAATGTACTTTTCATAAATCACAGTTATGAGGCAGAACACAGTTATGGAGGTCAAGAACTTAAGACTGAAAGGAATGACTGGACTTCTCATGGCAAGAGAGAGCTTCTGGCCCGTACAAGATGACTTTATGGAACGTCTACTTCTTTCAAAACTGTTAGTTATGCTACAGATTAAAACTTACCATGTAGGTTACAAAGAGGAAAACCTCCCTGGCACAGAACACACTCTGCTTAGAACAGATCATCTTGCAGCTCTGTGTGTACCAATTTTGAATGCTGCTGGATATGAGTTGCTAAATTAGATGGACTATAGACCCTATGTAGTTTGGCAAGCTTTTAATAACTAAACATGTTAGAACAGGATACAATCTGGGGATTTTTCAAGCACAGGACTCTAGGGTAACTCTCCCAACTACAGCTTTTGAAGTGTTTTGAGATAAAAGTCATTCTTCAAATACCAGCTAAGCATGCACTTGAGTCTTACCAGCTATGCTAGAGTAAGAAAAGACTTTGCAAACCTTACCTTGTGACAAACATTTAAACTCAATAGTCACATGAGAACTACTTGCATGATTAATGCTGAAAAGATGTATTTAATGAATTTTCAGATATTTTCCTGCTAAAGAAAGAAACTGGGTTTTAAAGAGCTGTCCACAGACTGTAGGAATAAATGACACACCTTGCAATAGCTGCACAAGGTTTGTAGTAAGAAACACATGCAGTGTTTTGGGACAACTTTAGGAAAGAAAACCAAAAACCAAAATTAACCAATTATTAACAGCTGGTGGATAAGGCCACCCCTCAGAACTGTAGCAGACCCAACAGTAAATGCTTACCTCAAACTGCAAAATAAATTTTCACTCTAGAAAAAGTGCAAGCCAAGAGCCTCCTCTATCTCGTTTTTGTACATGAAGGCAATTACAGGGCATGGAGAGTTGTTCTGTACAGCTTCAACTTCATATTCAGCAATATAATGGTGTATCAGACAGTAGCTTTCTAACAGCTTCCTGTTGAGTCTGATGGTTCTTATTTCCAACACTGCCAGACCCTAACCAAAAAAGGGTATGTTTGCTTCCTTTTTTCCTGCTTTAGACCTGCCTCTTGCTAGATATGATGTAGAGCCGTACGTCAAACAGACACTTCAAGATACTTCTTACCAGGTTTTAGGAATTTGACAACACTGGACACCAACACAACAGAGAACAAGTAGAAAATTCTACATGTTTTATCTTTAATCATGGGCATTGTATTCCTAAAATATATCCATTTTGGCATGACTGATACTGAAACCTTACTCTGTATTCGAAAAAAGATTGTCTTTTCTAGTTCAAACATTCCCTAATTCAAAGTCATCTGGTGGCACCTCTGGCACTAGTGGGGAGAAAATGCAGCAGTAGCCTGAAATATCTTGTGTATTTCAGTAGGAAATTAATTTCCCTCTGTACCTGGGAAAATTTAAACTTCCTGCCTTACACAGCAGTTAAGCCAATGTTGGAAGCCCACAGTTTGAACTCTGGTACACTGCTATGCAGTTATGTAATTCTTGTTAGAAAAAGCCTAATTAGGCAGGTGCTATGAAAATCTCACAGTTGGTACAATGAGCAGAACTAAAATGATACAAGAGAAACTGCTCAAGCTACATCAGCCATCAAGCAACATTTCAGAGCTGTCCAAAGGCCAGGAAAGATGTGGTGGTCTGGAAGATACTCTACCCTCATCAGTCTGACCCCACCTCCTCCAGAAAGGTAGGATGGCATGACTCCTGGCCACTGGGGACGCCTGTGACCAAGCTGTCACGGCCAGAGCCACGGTATTCAGCACCCTGCTCCTCCTGAGTGCTGAGAGCTCTACTCCTGTCTATGAGAGAGGCAGGTACAGGCAACTGCCTTCGTCTGACTTTGCACTGGTTTTTGCATCAGTTTTTCATCATTCACCTTTCACAGTTAAATCTACACCCAAACTCCTTTACACTGATCCAACTATTGCATAGTAATTAACCTGCGCATTCAGTCTGTCCTGACCCTAAACAATGCTAATACTGACGAACTTAAATGCAATCAAACACAATCATAACTGAAGTGGAGCCACCACCTCAAATGCTGTTTCCCTTCTATTAGTGTAATCAACTCTGTTTGATAGTGCTTGGATTTTTTTTTTTACTCCAACTACTTGAGCTTTTTTCCTTTTTTAAAAACCCCCTTTTTTTTCCTTTTTTAAAAATCCCTGAACAAAAAAGCCACTACCAAAATTATAATGCAGTCTTTTTTACTGTCTGTTTAAATGAGACACAAAGGAATACTTTAGAGATTACTTACTGTAGGGATGCTACCTAGCTTGCATGTCATTAAATAAAAGCCCAAACCAAAAGATATTTTATCAGTTAAATCTAGGGAGGAAAAGAAATTTTTAAAAAAGGAGACAAATATTCCTGTAGCAAGGATGGAAAAACCCGAACAGTTCCAGCTCTTCAGCCATCAAGCCTAGAAAAATGTCCATAACTGTCTGCTAAGGTAACTGAAGGACAATCTATTTCCAAGAAAATATGAAGGTTTTCTGAGTTGTATTACAAAATGTCAGTAACACTACAAAATTACATTATTAAAAAATTGTGTTGGAAGTAGTTAAGCAAGTTTACAATCTTTTGTTACATGCAGCTATGCTTGAATCATCTAAGTCATAAATATATACAAGCACTGAATCTTGATACATAAAACAGCACCAAGACTATGATGAGGCAGGATAAAACACAATGCAAATAGAAAAAACCTCTGTGTATCAAAATCCTTTAAATGTTTCTTCTGTTAGAGCAAAAAACACTCTCAAGTATACGTAAAAGTCTGATAACCACACTTTTTTAAACTAGCAGATGAACCCTTTTATTTTTGAGATACATATCCTTAGTTCCTAGAAATCCAGAATATGACCCTTTGAATATAAAAATCAAACCAAGTCACCATAACTACTAGGTAAAACAGTCTAGCCTCTTTGCCTCAAATTGGAAAGGATATTAAATCTCTAGGAGCTCTGTGTTCCAGTGTAAGATGAGCTGCAAAGTCATCTGTTACGTGATTCGGATCCCCTCCAGGTAATGCTGCACATATTGGACAAATCTGAAATGACAAAGCAAGGAAAAAACCCAACTTTATAAATATTACAAGAAATAGATCTTGTATCGAGTCAATCATTAGACATTGGCTCTTATGCTTTAAAATAACATTTTGTTATTCACAAATACCTGAATATCAACATATTCAAAAAACTCAGAAAAATTAGTGAAGTGCAGACATTAATTTAGCCACCTTTTACTTTATGAATTTCACAATACTATGAAAACCAGAATAGGATTCTCAAATTCAATTTGCAATATCTTGAAAATTAGTATTTGCATGCCAATTCTGCCCCAGACAGTCAAGTCTAATCATACAGGAATGTTATCTGCCTGCTTGACATTCATCCCAGGAGAGGAATCAGAATGAAACTGCCTGTATTTGCTAAGTATCAAGCTGAGAACACACCACCCAGGCAGTGGAGGCTTGGCAGAGAAGGGCTGAATCTCCATACCCCTCCACAACAGTATTTTGAGAGAAGGTACTGAGGTCTCTCTTTGGTTTTGTGTTTTTCTTTCTCCCCACTTTGCCGTTTTTGGTTGGTTGGTTGGCTGGTTTTGTTTGTTTTTTAAACCAAAATACAGTTAACTATGTAGGCAAACATTACCACTACTATTGCCATAATTATGACTCGTTCTTTGAATGACTCCACAAACGGCATCTTTCATTTTTATTTCATTTTTCATGTCCATACTTAAGCCGATGAATGTAGATGTCAAAAGATCACGAGCATTAAGAGCACTTGTATAGAAGAGCACACATCTGTTGGACTCTCATGGAGGTGAGAACAAGGTCTTGAAATAAGTTTACTGTAAAATCTCAGCTGCTTTTGACAGGAGGTGCTGCATCTAATTCCACTTTAATTTTAGTGGCCAGTTCTGAAAAGAAAACCACGCATTTTAAAAGCTTTTTGCGATAACTCCTTCCCTTTTATTTTTAATGTTCAGCATTTCTCTCCACAGATTTTTCACCACTACAGAAGCCAAACAAGTGCACTACAGGGTACATCTTACCACAGCATAATATAACAAATACTCGGCTATGCCAACGTATCATATAGCCACCCTGTAGGGACACAGGAATGGATGTGTATTGGACAGATGGTTCTAAATCCCCTAAACTTCATTACAGCTTCTTATTCTTCTCATACTAAGAGAATGCAACACTCTCAAAGCAATCTTCTTTTATTTAAGCTACTCTGAGGAAGCAGAAACCCAGCATAAGAACAACCCATTCCTGAAAGCAGGAAAGCACCACAAAGTTCTTTGTTAACCTGACAAAAGTGTAATGAACTGCCCATATTTGTGAATATACTCAATCCTCAAAAAAATATCAGCTAAGAAAAGATTATAATGAATATTGAGTAAGAAGGAACTGAAGTATCCCAACCCTAATTTGAAGTATCAACTAAACTTTCAAGAACTATTGACTAGGGAAAGTTACTCTAGTACTGTAACACACAAACAACAATTTAGTTAAGCATAAGCTCTGACAGAGTCACAAACAACAAAGACTGCTGGATCACTGATTAAGCGTGACACAGCTAAAAATCATTGTTAATTATAACATGCATGAACAATCGGTGCAGATGAAAGGCAAATGTTATCAGAAGCTTCTCTTGAATTCATGAGCATTTGTATTAAGAAATCACCATGCAACCCTGAATGATGACACTAAAGTCCTAAGTCAATCCTACTCATAGAACACCTGCCAGTTTCCAGAACTGTGCTCCTATTACCACTACTTCCCCATCTACATACAAAGTAACCACTTTAAGTGACAGCACTTCTGTAACCTCAACAAGAGCCACTGGGATCTTCAGGAATGAACAGGGACATTGAGACTGTCTCAGATTGTCCATTTCATTACTGCAGAAAAAGCTCTCCCCAGTTTTATCATCAAAGTATCAACAACCTAGTGCTTACAATTCATGTACCAAGGAGCCTAGTTGCTGTCTTCCCAAAGGTGAGAAAGCTGCTGTAGTGCAGTGGAACAGCAGAAAATTTGAATCTTTGTTCTGAAACAAGACTGAAGAGATGGTATTTGATGAAGTCTCCCAAATCTTTTTTTATTTACAATGCTAGCAAGACTTCTAATTGAACACTGAATTTTAACTGGACCAATCCAACTAACCTGAACCCCCAACATCAACAAAAACAATCATCATACTGATTCCCAGATTCCTCTGCCTTACAACTCTAACCATTGTCCCTGGACATTATATGGGTGAAGAAATACTGGTTCTTTAGAAGAGGAAGAGGGCTCTTTGAACAGGAAGGGTGGCTTGCTCTTTAAGTGAGAGAGCAGCTGGAGTGCATTAAAAGCCCTGTCTGCATAGAAGATGACCTGATGGAGATCTTATGTGTTAGAATTAAAAAGAGAACAGGCAAAGGTTATAGGGGTGGTCTACTACAGGCTACCTGACCAGGAGGAAGAAACGGATCAGACCCTCTAGAGACACAGAGCAGCTGCCTCACACTTGCAGGACCTGATCCTCCTGGAGGTCTTTGACCACCCTAGAGTCTGTTGGAAGGATGACAAAATGTGACTGCAATCCAGGAAGCTCCTGGAGTGCACTGAGGGTTCCTCCAAGTGACAAGAGAGCACATGAGAAGAGGTGCTATGTGGGACTTCGTAACACCAACAAAGAGGGGATCAGTTGGGATGTGAAGGTCAAGGAAAGCCTTGGCTGCAGTGACCTTGACATGGTGCAGTTCGAGATCCTGAGGGCAGGGAAGAAGATGAAAAACAAGCTCACGACCCTGGACCTCAGCAAAGCACACTTTGGCCTCAAAATACCTGCTTGGAGGAGTCCCACAGTGTAAGAACCTGGAAAGTAAAGGGGCCCCAAGAAAGCCTGTTAATACTGAAAGACCACTCCCCTCCAAACTCAAGAGTTCTCCATCCCAATGAACATGAAGTCAGGCAAAAATGCCAGGAGGCCTACATGGATGATCAAGACACTTCTGGACAAACTCAAACACACAAAAAACCCCATACAGAGGTTACCCTCCTAGGGTAGCCCTGGAGGGATACATAAGCATTATCTGAGCATCACAGGGCAACGTAAGCAAAGCTAAAGCCCAAATGGAAGTGTGTCAGGCAATAAATGTCCAAGGTAACAAGAAGGGCTTCTAAAAGTGCATAGGAAGTAAAAAGATAACTAGGGAAAATGTGGGCCCGTTGCTCAAAAGACGTGAGGCCTAGTTACACAGGACATAGAAGAGGTTGAAGTACCAAATGTCTCCTTTGCTATGGGTCTTTACTGGCAAGACTGGTCTTTTGCCACACCAGGCTCCAGAGAGCAGGGGGAAAGTCTGGAGCAGTGAAGACATAACCCTGCTGGTAGAGGATTACTCTGCAGAATACTTACGTGAACTGGAACACTTAAACCCACAGGCTGTAATGGTGTGATGCACCAAGAGGTGCTGAGGGAGCTGGCAGATGCCATTGTGAAGCTCCTCTCAATCTTTGAACAATCATGGTGACTGGGTGAGGTGCCTGAGGACTGGAGTACAGCAAATTTCACTCCCATCTTAAAGACAGGCAAGTAAGAGGAGGACCTAGGGAACTACAGGCTGGCCACCTTGCTTTGATCCCCAGGAAAGTCAGGAAGCTATTGTTAACCACTTTCAGGCACATTAAAGACAAGAAAATAATCAATAGTAGTCAGCACTGGCTTCACAAACGGGAAGGCAACTTCATGAACTTCAATGCTGAAGTGTCTGGCCTGGTAGATGACTGAAGAGTAGGGGAAATTGCCTACCTGGACTTCAAGTAAGACCACCGACACTGCCTCTCACAGGAGGCTCAAAGAGAAGTTGTTGATGCTCAGGCTGGATAAGCAGAGAGTGTGTCTCAACAGCTGGGCTCAGAGGGTGGCGATCAGTGGGAATTCTGCTGATTACACGAAACTAGGAGGAGTGGCTGATATGCCAGGGAGCTGTGCGGCCATTTAGAGAGACCTTAAAAAACTGAAGAAATGGGACAGCAGGAACCTCATGAAGGGAAAGTACAGAGTCCTGCACCTGGGCAGGCACAGCCCCAGGAACCAGCACCCACTGGAGGCCAGACATATGGAACACAGCTTTGCAGCACAGGACCTGGGGTCGAGGTGGACCACGGGCCAGCAGTGTGCTCTTGCAGCAAAGAAAGCCAGTGGTGTTCTGGGCTACATTGAACAGAGAGCTGCCAGCAGGTCAAGGGTTGTGACCCTTCGCCTTCATCCAGCGCCAGCGCCCAGTTCCCAGCTCCACATGTATGAGAGACATGCACGCACTGAAAAGAGCTCAGTAAGAGGTTAAAAAGATGATTTCAGGAACAGAGGAAAGGCTGAGAAAGATGGAATTGTTCAGCCTGGAGAAGGGCAGGCTAACGGGGGATGGATCTTATGAATGTCCACGAATACCTGAAGGGAACCTGGAAGGATGATGGAGCCATGCAATGACAGGACGAGAGACCGTGGGCACAAATTCAAACACAGAAGCTTCCTCATAAACATTAGGAAACACTGAAACATTTTTCACTGTGAGGATCACTGAGCACTGGCACAAGCTAACCAGAGAATTAACTGTGGAGTCACTATTAAAGAGCTGTCTGGACATGGTCCTGAGCAACCAGCTGTATGTGGCCCTGCTCAAGATGACCTCCAGAGGTCCCTTTCAACCTCATTCAGTCTGTGATTCCTGCCTGCAGACACATAACGTTGTACTTACCGGTGTCTATATGTGAGAAAAATCAGCAGAAAGTAAACTTCTTATCTGCATCACTCTGAATATAAAAATGGCAAAATTTAACAGACCAAAAATCTTTTGGCTTATTCCTTGAAAAACTGGGCAAAAAGCCTTTAAAGTACAAATGATTCTGTCCCTGTAAAGTTCCCTTACATCCCTAAAAATACATGTCTAAAATAAAACACATCTTTGGAAGGAGATGCTCCAACGACTACAAACTCAGTAAACACAAATAATTGTTTGAAAGCCTGTAACCACAAACATTTAGAATCTATAGTATTTTCCCTTCACTATCTCAGTAAGGGTACAGTACCCAAAAAATTTTATGTGCAGGCACACTAAACATTTATCACAAAAGCCAGATTCAAAACTTAGCACAAACAATAACAATCATATTCAAAAAATATTGCCCTTTATCATTGTTTGGAACAATGATCCAGCAGTGTTGCAGTCTGATGTGTAAAAAGAAAAGTTTTGTGGGATTTTTTTTACACATTTAACTCTTTCGGGATTCACCAGTGTAGCAGGTGTCAAGAATCACAAATTTAGGCTTTATGTGCAGGGTTCTAGAAGTCACAACTGCAAACAAGGGCATCTCAACTTTAAATACCCAGGATCTGTGGACACTCTGTGTCAGGAACATATCACTGACATCAAGCGGTGCAAATCAGAATTGCAATACCAAGCCACCAAACAAAATAAAGTCATCCAAATGCAGAACTTTCAGTGGTTGATGTTATGTGTGAAAGTTGCGAAGTTTAAGAAAAACTCAGAGACACTGTAAAAATTGCACTGTGTCAGAGAGTTAAATAATTATACCACAGTGCAACTGATTGTGAAGTAAACCTTTTCACTTCCTGTGATTTTAAGAAAGATCTAAACACCTTTCCATATCACCTCATAACCCAAGTTCCTTATTAGGTTTGAAGAGTCGTTCATTAACTTTCAAAATTTCTGTGGAAGAAAACTAGAGGATTAGAATAGAGAACCTATTTATAACTGATTTCTTCACAATATATTAGTGATGAGTAATCTACTTCAAGCATCACTTTCTTCCTAGGGGTCTATGGTAAAACAGTTAACCACAGAACAGCACCCTCCATGTCATTCTGCTAACCCAGTTTCTCCTCCTCCCACGGTCAATCAAGACAGCAGGAGTTCACACCTCCAACTAAAGTATTTATGTTGAAACTTGTTTAACAAGTGCATTTTAAACCCCATTTAGTGTCCTACTGGTTATGGATGGAGGAAACCCTTTGCTTTGACAGGAGTAGTTTTAAAACAATTATAAAATCCCACTGCATAAAAATAAGAGGTCCATTAAAAAAGTTATTAGAAAACACAACAAACTATCTGCATGTCTTCCTCTCTCTTACAGTTACAGAAGACCAGCATAGCTGCAAGCTTGCAGAACAATTACACACTAACTGTGAAAAGGGAGACACAGCTAGACAGAATAACTGTGAGAACTTTCTAAATTTTGTCTTACAGTATAACAATCTCCTACGTTTAGGTGGCCTTTATATCAGGACAACAAGCAAAAACTCTAAAAGAAGGAAGCAAGCTCATTATATTATGATACCCATAAATCATGGAAGAATTTTGGTATCATTCTCAAACGTAAGTACTTTGTCTTCTGGCAAAGCACTTAAATGATACCTGCTTCAAGAAAGAACAGAAAGACAATTTTTCAGAAATGAGACTATTTAAAATATATTTCCACCATGAAAGCAAGTTCTGAGGCTTCTTACCACTTCTGTTGATGTTTCTGCATGCTCAGAAGTAACATGTTCTTGAAGAGATGTTTCCGTATAACCCATTTTCCCACAATAAGGACAAGTGAAAGACTGTGGCTGCTCTACAGAAAAAGCTTCTCCACCATAGTACAAGTCTGAAACAGAAAGAGATTAAATAGAGGTTACTTCAAAGTAGTATCATCATTAATTTTGTTCACATCAACCTCTGTTTATAAATGTACTTCATTATAATCCCTACTAAATTAACCTGTTTTTTCATTGAAATGGCTGTATTCAGGAAGGGTTCAGTTACTGATAAAAAAAACCAGAGACTACATTTCATTTTCATTAGCACACATAACTTAGTTTTCTAATAATTACTAGGAAAAAAGACTTCCATTATGATGCTGCTGATACTGCCAAACTTCCACTTTTCCACCACTGTTCCTATCCCACATACAGGGTCAACTATGGTATTTTTCAACCATAAGATGAAATTTCAGAAGCTGAACTCCTAAAAATACCTCAAATTTAGATCAAAATTTAGAAGTTCTTCATGACACCAAATGCCAGTATTTATACCATACTTGAACCACTGCTTTGCAGTAAATAGTTTTACAAGTGTCTCAAATATAGAACATGTAAGTCTGATAGTGCAAAAGGAATCTGGGTATCTGTTACACACTGGCTGCAACTTTTAGGTGTGTTGAATGTGAGCACTTCTGCATCACTGATAAAAAGTAGGCACCTTTTAGTTGCTAACACAGAAGTTCCCCAAACTTAAGATGAAAATTTATCAAACTATTCAAGAAGAGAATGTTATTCTCTCTCATTCTCTGCAGGTATTTTTATTTTACAGGAAACATGAATAAGCTTCTCATTCACATCAATATAAAAACAAACAAACAAAAAAACCCCTCTTAAGTATCATATTGCCTAAAAACCTCTACCTATAAAAACTCACTGAGAATGAATGAATGTATTGTCAAGTAAGGCAGCAGTACCAACTCCAACCTCACAGGTGGGCAAAGGGCACAGGGCCACAACCCATCTGAAGAGAGTTGCAAATACATACGCATGCACATAGAAGTATCTTCTCCTTAGATACACTGTTAGCTCAATCCAGATGTCAAGAATTTTAGCAGCACACATAGTTCTATCACAGAGGGGGGAGGTTTGACAAGACTGTCAAATCCTGTGTTGTTCTTTGTTTTCAAAAAATACAAAACAAAACATTTATTCACTAATGTAATAAAAATTGGAGTTCTTTGCAGTCTCTTGATTATACCTCTGGCATGTTCTCCCACTCATACCTACTTCCACATCTTTCTTGTAATATACATCAAACATACACGAGAATGCCAAATAAATATGCCTTCCTCTGGGAAAAGAAATATTAAAAAATGCACAGAAGTTACATATATCTGGCAAATCCAGGTATTTTTCCTTTGTAAATTTATACGTCCCTTCTTTTTTCCTCTTCAACTTTAATCTCTCTGCACCTATTACAATCAAAATCTCTTTCCTAATGTGAAATACAGGTCACCAGATAAATTTTCCTTTAAATTAAAACCTAAGTTAAAAAAAAAGGTTGGTAATCAAGTGATCTTATGAATCTTTGTGTCTGTTTTTAGCCCTGAAGTTACTGAATGGGTATTTCTCTCTCTGTTTTATGTTTTTATCCTTTTTTTTTTGTCTACAAGGACATAAAAAAATCCCCAAATTGAACAATTTTGAATCCCAAAATTGAACAACTGAACAATCCAAAATGAACAGTCATGTTCTTGATGACCAAGGGGTCCTTTCTTAATGAAGTTAATTAAGAATTAGAGGTAATACGGGAAGAAATGAAACCACCATGCCTCCAGAGCTGCAGAAGTGAAGGAAACTACAACTGTGCTACTGTTTTCATTTAGAAATCTATCAGTTTAGAATGAAATGTGCCCATGGCCAAAGAATTATCTCTTCTGACCACAAAGAAATCTCTCAGATATTAAAATTTTGGTTCATTTCAAAGACAAAAGCAAGAGTCCGTAATTCATCAAACTCCTCTGGACCTCTAAAGCCCTCTGTTCAAGATGTCTGGGAAGACAAGGTTATTGAGTAAAAAAGTAAAACCAGACTCAACTGCATCTCTCTAGGATAAGATTTGTGACCCATATTCCTTATCAATTAGGGGAAGAATACAAAGGAGTGGAAGGATCAGAACACTGTCTGATGAGGACCCAACAGTAGTTTATGAAGTCAGTTTTCAAGCACAACAGTGTTTAGACATCATAGCTTTTCCTTGGTGGGGAAAAAACTCCAAGAAACAACCTGAATTAAATGTGAAAATGCAACCAAAAATATCAGCAGTTTTGCTTTTTTATCCATCTATAGCTACAAAAGTTAAATGCATACCTAATATTTAAATCTAACTAGCACATTCTTAAAATTGGAGGTTAGTGAGAAAATAGAAGTATCACAGAATTCCTTAGATAAAAATCAATCTTTCAAAGAGATATCTGATTCAGGACAACATTTTCTAACAGCTTGTACTTTTTGTTACGACATAATTCCTTACAAGGGTACACAGCAGTAAGGAATTTCAGTTCCACTTTTCTTTATATATGTAATGTAATTTCAATGTGATATATACATATAGACAAAAATGTTGGCATGACAAGTTGTAGAGTATTTATTTAATTTTTTTCAATGTTTAAAGAAACCAAACAGTGGCAACATACCACTTAACAAAACAAAGTATGTTTTTGTATCACTTACCAAGCAGCCATACATATTACCCTCAAAGCTGCTCCAGAGCCCTGTTCCAAACAAGCTATGATGCTCAGACTTAGCATGATACACATTCAGCAAACATATCTTGTTCTAGTGTGTGAAAAAAACACCAAACAAACAAAAAAACCCACAAAAGTCTCAAGCTGAATTCTGGTGAATCCAGACCATCTCACACTACACATTATTAAGGTACCCATTATTTAATCAGCTCCCTCTGCTTAGGAATTGGGCACAAAAAGTGGCACGATCTTCTGTCACACAAGCACCTTAGCTGATGAGTGAAGGCACTTCTGAACCAGGGTAGGTTCTGTGCTTCAATGAAAGTAACACAATATGATTTTGGCAGAGAATCCTACTAACAATTTGCATTACTATCTTTGTCAGTACAGCCACTTTAAAATGATGTGGCAATGGGCAAGCCACATGCTTAGACCCTAAAGCATCCTAACAGTTTAAAATGCTTTTTTAGGAAAAAGAAAACTAGGAAATTTGCTGTGAACTTCTCCATTGTCCTGACAAATCGATCTACAAAGAGCACAAAAGTACAGTGGCTGCCTGGTAAGCACATTCCTGTTCTTTACAGGCCTATTACAATTCTACTCTTTGACCCCTCTGAAATAAACTAATTGGATTTGTGCTTTAAAGGCCACTTCTCACTATGTATGCAACTTCAGACTTTATATTAAGCTCTGTCCCTCTTACAGAAGCATATCACTCTTGGTATGTGTTGAAGCATTTTTTCCAGTATCTCTTGTGGGGGCTGAGGAACAGCAGCACTGCCATTGTTCTGGATCCCATCTTGCTTCAAAATTAATACTAGGTCATATGCTGACTCCTGAAAGATAAATATGGCAACCAGATGGTGCAAGAGCGAACATGCACAGCCAGAAAACACTAGAGCTTTTTACTTGTTTTCAGTGTTCTCATACTGGCTCCTATACTAGTCTGAATTGCAAGGAAAAAATATTAAAATGTGTCAAGATGACAACAAAAACTCCTTCAGAGTACCTGAAAAGGTCCCATCTTCTTGCAGTATATTCTGCAACATTATTACAGTACCTAGGAACTCTAAAAACTGATCGTACCTTTCACAGAGGTAAACAATACATGACTTTTTCTATGCTGCAAGGATCATCCATGTGGTCAGCTGTCCAACACAAACAACTTGGTCTCAGCTTCAGGCAGAGTACTTAAGCAAACTCCACAGATACCCCCCATCTGGAAAGTGCTGGCCAGAGTGGTGGTGGGATTTAAGAGTACAGGCTCCTTTTCATCAGTAGCAGATGGATTTTGGGCAAATGACTTGCTGATCCCCATGTGCACTTTTAAAATCAGAAAAATGACAGTGACTTCTTCTGAACTGCATCAGTTTTGTAAGAGAAGGATTGCCCACTCTGCTTCCTTTTCCTTGATAAAATACTCATTTTTCACTACCCGTCCACGTTCCTCCATATCATAAGAAAAACTGTAAGTTTACTGCTATTAAAATATTTTCATACCTTTGAAACAAACCTCTCTACAGATAACAGTACTGAAGATTGCCAATAGCCAATTAAACTACAATTCACACACCTAGCTACACTAACAGCCTTCCAGTTTGTGTTTCTAGTGGCATCTTCCTTACTTAAGAAATTCCCCACTCATACGGTCATACATTACAAACACTCTCCTTTCATTTGACTTCCCACATCACCAGGAAACAACTGAAGACTTCATTAGTTCTGTGCTTGTGCTAGTTTCAGCTGGGACAGAGTTAACTTTCTTCACAGTGTGAAGTACAGGGCTATCTTCTGGATTTATGTTGAACACAGGGCTGATAATATCAAGATGTTTTTGTTATTGCTGAGCAGGGCTTACACAGAGCCAAGGCCTTGTCTGCTTTTTGCACTGCTACTGCTACAATGGCAAGGAAGTTGGGGTGCATGGGAGACTGGGAGGAGACACAGCCAGGACAGGTCACCCCAACTGACCAAAGGGACATTCTGGACCATATGACACCACACTCAGGATATAAAGTATATGAAGGGGGGAAGAAGGAGGAAGGGGGGACATCTGGAGTGGTGTTGTTTGTCTTCCCAGTCACCATGGGGCCCTGCTCTCCAGAGATGTCTGACCACCTGCCTGCCCGTGGGAAGCACTGAATGAATTCCCTGTTTTGCTTTGCTTGTGTGCATGGTTTTTGCTTTCCCTATTAAACTGTCTTTGTCTCAAGCCAGGAATTTTCAGCTTTTGCCCTTCCAATTCTTTCCCTGATTCCACTGGTGGGGAGTGAGCAAGTAGATGTGTGGGGCTTGGCTGCTGGCTGGGGATAAACCACAACAATACCACTTAGTTGCCTTGAGATTATTTTCTTCTCAGACATTAATATGTAATCTTGGTGAATTTTAATATCCACTAATACAACTATCCTAACAACCCTGAATCAGGTAATTTTAGACTACTTCTACCATTACTGATTTTCTAATTAAATTTAACATTTCTTAGCTCCTAATTTTTTGTATGTTCCTCAAAGTCACATGATCTTTTTAGCCACACAAAGCCCTTTGAAAAGTCACTAATTTCTTTACACATCTGTACAATACTGTAAGGTACATGCCCTTATGTATATTCTACAGGGAACTCTAAAATCAAAACATTTTAGGAATAATGCCACAGATCTTCCTGTACTCTAAGGAATATGTTATTTATCAAGTTTTCCAATTCATTCTCCACTCTATAAGCTTACAAGGTCAGTAGTAATTAGGTGCCATCAGACTTTGCTGTGGCTCACAATTTGGTGACATTCTTGTTCTGCACAGTTAATCAAACCAGGAGTCTTACTGTAGAGCTGAGCTGCAGTACTTTCTTTCCTGATACTAGTTCCGTGGGAGCAATGCTTGCATATCAAGCCACATTAAATTTATATACCTTGGTTTTTTATTCTCATTTAGAGAATAAACAGCATAAATACCAAGCAATATAGAAGTTGCCCTTCAAATCGTATTAACCATCTCAACACTTCACTGTGAACCTTCTTCCACCTATCTGTATTCTTCAGGCACACTTAAAATAGCAGAAAATAATCCCTCTGTGTCTCTACAACATACACAGATAGAAGGCATTAAGCCAAAGGTACATTTATCAAAGACTTCCAGAAGAGAAGTACCCAAGTTGCAAGAAACAAAACAAAATTTGTAATCATTCTTAGTTTCTGATTATAGGCATTTAAAAAAACCGCTTAGTTTAGAACAAGTGCTTATTGCAGTACACGGAAATCTTTGACATGTAATATTACTATGTTTCAGTTTTCTCACCCCTGTGATTAGTATTTAGTACTTACAGCAATGCTGTCCTTTTAGCCCATGTTTAATA
Source organism: Dicrurus megarhynchus (assembly GCA_013399195.1). Taxonomy (NCBI): domain Eukaryota; kingdom Metazoa; phylum Chordata; class Aves; order Passeriformes; family Dicruridae; genus Dicrurus; species Dicrurus megarhynchus. Next base: position 23,585 of record VXAD01010143.1, read on the forward strand.
TCAAAAAATAACTGTTGATAACAGGTTAAGAAGTTTCAACTGCGTATTTCAAACAGTGACCTCAAACCCCAATACTGTACACAGAGGAAAAAAGAAAAGCCTGACAAGAAACATGTAAGTTAAAATAGGGGCATGTATTTTTGATAACGCAATAAATTATTTCCTTTCAAACCACGGACTCCCATGGTCTGGATTTCTGAAGTCATGATCAGGCAGTCTCAGGACAAGAGGAGCCCTGAGAATTAAAAGAAAACTGAAGACAACTTCATATAAAGTTTGTTTTAAGAAACTGCATGTTTCTATGCACAGCTACTCTCTAAACCAATAAAGTATAAATTTTATTTCTGTTCTAATCAAAAAGGTAGAGAAGCTAGGACTCCATTTTTTGAGAAATCATCGTATTTAAAGGATTCAAAAAATGAAGATTACAGGTGCAATCACTAGGAAAACATACTGAAATGCTAGTCCCATGTGTTTGACATCAAAAGAAAATATATGTCCAGGATCAGCAACATCATGAATAGAGCAGTGGATTGTCACAAAAACCACTTCTCACAAGTTACAACCTGTTTCAAGTATGATGCAACAGAAACATCAAACTGGATAGGACACAAAAACAATTACTATTTATTCTAAATATTGACAAGGCTTTACAGTTAGAAATAATTCTTATATAAGTAGACCTACAAAGGAATTCTAAAAAGACTACATGCTAGTCCTTACCACTAATCTCTCATACTCAATGCTACCCATCACCACCTTTCTTGTACTTGCAGTTTCACATAAACCACCAATGAACAACCTTCCTACAAAATGTCACTAGGATTATTTTTCTGCCTGTAGTCTGTGGCACTTTTAACAGTAGTCACTGTTATTAAGTATATTTATTAGTCTGATAATTTGCTGTTATCAGACAAAAATTTAAAAAATCAGAAATACATATGCAGCAGTTAAAAAGGAATATATAAATCAGTTCTTCTAGCGAAGAAAACATGCCTGCTTATTAGAACACAAGCACTTGGCCCTTACTTTAGTGCACTAATCAGGGAAGTGATTAATAAGTAGAAACATGAAAATCAGCATTATGTTTGTAGACACAATATAGCAACAGATTACTGGAATTTGAAATTATCACTTACCAAAATCTACTCTTGTTAGTATGCACTGCATTGGATGGTCAGTTGTATGCCTTGTTGTCGTTGCACCACTTTCATAACAAGTTGCACACAGATCGTAATCGTAGCAAATTAAACACTTGTATCGGCGACCTCGAAAATTTCCTTTTAAACATGCATCACAGCTGACACCTGTAAACAAATAAAATTCCTTTAAGACAGCAACAAATACACTTACTTTTTATGAGAAAGATTTGTTGCTATTGCCTCTCAATAACTAAAAAGAGCCAACAATGTCTGACATGTGTAGCTGACATGAGACTCGATTTATAATGCATTTGTGTCTTTAAAAGACACCGCTCTTCTGAAATTAGAATCTTGAATTCTTGAAGTAAAGCACACCCAAGCACCTGAAATAATAACAGGTTAAGTTATAAAAGCTCTTTGGCTGCACCTTCCTACAGACACCTTTACCCCTTAGTATTGACTGGTATTTTGACTGTTCAGTCAGGAATTGTGCCACTTTTAAAAGGTAAAATGTATAATGGCTGATCGAGAGGAAAGAAAAATAACAACCAAATCAACCACTGGCAAAAATGTACTAGCTTTCCAGCCTTTAATTCAACACTTCCTAATATTTTAATTCGGAATAGCACCATAGCCATCCCTGACATTTCATGTGCGGTAGAAATCAGGACATTTTTCCATGTGTCTTTAATTTAGGTTGCATCAGTTCTCTCCATTCTATTTCTCCCTTAAGCTCTCTCTTTGCTGTGTAAAGTAGTCACACTGCATGTGTGTCTGAGAAAGGCTTTATAGCTTCAATAAGTTTTCTTTTTTCTCTGTATGGTTTCAGTTCTCTCTGGGTTGCCTAGTTAAGTGCAGAAGTGACATTGTCTTGTAATCTGTGAAGACTAACACAAACATCTTTCAACTGCAGCAGCAAATTAAGGGCCTTCCAAGGCATGATTTGGATCAACATCCCCTTTCCGCAACAGTGAAGATTTCTTCTTCATAGTTTGGTAAAAGCACAGACAATTTTAGAGCAAACTGCCAGAACAAGAGTCACATTAGCCATGTCCCTATTTTTCAAACCTAGTTGTTCTGGTGTGAGTTACAGAATTTTTTTGCCTTTTTTTTTTTTTTTTTTGTTTACTACTCCACTCCATAGCATCTGAACAGGAGCTCTACCACAAGTAATTCAAAAACACATCGATAAGCAATTACTTTTGAATCTCCCCAACTTGTTCCAACAATTGCATTGCTACATTTAGATGAACAATGAGCAAAATTATTTTACCACTTTTGCCTTTAGTTTCTTCATCTACCAGGACAGCTTGAAGCACTAATAGCTTCTAAGGTCTAATCATGGTGCTTATGTGAATACTGAACCTATTTTTAATTCACCTCACTGCATATCTATTCTGCAAGCATCCCTCTACATGGAACAGCGTATTAGAAGAAAATATCTCCAGAATCTTTGTTAATAGCCGAACTATGTTTTGAAGATGGCCACGTTACCATCTTCAAAGTTTGTTTGGTTGGCTTAAAAAAGAAAAAACGAAAAAAAAGTCTTTCTCACTTAACTCTCTTTTTCCTGAAGTTTCATCCATAAACTTGGAAGGATTTTTAACAATCTGATGATGTGGACACTGACAGCAGGCTAACTTCTGAGGACACTTGCTTGCTAACTCTGTAAACTGAATTTCACTGCTTCAGTTGGTTTGTTTGCTTTTTTCCTTCCACACAGAGACCCACAAAATTCTACCTATGCAGCACGCAGATCTCCCCAACAATTGATCCTGTACACACAACACTTAGCAGCTACTGGCAGCACTGCAAGTCTTTTTGTTGCCTACTAAACTTTCTAGAAAACAGCTGATCAGCAAGTTAGACATCACACTGAAATAAGCAGACTAGTTTAACCTAGAATCTACGTCAGACACTAACAGCTTTCCAAATGAAGTACTAACCCATGCTTCTCCAAAAAGTAGTATTTTTTCCACTCTTTTCATTTAAGCTCAAAACAACAGATTCAATGCAGATGTTAAGACTCTTTGCAACAAACTCCTGTCATGTGTTCTCTCAAACATTTACATTATTCCTACTTGAAGACAGGCGTTTTTAAGAACCTCTCATCTACATGTTTTCTTCATGTCAATACTTCTCCATATTACTCCAAACTGCAACCTCCATATATGATGTGATATTAACTGTGGGGAAATTCAGCCATCAACATAAATCACAACAATGTTTGTATTTAAAACCTTAGAACATTTGCAGTGAGAATCTACCAGATCTTCAAATAACAGATGAACTTTGTTACTTATGATCAATTATTAGAACATCTACAATCTGATTCAAACAGAAAAACTAATATTAGCATAACACATCCCTGTGGCTGGTGAAGTCAGACCAAGAGAATAGCAATGTCTAGAGACAGTGTTCTTTCTACATCTCTCAAAGTTGGTATTTTACAACAGCTACCACATCCTTCCCTTTGAGGAACAGGCTGGCAGCAAGGGATGTATCAGGTTACTCTTACATCCTTTTCTATAGCAGAGAATGAAAACTGCAAAAGGGAAAATTATTAAATCAAAATTTAGGAGTTAAAACACATGCTTAAATCCCCAGACCTCCCCCCCTTGAATCCAGCAGGATCTCTTCTCCAGAAATTATATTACTGATTTTTCCCTTTTTAAAACAGTCTGAGCAAAGTTAGGCCTGACAGTTCTTCCTGTTCCTCTTCAAGCCTATTACTTGGCTGCCAAAATCTCAACTACCTACCCAACATGCGATCTAGAAACTGAAATAACCAAGTAATTTCCTCCCACCTTATTCTTTCTACTATAACAAAAGCTTTTGATTTAAATCTTTCACACTTTAATCTTTACATCAACTGAAATTCCAAAAGTTCATTCTGCACAAACCTCAAACACCCAAAGATAACATTTCATTTAGCACAGCATATCTTTCAGTATGTGTCTATCCAACACTTCCCTGCATTTACCTTACATTTCCAAGTATGGCAGGTATGTTACGGATCCAAGACTGTCAGATTAAACAGGATGCATCCACATTAATCACAGGTTTTGAGAAAAATACCCCATAGTTTGGAGAAGTCCACTTTAAAGCAAAAGCACAGAACCAGCCAAAAGAAAAGTATGAACAAATCTGTGACAACTACTTAGATACACTTCGGGCTTGCAAGAACTGTTACTATTGACTTTTAAAAGAATCATAGAATGAAATCCTGTTAACCCCAAATGACTCGCTGTTCAATGAGAACTTCTCATTAACCTTAAGGAAAACATTGGCTTGGAACAGTAAGAGTAAGAAATATCCATTTTAGTTACAGATTACATTACATCACAGATGATTTGGAGGCATCCTCAAATTTTGTTCTACTTTGTTACTGCTATACAAGTACCAACATATACTGCATAACATAGATCACATCTAATTAAAACTTTTCTGCTCAGTGTAAAATGCTCTTTTAGTGCAACATTCTTCCACCAGAGGACAGCATTGTGCTAAAAGCCTTTGGTTCACCTTTAACTACCAAATATCAGGTTCTGAAAGTTTCTTCAGAAGTATTCCCTCACAGTATCAACTCTCAGTCTCTCCAGCTTCACACTTTGAGTGAAGTGAGTCAGGACATACCTAATAGTTCCACCAATAAAGTATGTTTTACCCCTTCAGTACAAAAGCCTTACTATATTTTTATCGAGCCCACATATTCTTTTAATCCAGGTCTATTACTTCAGCATTTTACATGTAGCATGTTGAATGATTTGTTGAGTGATTCTAGGAAAAAAAAACCTCAAAACAATTATCTTCCCCAACTTTCATATTTTGATCCTGATAGCCAAGCATAATTTGATTTTATGACACTGAACTGGTTTTGCTAGAAATTAACGAAAATGAATGCAACTGGTCCTGGGTTTAATAGATTCACCAAAGACAGCACATAATCTGAATTCATAATGGAGAGAATAACACTGAAAAAACCATGTGATTCAAATACTATATAGCTCAGGATTAATTTGTATTTACAATTACAAGCAAAGCTATGAGGTAACATCAATGAAAGGGTCTTTAGTGTCCCAAGACATTACTGCCTTGGATAGACACACATTTGTAAAGAAAGCAAAGGTTTTTTCCCCTTCTTCGTGTCCTCAGAAACTAAGGCAAATCAGAATAATAATGATATTAAAAGCCCAGTAATCTGAGCCAGACAAAAAATTACATGAGAAACTGTAGGAAACTCAGCATTTTTTTTGTCTTATAAAGAGCATATGGTGAAAGATGAGCTATACAGAGATGCTGAAACAGGTTTCAGCCTCAAAATGAGGCCTTGAACTTTATCAATACTTTGAAATTTCTAAAAATTAAACAATACATTCAAAGAAAATACCAGTCATTAGAAAACATTTTAAACACGTATGAAGCCAACATATGAAGTATTCAAACAGTGAAAATAACAATTAGCTCCAGAGAAGAATATTTAGTAATTCTGCTATTCCTGAGAATTAAATTAATTCCTTTCTCTTAGCAATACATTGGAAGACATGAGTTTCATGGGTAGTTATCAGCAGGTTAGCATTCCTGTCAGCAGGTCAACATCCAAAAACCAACCTTCCAGCCAATTTAGGTATTGTTTTTAGTTCATCAGTGCTCAGAGTGAGGATCACTGTATTTCTTTAATGTACAACAAAAATACAAATTAGGCCATCAATGGTTTCTTCTCCAGAAGGAAAATGCCAGTTACTTCAGAATTTCTTCCTAACTTACATAAAGTACTGAAAGGATTCACACCCTTCTAAAGACTAAAGTAATACATGCAAGAGTACCACTGAATTTCAGGGGACTGGACAAACTTCAACGTTTCTACCTTTCAAAAACCCCAACTTAAGCATGCAAGTGAAACTTAAAAAGTTGTGCCACCTCTTCTGTGGTACAAAAGGTTGCAACCCGTATACTGCATTTTACTTCTATATTCTGAAGATCATAAGTAACAGTCCTTTTAAAATGCATCTGATAGTGAAAGATGCTCTTTTATAGGATTGTTCTGGGTTTGTTCAGTTTTAAATAAATTTGCTTGACATTAACTGTCTCATCTTTAGTCTATATGCCACACAGCAAGTCCAAACCTTAAGATATTCTACTTAAACAGTTCAGTTGTTTCCAAGACTGAAGATAGAAAAATATATGCCACTTGATAATAAAGAAGAAATGCCAATTGTTTCTTACTTTAATAGACTCATTTCCTAATGCAGACTACTGCCTGGTTTGACAAGTCAAATTTTAAGAACTTCTGCTGTTTCTGTGAACATTTCACCAGAAAAATCAACCAAATCTAAGAACGTTCATTTTGTTTACTTTTCCTCATGTTTACTAAAGCAGACTGTGAAAACAAATATTAAAGACACCTACAACATAGAACCTACTTCATCACCCTTCCAGCTACAAATACTGAACAGAAAATTCACACACTATACCCTTGAGAAAACCAAAACCACTCTGTCCCCTCACGTAGCCTGTGCGCAACATGGCTGAACATGCAGGACCTTCTTAGAGCAAAGTGGAAAAAGAAGTAACCAGACTAAAAAGAACTAGTAGGATTAAAGTTGCAGACAGAGATGTTGTTGACTTAGAAATGGAAAAAAAAAGGAGGAGGAAAGAGAGGGAATTGGGCCTACAAAAGGCTTTTGTTTTCTTCACTGCACTCCTCCTTCCTCTCTGGAGTCTGGAGTAGAAACAGACACCTCACGTCTCTGTTGTCAATAATTTTCATGAAGTCCACTTGCACAGTGCCTGATACTTAGAATCACAGAATCATCAAGGTTGGAAAAGACCTTTAAGATCATCGAATCCAACTGTCCACTCAGCAATACCACTATAATCTCTAAACAACTAAATCGTATCACCAAGTGCCGGATCCAGATGCCTCTTGGATACCTGGCTCCACTACACCCCTGGGCAAACTATTCCCATTCCTGACCATCCAAAAATTTTTTTTCTGATATCTAATCTGAATCTTCCCTGTCTCAGCACCAGGCCATTTCCTCTTGTCATCTCACTGCAGGCACGTTGAAACAGACCAACCTCAATCTCACTACAACCTCCTTTTGGGTAGCTGTAGAGAGTGATGATGCCCTGAGCCTCCTCAGGATTAAACAAATCCAGCTCCCTCAGTCATTCCATATTTTCTGGACTTTTTGCAAGCCTTGCTGCCCTCCTCTGAACACACGCCAGCATCTCGATGTCCTTTTTAAAATGAAGAGACAACTGAACACAGTACTCGAGGCATGGCCTCAGGAGTGCTGAGGACAGGGGGGCAATCATTTCTCTGGTGTAAAAACAAAGAATTAAACAGTACAGCTGGCCCAGCAAGTTTCAGACTTGATCCAAAGCATCAGCCAGCCTGCTGCAAAAAGTTTTTCCATTTTTGCTTTCACATCCCAGGTTGTGGAAGTTAATACACTCAACAGTTTCAGTCATCTAGGGCATCAGGAACAAGTGATTAGTAAGCACTTGCAAAACACGCCCAACTCTATGCAGAAAGCATGCAGGATTTCTGATCAAGTTGATTTGGATTTCCAATTTAATATTTGATACTATCTCACATGTCTCTTATCATTCCATTAATATAATTTAATTTGACCATCAACACCATCACAACACAAAAACCTGCTAAAGTACTGTAAATACATTAAAAATAAACAGATTGCAACGGAGCACATGAAGTCTGTAGTGTGGCAAAGGAACTGGCATCAGACATGATTTTATTTAACAGCTCTGTTAATCTGGAAAATGGCAAACAGAATGTGAATTCTATTAACAGAAGAACACTTAAACTGAGAAAGCTACAAACAGCTCCAGGGCAAGCAAATAACAGTAACCGTACTTAAGCTACATCCTCTATCTAGTAAAATCAATGGCGAAGTTTCTCACTCAATAGGACACGACCACATTCCTGAGTTTGTTTCAGGATGAGACAACAGAAACACACTGCTCAGGCAAGCACCAGCTAAAAGAGAATTGGACTGGGGGAAAGTACATCACACACAAGTGAATTTTACAGGTGTAAGAGACATGAAGAAAACACTAAAATCCTAAAAAGAAATTAAACAAAATAACTAGTACTTCTCTGTTGAGCCCTAAAAGATTTAAGATACAGTTTTCTCAGAAAATAAACCTTTGTGCATTTTGGATTACTGTTATTTAGGAATAGCGGCATAAAAAGGGAAAAACACACAAGGAGAGTAAGAGTAATGTCCCATCAGGCCTGGGAGACAACTGAGTAGTACAGACCAATTGAACAGAGAAGTAAACATGCCTGAAGAATGCTTTTTCTATGAGCCACTGTTCCAGACAGATAAGAAAAAACCCCCACAACACCTGGCAGAGGCCGAAATTAACTATTTAGGTACACCTTAGACATAGCACTGGTGTAAGGAATACACACTCAGCTTTATCTCCTTTTGCACTATTAAACTCACTCCTGATCCTTTTAAACATTACCCAAATAAGCAAACATGGCAAGCTTTTCCCACCCTGTGGGATGGGGAGAAGGCAGGATTTATCATAGGTAACAATGCAGAAAGCAGGCAATACTGGCTAGGAAACCAAAGAGCTGGAAGTGAGAGACTCAAAAAGTCTGCATTCAGCAAGTACTTCAGCTCTAGTAGTAATGTTTTGTGAATTACATGTCTCATAATAGCTCAGACTTAAAAGACTTGGATTAAGTGGTCTGGAAATACACACTTTTCAGGTCATGAGAACACAACTAGAAAGCAGTTGGAAGAGGGAGGGATATAAAATCAAATGGTTCTTCTTGTCATTAAAGAAAGTGGCAACATCTAATACAAGGCAGTCACATCTAGATTCCTCCCAGCCATCTCAGGTCATAGAGAGAAGCACAAAAACAACTTCAAACTTAAAAGACTGCCTTCAAAATCACCATTTTGAATGGCATCACAATATCACAAAAATAATTTATCTTTCCTTAACACCACAAGAGGTCTAGTAACTTGTAAAAATAATTAAGTCTCTCTGAACACAACACAGAAGGGCAATAGGAGGTTAAAATCCTCAACATATTCATTTAAGTAGTTGCGATATTCTACCCTGGGCTTTCTCAAAGCATTGTTCTTACTCTGAACATAAACAGACTGCCTTGGTAACTCTTTCTCCCACTTTTTTGTTATATAGAACTGCTTCTCAGGCTGATAACATGTCTCCAGAAACTACAATTGCTTATTAGGGGAAGGTTAAGAAGAGCACTGTGGAGAATACAGTAACCTAAAGCAAAGAAGGTTTCATGTCTACTTCGATCAGGCTTTGAGTTTGTTCTGCTCCTCCCCCCTCTTCTTTCCAATTCTTCATGGCATAGACTACTTTCCTAATTCAAACAATCACAGAATGGTCTGGGTTGGAAGGGATATTAAAGGTCACCTAGATCAAACAACCTTGGTGCGGGCAGGGACATCTTTCACTAGACCAGGTCGCTCCAAGCCCCATCCAAACCGGCCTTAAACACTTCCAGGGATGGGGCATCCACAGCTTCTATGGACAACCTGGTCCAGTGCCACACCATCTTCAAAAGAATTTTGTTTTTAACATCTAATCCAAACCCATCATCTTTCAGTCTGAAGGCGTTCTCCCCTGTTCTGTCACGACATGCCCTTGTAAAAAGTCCCTCTCCAACTTTCTTGTAGGCTCCCTTCAGGTACTGGAAGGCCACAATTAGGGTACCCCTAAAGCCTTCCCTTTTCCAGGCTGAAAAATTCAGCTGTCAACCTTTCCTCATAGGAGAGGTGCTCCATCCCTCTAATCAACCTGGTAGCCTCCTCTGTACCCATTCCAACAGGTCCATGTCCTTCCTGTGCTGGGACCCCAGAGCTGGGTGCAGTGTTCCAGGTGGGGTCTCACCAGAGCAGAGCAGAGGGGCAGAATCCCCTCCCTCCCCTGCTGCCCACGCTGCTTTGGATGCAGCCCAGGATACAGCTGGCTTTCTGGGCTCTCAGATCATGTCCAGCCTCTCATCCACCAGCATCCTCAAGCTCTTCTTGGCAGGGCTCCTTATATGTTGCTCATGTTCCCTATATTGGCAACACAACCATTTGCCAGCCGTACCAAATGCCTTACCTTTCCCCTTGTTTTCCTCATTAGGAAGAGATTAATTGAGCTTTATTATCTGTGGTTTTGTTTTTCTTGTCCCTTTAAAATGCACATGCATAAAGAACCGAAGATGATCAAGTATTACGTTCTAGAACACTTCCCTGATAGTCCTCATCATCTCACATATGTATCCAACTTACTTGTAAGAATAATTTACTAACCACTCTACTTGAAAATAACATGTCACATAATTTTTCTATAGAGCTTCCAATCTGTCACTAAACACTAAAACCCATCACTAATTTGCAGATGACAGACCATGAGTCTTCAGTACTTAAGTACTTTTAATGCAATTAGCTCATTTCCTTAAACAAGACTCAGATGTTTTACTTTGTTTGCTGGACCACAAAATAAACCAGGTGTCAGTAATACAGCATTTTATTGTAACAGATAAAACATACCTCACTTTATGATTTAGGAAAAAAGGAGAGGGATGGTTAAACACCCCATAGGTCTCACTACTTCTTACTATAAGCTCAGCTGCCATACCACAGTTACAAAATGCATGAAACTGTATTTTAAGGATAAAGAACAAATTAGGTGTAACAAACAAATCTGAGAGATCTTCATTGAAAGAGTTTTTAAACAATCTATTAGAAAAAAATCTGTAATACAAAGATACTAGTGAGGAAAACCTAGATAATGAAGCAGGGGAAGGTGGACATATGAGAGGTATTTTAGCTGTTTTACCTCAATTTCTGCCTCTCGGAAGCACAAGGTTTTCCTTTACATTTTCAGACTAACATAGAAGCTCTGTTCTCCACTGCCCATTGGACTCTGCTTGAATTCCACACAGAAAGGTGGTTTTCACCCACTAAACTGTTGAACTTCTTCAAGTTCTCAAATGTTTATGAGCAAAATCACTCATCCTCAAGCTTGTATCTTCTGTAATTCACACCTTCTTTTAACATATACATTGTTTTTTAAGACTGCCTCACTGCACACTGTGTTGCATTCTAAAGTTTGATGTGTGTCAAACATGCAACCACAAATATTGCAAGTCTACACGCAACTGTAAAATGAGCTTGGGTATGAGCCTGACACTCCTTCCATTTCCCTTTACAGTCTTCCAAGTGATGTCACTGGGATGCATGGATGAAGAGACACCTTCAGCTCATTCAGCTGAATGGGATGTCCACAGTCCTGGTACACCTTCAAGACAGCTGTTATTTTAACAGATTTTCTGAGCTCTTTGTTGACTGTTGGAACACACCAGCTATTACAAGACAAAATAAGTATTAGCTACTTTCCTTCCCGGTTGTTCTGCATGTGCTAGAGTTGGCAGCTACCCTACTTCACCAACACACCTCTCAGCAGAGCAGTCAAACTCAGAGGCAACTCAGCACTTTTTACCTTCCTGAAGTTTATGGTTCTGTCAGACTATAAAATTTTTCAGGATGAAAGAGGTATGGCAATGCACCTGAAACGCTGTCCACATAAAATATATTTTACAGCTAAGAGGTTTGTAAGGGGTTTTTTTGATTTGCAGACATCTTTCAGTACAGGTAACAGACCCAAATGTTGTAACTCTGACCCTATGGTACAGTCAATAGTGAATCCATTTTTCTTGTGTACAATTAGAAGATGCCTACAATTGTTGCAGGAGGAACACAAAAAGACCCAATTATTTACACACAACTTCTTTCGTCTTCTTTAACCCTAAGGCTTGCTCCATCCTGAATATACGCCATCAGATTTCCTCTGCACTTTCTAATTTCTGAGGTATTTCTGAGTCCCAGCAGCTTCTCTAGAGTTTTTCAATTAACTAGAACAAAGTATACTAAACTAAACCATACTACAGTATGGACTTTTAAAATTTTCTATACACTGCCAAGATTACCAAATGCTCAGCACTACAAAAGAACATGCAGGCAATGTCATCTTACCGATTAGGGACATTTAATGCTAAATCCTATTACACAAGCTAAGAAAGTGTCTGCTTTCTTGAAAAGTGATAATTTTTGAAGAAGGACATTAGAAAGAAGGAATAATAGGTTTGGAAGAAGCTCAACACAACATTTAGTGAAAGCATAACAAGAGTGTTCACCAGCACATGACTTGAAATACTTCCTCTGAAGAGATACATCATGGTACTCCTCAAAGTTAGAGCCTGGAGTCCTCCACCTCATTCAATTATCACCTTGAAGTACTTCATTCCTAGTTAAATAAATGTATTCTGGCATGCAGCTCCCAACAATCCATTCCTTCACTTTCTAGTCATTTTCCTTTAATTCCTAATGCTTTCAGGAACAAGATATTAATTGAGCTCTGAGGCACAGTAAGAATGACACCTCCCAGTAAATGGCTCCAATACTTAAGAGCTGGATAACATTCTAACAGAGATAACCCAAAACTTACTAATATTTTCCATTTATACTTCTTGTTTTTAATGTGACATGAGTTAAACTTGAGAGTTTGCATCTTGCAGATTCTCTGCTTCTAAATAAACTTCAGACAGCAATTTGCAACAGCACAAGAATGCTATCAATAGCAACCTCTACCAGTACAAATTTGACTACTAACAGTCAATTATTCAGTTATCTACACTGTAATGACAGGTTTATATTCTAATGAATCTTTACTTGTATATCTTCATTTCCAAAGAAGATATTTGTATATCTTCCACAGCAAAAATCTCAAGCTGTTTTCTCTGCTCACCGTAAAAGTCTTTCAGAATAAGGAACACTGTATGCTGTCAGATCCTGCCTGGCATTTCAGAGGCCTTATGGCAAACAACCTCAGGAAAGACACCTGCAGATCACAGTACCCATTCTTTCTGAATTCAGGAAGGCAAATAGGCTTTTATGTATCTTTGGAATTTTCTAAAATTTAAGATAACCAAGGGAGAAGAGAGCTGGAAAATGTGTCTGACCTACTCCTGAGTCAAGACACTCTGCAGTTTCTACTCCATCTTCTTACTCCTGAAAGGTATCTAATTAATGTAATCAATAGGTCGTGGTTAACAGCAGAAATAACTGACTTCCACCTGCACAGTCAGAGATCAAGCTATTCTTACTGACATTTTCATCTTATCAGAACAGTACAAATGAAAGCATGAAACAGGTATGGAATTAAAATCATCTGAGCTATCTTATGCACGTCTAGACTGAAAAAAGCTTAGTCACGACACAGAAAGCTCTGCATTCTCTACAGCTTACTTTTGTGAAGCTTAGATGTCTTTCTTCAAGGGCATCCTGAAATCTCTTTCCCAAACTTACCTCCTTTTCCACAACTAGTTTTAGAGAGTCTACTTCGGACATGTGAAAAGTAATACTAGCAATAATTCAGGAGCTGAAGTTAGTGGCCTTATTTACTCTCAGAAAGTAAAGACTCTCAGAAAGTAAAGAAAGTCAGAAGAAACTCTGGAAGCTGCAGTGCCACAATTATGTCAGTCCAGATGTGATCTTTGCTCCAGCACTATCACTCTTGGTGAAGTTGCTCTCACAGACTCACTTCATCGGTGGATTGTAAGTTGCTTCTCGCTACAGAGATTTTCCACTTGCAGAGATAACCCACACCTCAGCTTGCATACTGATATACACGGAACAGCTGTACACTAAATGCCATTTCTGTTAGGCACATCTCAACATTACTGCCTACATTAAAAGCATACGTAAATATATGAATTAATTCAAACATTTGCTTTGTTGAGTAGAAGTGATGTGACGGTATCCTGAGCACAGAAAAGCCTTTGTGCCTGAACCACAGATTTCTTCAGAGTTAATTTCATTCTATCGTGAAAGAAATTCCAGCTGACAAGGGTTTATAATCAAGACTTGCAGCAGTTTAAAATTGATTCCAGGTGAACAATGATTTCTGAGCATGTACAGCTAATACATCTACACACAGAGGTAAATGTGCAAAAATATATTTTCAGTAAAACTGAATGTTGATTCTTACCAGAATCATTTATTTGGAGATAAAGACAGAAGTTACTGACAATCACACAAGAGATCCTTACATGACTATATACTATTGCATTTCTCACGTTGAAAATCATGTATGATCTATTGTTGCTGGAGCTAGGATACTTGAGATACCTATCAAGTACCCAGAGTATCACCTGTATAACAGCTCACAGCACTGCTCTCCAACCAGCCACCTCCAGGACGCCGCTATTCATCTGCCAAGTAATTCTAATGTTGTTCTAGGCACACACCCAGGTGTTTACTTCCAAAAGCTGCCATGAAGTTCCTCCCATACCATCAAGCAGCCAGAAAGCAATTCTGCTGATCTGAAAATTGGTCTGGAAACTGATTTAAAATTACAACCCTAACATGAATATTGGTATTTATATCTGTCAAATTAATTTATGCTGATTTCTACATTGTTTATACATAGATTTCACCTCATCCTTTCAAATTTTTAGAGTAAATACAGTCTCACAGAATGTGCCATTAGAAATCACCTTCAGTCAAGAATACTGGCTGCTTTAGTATCAATAAGCTAATAGTAAATAGTATTTACACTAGGAATCAACTGTTACTAAAGAGTTTTGTAAACAATGACTCTACTCAAGAAATAATTAAAGAATATATCAGTCATAACCAACTAAAACTTTCACTACTAAAGGCACCTCATCTCATCAGCTAACAAACAAAACCAAAACACAAATCCATCTCTGTATCTGGCTGCCTAAAAACCTTTCCAGCAACAGCTGTTTTCTGAAATAAGCGAGAGTAAGTTGTGCACCAAGAAACACCAGAGCTTTGCTTTTCAAAGAGGCTTACAGAGGCAGGCGTTATATTTCTACTGCACTTGCACCCAACATGGGTCTACAGCTTCCCAAGGGGTTGTTGAAAATCCCACCCCAGAGCACTCAAAGGAGGGAAAGTAGGAGAGGGAGAGCAGAGCAAGGGGAAGAAAGAATAGTGACAATAAAGTAAGAGGGCAAAGGATAAGAGATCAAAGACAAAAAGAAAGAAAGCAAAGAAGATAATTTATCCTACCAGAGACAGCACCTCTTGTCAGTCAAGACAAGAAACATTGCCTCCCAAAAAGAATCTGGCACCAGGAAGTGGCAGAAGGGGGAAGACCAAATCTGACCTGAGGTAAGAAAAAAAAATGCAGTTATAATTTTTTTTAGAACTTTGTCTGTTGTTTCATCTTACTTTTGCAGTATGTTTTTAAAAAACCTTTTTCTAATTAATATTCTTCTTCAGCTGGATTTTGTCAGTGATGACAGTGCGATGAATACAAATCAAATGTGGAACAGGATCAATAGTACTTTGATAAAAATGTGAAATTAAAGACAAATTTTAAGTAATATGGGGATGTCACATGAACTGACAGCTGCAAATAATATATGCTAGTGAAATGTCCCAATGAGTAAAAAATTTGGAAGAATGGACTTACATCTATAAAACTCACTGCAATGGAGTACAAGACCACTCATTTGGAGACTCTCCTGACTGCCTACTGGCAAGACAGAATCTACACCTGATATCCCATGCAAAAATGGGAGAAACATCACGGTTTCTTGTGTCCAGGTTCCAAGTCTAATTGCAATAAAAAAGTTGTACTCAGGTCTCCAACTGAAAATGGGGTGACTTCTACAGACAGTCTCCTAGAAGCTCCAAATAAAGCAATCACAACGAAAAGAACTAACACAAACATGAAATTCACTGCAGGGTGACAAACGAGCAATAAAAAGAGGAACTCTCATAAAAAGCAAATCACAGACTAAGCTTAAATTTTTTTACAAATATTTAAACATTAAAAACAAAAGAAGATAAAAATTCCATCAAGTAAATCCATCCATCCTTCCCCTGTCAACTTATTCAAGCCATATTCCCAGAATAAACCTGGCAGGTGGGGTGGAATAATTTTTTCCTAATATGTCAGAGGCTCCAGTGACTTCTACTCATACTTAAAAATTAATTCCAAACTAGAACAAGTAACTTCAAGTGGCAGAAATCAAGCCATTACCTGCACACACCTCTGATACACAATTCCAAGGCTTTTGTGATGTTGCCTCACAATTTTTACTTGGCACAGATCTCACTTCTAAACTCAGTAAATGACAATAAGCCACACAAAACTTTTCAAGTAGATCTGAACTGAAACATTGGGTTTACACATATTTTCTGAAAAAGTTAAACTAATGAGCTCGTCTCTGTGCTTCACACTGAATTCAAAATGCTCTCACTTCACTGCGTTAAAATTGTCAAAAGGCTACACTGAGGAAAAAATGTGGATAACCATTAGGACTAGATATACAGAGAACTGTAGGAGTAAATTCAAACCAGATGCTCAAGTGATGCTCCAGGGAAAGGGAGCTAAGATTTAAGATCCTTGACAGCCACATTTGAATCTGAAGTAGTTAAAATACCTGGACTAGAAAGTTTAAGATAAAATTCAAAGCTTTAATTGTTAAATCTGGGTATGAGGTAGCCCTCAAGAACATTCAATAAAAAAATTCTCCATAATCTCATTACACCATGTATGAAAAAGCAGTTAAGTTTTATTCCTCCTCTTGAATTCATGATATTTCTTCTTGTATTTGAAAAGGAAGATTACAGATTACATTTTATGCAGTGATGCCTTTCTTTCAGATTCTCTATCACCCTTTCTGAGGCAAACAACTTTTCAATTTCTGTCCATGCAATAATTCCCCCTCACACAACCCTACATCCTGAGTCACTAGCAGCACCCTGCTTGAGTTTTCTGAGCTGCTCACAGTACCATAGTAATTTTAATAATGTTAGTAATGTTGTTTCTGTATGAGCGAGCAACACTTCTGCCTATAAAGTTTTGTATACCCCTTCTCCATTATGTCTTCATTTTCAGAACCTACAGCTACCAAATCTGCTCATCTGTTGTAAATCCTGTAGAGGGGAAGAACACATTGCGTGTGGAAGATTTAGCCCAAATAATTACAGGAACAAAACCCATGAAAGCTCACTACCTTACACTAAAATATATGTATCCCTAGTATCAATCTATGGTCAGAATCTATCAGATGTCATCTAACACAATCATATTCCTTTCTTAAAAATACCACCTCACTCAGTGCACCAGCATGTATGATTTTCAGTAAACAACCTTTTTGTTTTGTCCTCCTTGGTCAGCCTGAGCCCTTACTTATCACACAGTTCAAAGAAATTTGCACTAATTATGGATTTCCTCACTGCCTTATCTCTGCAAGCATTTTCCCTATAGCATTTCAGTGCAGCCCAAACATCAACATATTAACTTTAATAACACTTCTAAGCAAGATCTCCCTTCTCTTGAAATACAGGGAAACCACAGCATGTAAAGAATAAAACGCCTAAGTCTGCTGAACTCAGTCACCCAATCTGAGATGCCAAAGGATGGATTTTTAAGAATCCTTGATTTTCTACAGTTAAGTGTTTTTTCAAAGCTCACTGCTCAGTTAATACAGTTGGAGGTGTGAATGCTCAGGTCTCAAAATCCCAAAACAGGTCTTCATAAGGAACAAACAGCTAACAGCTACCTAGCAGTTCACATGAACTCTGCAACAGAAGACAGGACAGTTGATCCAGCTTTCCACAACAAAGCTCCACTATCAACACCTTGACCATCGTTTTTTTCTGTAATGTCTCTTATCTGCTCATTTGCTGTACACTCACAAACACTGAGCAGTGGTCTAACATAGAGAACCCTTCTGCACACCCTAAAGAATGCAGGGTGGTATGGAGTAGATAATATGCAGCTGTGTACAAAATAAAGATATTCAAATGAGGTTGAATTATTGCTGTCTCTGGAATTTATCTCTGGTACATCCCAATTCCTGAGCAACATTCTTCAAATATGCTGCTGTGTCCAGCAGCTTCTTGAATGTATTAGCACTTTTTGTATTAGTCACTGCTTTGGTTTTGTATTTAACAATAACAGAAGTAACATAACAATGAAGATACAACAATGAACAGTGACACCAACAACTCTCCCTCAAATGTTATCAGTAATATAAACATGCAAAAGTATTTGAAAAGCTTTCTTCTTGTTATTTAACATGTACGAATTTTATTTGTCCAGTACCGCTCAAGCAATTTTCATGGCTCTATAAATTTCCCCTGAATCCCTTCTTGTTCAAATCAACATTTGGAACAGAGCTTTTTCACTGTTTGTCTTCTCTCTTCACCCCCACCCAATGATATTAAAAGTATCACAGTTCTGTTCCAGTTTTCCTGCTTAAGATACAGGCTACCAGCCTTTCAACATTGATAACTTAAATCTAATATTTTTCTCCCTTTTCCCATGATGGTGTCATTACTTTTTATAAAGACCTGAGAGAAAAAATGGTCTCCTTTTACAAACATTTTTGGAGGACCTTGTTCAGACTCTACAGGAACAGCAGCAGCTTGGTTCACACAGTTTCCTAAACCAGAGCCAGAACCCTTTTTTTAAAACCTAGCTTCCATAAAGCCAGTAAGTATCATGCCAATTAAAATATGAATTATGTTTCCAGCTCTTTTTATTATTAAATGATGATTCAGTTTCCTACTGAAATCAAACAACAGTTTAATAAAAAAGCAAATTACTGTGTTCAAATATTTCCAATCACATTTGCAGCTGTTTACATTTAACATTAACATTTTTTGTGCCTAAACACAGCTCTCACTAGTCAAATTGTCACACTAACTCATTTTCAGATACTGCACTACATCTGTAATTAGATGTATTAATATGCTACCATAGAGTAAAACTAACAAGAGTATGAAACACTTTGCATATACAGTTAGGAAATGCTTTGGCAGTCTCAAATTCTAGTGCAAATTCAAAAAACCTCAGTTTTATGTTACGTGTACAACTTAATCTGGACTTACTTTCTACAAGATGCATCTCAGTGACAGCAACATGTGGAAGAATTTGTTATTATTCTGTATTGTGAAATAGCAAACTCCTTTGGAGAAGATGCAAGCAACGTATCGGAAGGCAGCAAGTTGCAACTGATCTCACAGATGCATGTTTCATTACTACATGCCACACTTCATCAACACCGTATCTTGAGTACTTTGTATGAAAAATATGTAGTCTTGTTAAGTGAATTAGAAGTTTTACATGCAAAAATACATTAATTCTCCATTTTGTGGCAACTTTATAACTGACACTATATGAAGTATTAAGTTACACATCAACTGGCTGAGCATTGTCATGACAGAAGTTTGAAGTACCCTTCTGCAGCTCAAGTATGACACAGCTATTGCATCATTACAAAGGGCAGAAATTACTCTTGCTTTTAATGTTTTCAAAAAGTTTGTTTCAGATTAAGTTTTATGTTTTGTATTGTGACCATACAGAAAATATCATCAGCCCAGACTCCCAATCTTTTCACTGTACAGCTAGAGGACTGGAGCTAACATTACCCTTATACTAATAGTTTTCAAGTGGTTGGTATATATTCAGTTGTAAATATGATTTCTTGAATTTCAAAGACAAAGTTATATGCACTTCTTTTTTAAGATTTACTTATTTACCCTTCTACTACAAATAAGCACTTGATTTCAGTATCTCTATGCAACACATTTATGTATACACAGAAAGAAAAGGAGCACAGGGACACTGGCTCCCTCAGGTAAAAGGATCTTAAAGCCAGAGGAGAGTATTCAGAAAGGCCATGTGGTCCTGACAGTGACTGCTCTCCCTTCCTAGCTGTGTTACCACCATCCATTCACAATTTACTTTACGTGGGACTAGGATTAATTGCAGACCTTTGCCGATTCATAAGAAATGCTGACAGATGGGGACCAGCAAAAAAACCCCACCACGTGCATTGCTGACAGCTCTTTGAAGCTTAAAGACTATGGTCCTTTAGTGAGAATAAGAAGAAAAGGATGGAACTGGGTCTGAGAGTGGGGTGCAGAGCATGAGAGACGGAGAACTAAGTGATGCAGGCGATATGGAACTGGGAGCCCTCTGGAGATGCCAGCTGTAGGGAATCTGAAGCCAGGCCAGTAATACTGTTGCGACCTAGTTCTACAAAACAAGTTACAAAAATGGTCTTGTAATGATATTCCTGGAAGTTGCAATTCTCGATTTTTCTGCTGTCCTGGGTGATGTCTATTGCCGAGTAAGAGAATCATTGCCAGACACATGTCCACAAAGAGACAATCTGTAATAAGCAAAATACCTTCTGGTAAACTTTGCAGACTGTAAAAAAAAATTACCTACCTGTTCCTTGTAGGCTGCCAAATATTACACCACCACATATTCCTCCACAGAGGGGCTAACCCAGAGAAACACAGCGTTTTGCTCCTATAAAGGGAACAACATGAAATCCAAGACCAGGGAATGGCCTCACGTTGCATGCTACAAAACCAAAGGCAAAGAACAGCTAGCCTCTTAAAACCAAATCACAAAACAAAAATGGTTTTGAAAAATTAGAGGAGCCTAGCAATAACAAGAGATAAATACTTAACGCTTGATAGCATTATCAAGGAAGTCTCTTGAACACTGAATAAACACATCAAAAAAAGCAACACTAATTTAAGTTCTAGTTGGTGTCCATTTTCCTGGATTTGGGAGAAACAGCAGTCTGGAGCTCATGTGTGAAATGAGAGCACAGTGAAAAGACAGGCTGTGGTGAAACTTTTTGTGAAGGATAACAATCTCCCTTTTAAAAAAACAACAATAAAACCAACTAACTAAAAAACCCCAAACAATTGTTTTGTACAGATTATTACACCAAAGAAGCAGTCGAGAAACCCTGATGGAAAGTTAGCATAAATCTCCATCAGATGCTTTGCAACCTACTTAAAGTCCCAAGCCTTTAGAATTTCTAACTTCTTCAGCATCTACACATCCAGATACATACTTTTCCACCATAAAACTGGTACAGCATCCAGATTCTGTCAAGAAATATCAATAAAGCTTGTTTGTAACTTTGTGTATGCACCATTTTAAAGAAAATACACATAAAAAAGAAATCACATAAACATGATAAAGTTTGCTTTTTCTCTATACCATATTCTTCCAAGACAGCCATTCCCAAACTCATCATACTGGACCAAAAACTGTCGGCACAAAAAGTGTGAATAACCTTGCACAGGTCAGAAGCAAGATTACCTTTCTTTCTGAGTATATAGTTTCTATGGATTTCTAGAGTTCTACCAAAATCAAGCCCCCAAACGTCTTGTCCATAAAGTTGGAAAACCATGCCTCCCATACTAATATGTGTTATTTTATCTCTGTAACTAAAGTTGCCTAAAAGACCATATCTAAAGTGTGAAGAGGAGAATCATTGAGAAATTAAGAGACAGACTAGCTTTAAAAAAAAAAAAAAAATCACAAGGATACAGCAGTAGATGTCATTTTTAATCTCACAGTGTTCTCATGGTTTTAGGAATGCATTGTTTATTCACACACACCTGAGAAGTCTACATCCAGGATCCAAAATTACCAAAACTCACACTCCCTTACCAAGCAGGTAATTAGTTAGGCAATTATCTCCTTTTTTTCTAACTAGGTGTGTCTAAATAGAACAATCACTGATGAATCTGCTTTGGAAAGAGACTATTAAGCCCAGTTTCATTAACAGTCACTCCTTCTAAAAATACCAACAAATATCAAAGACAGGAAATATAATTTTTCCTGCTACATGCTACAAACAACCTAACAACTAAAAGGAAAATTCATGCTATAGTCTCCATAAAAAATACACAAGAACATGTACTTTCAAATTCTATTTTAACAAGAAGACAGGGCTGGAACGTCTTTTTAACACACATCACCACTTCTTATACTAGTCCATGCACTTATCACTGAAAACCACTAAAGAACAGCACATGATATCACTTATCACTATGATAAAAGTTTCATAATTTTGACCTATTCAAGTTAGAAAAGCCTGTATTCCATTACTGTACTTTAAAGAGAGCATTACAGATACATGCATCACAGCAGATACTAACAGACTGCATAATCCTACACCACCACCACCACCAATAACTTTGTGATCAATGATCGTTTCATTTCGGTTAAAAACTGCATCTTTAACATAAAGAAATCCATCTCCACCCTCCTGGGAAAACATGAGGGGGGGGGAGGGGGAGGGGGGGGGCGGGAGAAAAAGCAGGGGTCCTACTAAGCTTTAGCTTTAGCAAGCAAACAACAGAAAAAAGCTAGTGGATTTAGGGAAGAAAATTCTTTGATAGAGACGCACATGTAACTGCACAAACAAGAAGTCTGCAAAATATTGCAACATACACCAAAAATCTATCACATATACAACACTGCCTAAATCAAGCTACTAACTAGAAGCCAGCAGTATAAACCACGAATATCGACTTCTCCTATAACGTTTCTGTCAAGAGGTTTTAAGATTAAAGAGAGAAAAGATACAATAGATAAGAGAAAATGGAGACAATACTGATTTAAGTTCCTAACATGGCAGAAAGTTACCTTTTCAGATGACAACCCCTGGTTTTACAGAATATTATTCCAAACACTCTACCCGCTGGTAAACAAGCATAGAAAAACCGAGAAAGTTTCTCTCCTGGTTTCACACTCGCATCTTCTTCCTGCAGAAATTCCTTTCTCAGCTTCCATCTCTTCCTTCACCTTGCTCCTTCTGACTAACTACCCACTGAACTCCTCCACGGCTATAAACACAACGGGACCAGAGGCAAGCAGCACATAGAACACGTTTCTCCGGCGGCCTCAAAACATGCCACTACTACACCAGCACCGGCCTCCTCGGCCGCAAGGCAAAACCGAGGGAAAACGGGCAGATCCCGGGGCCGCCAGCACACAAGCCACCCCTCAACAGGGCCAGGCAGGCTGCCCGCACACTTCTGCTCCGGGCCCCGCTCC
>VXAD01010143.1:46903-67757 GCA_013399195.1 Dicrurus megarhynchus
GCTGGCGCCGCCTCCCGCGCCGCTCCGCCCCTGCCGCACCAGCGACGGCGGCGGCCGCGCTGGAGCCTTCCCGGCCTCGGCCCCTGCCCCTTCCCCTTCCTCCTCCCGCCCCGGCCGCGCTGCTGGAGGAAGAGGAAACTCCCCGGCAGGGCGGCGGCCCTCCCGCGCGGGCTGCCGGGCTACGGCGGGCTCCGCCCGGGGGAAGGAAGCGGCCGAGGGAACGGGACCCAGCACCGGCCTGACCCAAAGGACACGCATTTATCAGCTTTTTTATGTAAAAGGAGCGGGCAGACAGCGGCAGAGAACAGCTGGGCGCATGTCTTGAGCCGGCGTTCCGTCACTTGTCGCGTTACTCGTTCTGCCAGATTTGGGGAGCTGCGACTCCAGACCCAGGGCTGAAGTCTTTCCTTCGTGTTTTTTTTTTCTCCGTTCCGCCTTTGTCAGGCCTGCAGAGGACTGCTAGAAGTGTCCTTCTGTTAAACTCTAGCTCTGTAAAGAGGATGCCCACGGAGTGCCGTGTGTTGTCCCACTTAAAGAATCACAGAATAGCTTGGAGGGGACCCACAAGGATCGTCAAGTCAAAACTCCTGGCCCTGCACAGGACAGCCCCATAAATGACACCATGTGCCTGAGGGCGTGTTCCAATGCCTCTTGAACTCTGTCGGGCTTGGTGCTGTGACCACTTCCCTGGGAAGCCTGTTCCCGTGCCCAATCGCCCTCTGGGTTAAGAACCTCTCTCTAATGTCCAGTCTAAACTTCACCTGACCAAACGTCATGCAGTTCCTTCGGGTCTTGTCACAGGTCATCACAGATAAAGAGATCAGTGCCTGCCCCTCCTATTCCCCTCACGAGGAAGTTGAAACTGCAATGAGTTCTCCTCTCAGTCTCCTCCAGGCTGAACAGACCCAGGGACTGCAGTCACTTATACGGCTTCCCCTCAAGGCCNCCTCCTGCCTCCTCGCTCGCCCTGCGGGGGGCGGATCCGGCGGCAACGGCTTCCCGGGCGCCGTGACACGGTGACTCCGGGCCCCGCCGGCCGCTGGCGCCNTTGTCCCACTTAAAGAATCACAGAATAGCTTGGAGGGGACCCACAAGGATCGTCAAGTCAAAACTCCTGGCCCTGCACAGGACAGCCCCATAAATGACACCATGTGCCTGAGGGCGTGTTCCAATGCCTCTTGAACTCTGTCGGGCTTGGTGCTGTGACCACTTCCCTGGGAAGCCTGTTCCCGTGCCCAATCGCCCTCTGGGTTAAGAACCTCTCTCTAATGTCCAGTCTAAACTTCACCTGACCAAACGTCATGCAGTTCCTTCGGGTCTTGTCACAGGTCATCACAGATAAAGAGATCAGTGCCTGCCCCTCCTATTCCCCTCACGAGGAAGTTGAAACTGCAATGAGTTCTCCTCTCAGTCTCCTCCAGGCTGAACAGACCCAGGGACTGCAGTCACTTATACGGCTTCCCCTCAAGGCCCTGTACTCCAGACAAATGTCTTGGTCTGTCCACACCACGAGGCCTTTTCATCCCATCACTGACGGCTTCCTGCCACTTCATGGAAGCAGGCCAGGCTTGGAACGGGTGAAAGACCTGCAACATGGCCGTGTTCCTTCCCTGGTTCAGATGCACAGGGCACACACATGCATTTTGCTTCTGTGTTGCCTTTCTTACTATGACTTCCTGGCCTTTCCCTAGATTGCATCCATGATAATAGCACCATCTTTCTCACCTCCCACCTGCCTTCGTTTTCCTCTTAAGTTTTCCATCTACCGTGCTCATGGCATTCCTTCATCTTTTCCCTTTGCCAATCCAACACTTCCGTCTTCTCCACTGTCTTACACCACAGCTCCCATATGTCTGTCCCAGCCCCACAATGTTTAAGTTAGTGAAATACCTTCACAGTCTATTTCAAAGGCCATGAGGGCCCACACCAGAGCAGCCTACATATCAAGATGCTGGGAAAGGTGGGACTGAACCAGAACACGTTGAAAGGAGGAAGTGCCAACCTCATTCCGGGCACCACCTCCCTCCCATGCCAATTGTTTTATACAGCCTCTGCTTGACACCTTACATGTACCCTTTGTTCCTGGTACAAAGGTGTTCCTGGTTTCTGACCACCTGGTTCACTTCCAGCTTTCCTTTAGCCACATGCAGTTTCATAAACACTGCCTACTGAGAAGATAACCTGGATCTAAAAGTCTAAAATTCCAGTGGGTTGTGGGCATTTTCAGTGGCAGCAAGCAATGCCTGTGAATTGGATAAGCTGTAGGGGAAACTGGGGGTCATTTTGACTGATGGGAGCCAATGACTTCACTGCTTGTGAAAGCAGGCAAAGAGTCAATGACCATGCAAGGAGGTTGTAAGAAGTACACCACAGATGACAAGAAACTGAAGAGCAACTTGCAGCTGTTGTAATACTCACTTACCAAACTATGAAAGCAGTGTCTCCGAGATAGTTCTAGTGACAAAGCTGTACCTATCTTGCCAGCATTTCACAGCAACAGTGCACAGACTGGAGCAGTGAGTAACACGTGTCTTACTACTTTATTTTGTCACCAACAATTTTAAATGCAAATGGCAATTGTTTCACCCAGATGCAAAATACGGACCATCGGTTGTTCCCTTTCTGTCCCTAGAAGAGCAAGCTAGCTTGCAAGCTGGTAACTCAGCTAGCTAGAGATATTTCATCTCTGTGAGAGACTGTGGCTCCTCCTGAAGAAAACTTGTGTCACTCTGAGCCCTACGATGCTGTGTTGGGCTGTGCTGGGTTTTATCCTGTTCCAGAAGAGTGACCTCCCAAAGGAGCTTCTCCCCATGCATCTGATAAAATAAAGACTGCATGCCAGGTATTTCAGGAAAATTCTGTCTTTAGTCACGGAAGTCCTTGATCTAATCATCTTCTTTCTCCACATTTCAGTTAAAAACAGTTCAGTAAACTTTCCTCTATAAAGCATTACTCAGATGGATGTCCCTTGAGTGTACATTGTGCCTCTTCTGTGGCCTCTTCTCCATCTTTGTAGGCTTGAAGTCCAAAATTAAAACTGTAATCTTGTTATTATTTCCTGTTTTCTTGCCTTAAGGCCCGTATCTATACCCAAGGACAGAGTATAGATAAAAGCCTTGGAATTACGTTAGAATATGCCTGCATGTGTAGCAGTATGTGAAAGACATCTGCATTATATCCTTCAGTGGGAATTTTGCTGATTGTTTCCTCTGCAAATATAGCAAATACTGCAAATGTAAGATGACCAGGCTCTCAGTGATGAGGATGTGGTAACTCTGTCTGTGTGTGCAAAGAGGTACATAACAGAATTTGAATGTCCTTTACAAGGTCATGGCCACCAGTAGAAAATATTATTTTCTTAGAATTATCTTGATAATTAATAACCTATACTGTCCTGGTTTTGAACAATACTGTTTCTCAAACCCACATGCTGTTATTCCACAGGCAGAATGAGAAAGAAAGATTTTAGTTACGTTTATAAAGTTCTGGTGTGGATGAATCTTTCTGTCTCTATGGAAGGAGCCTACCATAATTTGATTTCTTTTTCTTTCTCTCCTGTACACCAGAAGAATTCATAGGTGATACTTCCTTTAAAGCCACAAGGAAAAAAATTCAACATTAGTATCTTCCCAATGGATAAAAGCAAGCTGAGAAATAAAAATTTTCTTATCCAAAGTCATTCAAGGTCAGAGCCAGACAAGGGATTAGAGACCCAGTTCTCACAGCTAATTAGGCCATTGAATAAGCCACAGTGATAAACAGAAAAATTGATGAAATTTCCCAACATATAATAATAATATGATAACATTTGTCTGAAAGTCATAAAATCCTCTGAAATAGGGAAGAGATGGTTGTGTGGCCTCATGTGGTTCCTTTCCCTGCCATTGTAAAGAGGGTGTCTGGAACAGACCAGGAGACGTTTGACCACTGAACAGTGGTTACTGAACACTGAATTGAACTGTGATACCCTAGAGCAGAACTCCTGAGTGTTAAAACTGTTACATTAGGGGACACTTAGTCCATTAATCTCCTCAGAATTCTCCAGCCTTTTGTAAGCTACTGAAAGCCCACTGAGACTGTGCTTTTAACTTGTTTCAGTGCTATTTCTAACAGGCTTCATCCATTTGAGGAATGCTTTACTTTGTTTGAATATGTCATTACCAAGGCTGGGCAAACCACTATGTGCCACACTAGCTCCTTGCAGGTTTGGTGGTTCAGGCTCACACTTGAAAGTGAAACACCACAGTGGTACAAAACTTAAATATATCAGTGTCTTGGTCATCAGTAGACACATATGGAACTGTGATGCATACATACTCAAATATTAAATTTGTACACTGGTACATCTCAGGGCTTTCCACTGCACTTTCTTTTCTCCTGTTTTTCTGCCTCCTCTTGCTCAGTAGTGGTTCAGCATGATACAGAGTTGCTTACCGGCTGTGTTCAGCATGATATGTAAATAAAGCTTTTAAAATCAAACAGAGAAAGACAATCTTGCTGCTTTCTACTTTATGAGGAAAGACCTTCTTCTGTTCTATTTTACCTTTTGTGCCAAGGATGCCTGGTTTGCCACGATAACGGACCAGAAAACACAAGGACTTTGGGATTCTCATGGTTGGATTCTGGATAGGAAATGGTATTTCTACATAAATACTTCTTGTGAACTGAATTCTTTCATGTTCCCAGGCCTGCTTATGGTATCTCACAATCCAGCTTGAAGTGGCCAAAGCACTGAGGAACTGCACAAGTGAAATTGTAGGAATCAGGAACATCAGATGGCTTTGCTTGGTGAATCCCATTTGAAGCTTTTGCAATGGAATACAAGCGTCTCACTGGATGAGAGTGGACTTGAATTTTTAGCAGATTTTTTTTCCTCACGTGGAAACCATATTTGGTCTTAGAGCTATACTGGGCTAAGCACAACTAAATATACTGTAGAATGCTCATTGTCAGTTTAAACTTTTATTAGAAATACTCCTTTTGAATGCTGGACACCACAAGGATGTGCAATGGAAATGGTATGCTGCTATGCCTATAATTTACTGGCAACCAGCAGTTGCAAAAGCTGTTTCATTTTTTCAGACATGCTGTCCAAGAGTAAATGTCACATCTGTCTTCTTTCCTGATCTGTGGCATCCCTCATATTCACCTGCACATACTCTGAAATCACTGCCACTCCTAAACCCTCTGTAACAGATTTTGCATGATCCCAGAATCTTTTTGCGAGCCGGACAGGTGGCGTTAAGAGGTTAAGCTGATGGGGACTTTACACAGCCAGACATATGTGTGCAGGCACTGCACAGAATTCTAATATACTGCTGCTCTTTTCCTTTTATCAGCAATGTATCTGGACTTTGGCAGAATGAGGAATTGCCTTGTTTATCTCCTCCTTTTTGGAGTGTGCATTCAGACGTTACCCCGGATCAGTCCTTCACTACTGAGAGCTTTCATCTTCTCCGCAGTCAGTTTTTGATGCTGGTTAAGATACCAGATGTTGATATAAAGTTTAAAGTGACCCAGCTAACTTCCCTTCAACTTTTCTGGCCAAACCTTTATGAAGAACTTGAGCCAAAACAAACACTGAAAATTCATCAAATCATTTCTGTCCTCTTACAAAAATACTTCAAACTGACCATTACCACATACTCTTGTAATGGCATGGTTCCAGTAGGCACACCGTTCTTACAGGACCTAAAGTCACAGCACACTAGGAAATAGAAAGTTTTTAAAAATTCTCCAGATTCCAGCTCTGCTCTCTCTTAGAAGAGGACAAAGGAAAAAAGAATTTATCTTTTCTTGAAATTGTTTTTACTGTTCCTTTGGAGGTTAGCGCTGAACAAAACAATAATCCTCTACTTGATAATTTCTCCTTTCTTGAAATTATTTTTACTGTTCCTTTGGAGGTTAGCACTGAACAAAGCAATAATCCTCTACTTGATAACCACAAATGTTGCCGTTTTGACTCCAGTCCATGTGAATCAGAAACACAGTGTCCCAAGCACTGTTCCCGCAAGGAGGAGATATCAGGGATGTATCCTGTGTACTTACAAAGCTTTTTCTCTGTGAACGGGAGGAAGCAATTAAAACATTATCTGCTCATCACCATAAAAACTCCTCTGCTGCCCAGATGTGTTTTTTGCACATGTTTCTCAGAGTCGTGCTGCAATACTGGTTCAGGCTATGAGCTAAGTTTTCATTACCCTCTGGGTTTTTTCTGGGCTTTTCTTCTCTTCCTATCCCCTCTCTCTTTCAGAACAACACCTGCACTTACTCATAAGGAATTCCCTTATTAAAAGGGAATTCAAATTATTGAGTTATACTATTTGACCTTTTTGAGTGCAGCTCTGTGCCTGTTCTTATAGGCACTGGATACTGACATACAGGATACAAGCTACTCTTTGCAAAACTTGGTGGTTAATCTTTGGAACTGTACGCCTCTATTTCACTATAATTCAAGATTATGCCTAGACTTCTCAACTCACCTGCTGAAATCAAATGATGGGTGGGATGCTATGATGAGGTGATACAATGCCAGTCTCCAAAATTGACCTGAGACTTGAGGTTGCAAGGGGCCTTCTTGGCTGGCTGCTTTTCCATGAGGACCCTTGTGAGCAAAGAGGTGCTCTAGAAGTCACTGCAAAATCTCACCAACTCCAGGACTATCCAGGCTAAGTGCAGCATGGCAATGCCTGGGGAAGTGTTTGTCTGCACTGCTTGTGTCTGCTTTGCTGGCACAGTGCTGAGTAACAGAAAGCAGGTGAAACTCCCACAGTTTCAAAGAGACTACTAGCATTTGTTGGAATGAGGGGGCATCCCTATGTACACCAGGAGTTTTCAAATATATGAGGACATGTAATTTCTGCTGTAAAAAGCCTGTACTATAAAGTGACAGCTGTAAGCTGGCATCATGGGATACAAAACCCAGATTTATGTGAGCCTTGTCTTGGCCATGGCTGCTGAGTAGCAATCCTGCAGTAAAATGGATTCTGTCTCATCTTTCTCTTCTTCTTCTCTCCCTAGAAATTTTAGCCTGCGTAGCTTGGACAAGCATGCATCTGACAGTGTATTAACAGTTAAAAAGAGAAATTAGAAAGTCAATACAGTTAACCTGGAGGGAAAACAATGCTCTTACTTGAAATGCACAAAATTGCTTTGTGTGCCAGGTGGCTCTGTCTGGTTCTGCAGCAGGCACCTATACTGAAATAATTTGCTGTAATATTCTTAGCTGTTTTTAGTGATGCATGACTAGTGATTTTGGCTTGCCCTTTCCCAGTCATCCCTCATTTTCCCCTTCCTCCTGCAATGAAACGAGAAAATTTGAGCTCCAAATGGGACCTAGCTATGTCTGGGACACTGCTAAATGACAAACAGATCTCATTCAGCTCTTGGGGTTTTATTCAGACATGCCTTCTAGCAGTAAACTAGGTCTTGCCTAAGGCAAATCTCCTCACGTATTTTCCCTCTGAATGTCAGAAGCCAAGCAGTTTTCGGTTCTCACTTTACAAGTTTTAAATTTTTCAGTTAAAGAATCAGTTGAAAATTGATAATTTGAAAATATATTTCTAAAACCAGATGTTTCTGGTTTTCTGTTGCCCATGTAAATACTCAACACTCTCTCCTTTTATTGTAGCCTTCATCTCAATGCAGGATCTGTGCAGGTTAGACCTCAAACAAATTAGCAAGATGATTGGCAGTACCACTCAACTGGTATCAGAGTGCTGGAACAGTGCTCAGGAACCCTCCACACGAACCATGCACCTGCTCTGTAGGTACCTGCAAATAGTAATTTGGACTCATTTAACAGTAGAGAAACTGTTATTGCAAGAGGCAACCAGAAAAGCCAGTGAGCACCATATGCTATTGTGTACAGGGAGCGTGTGCTCTCACTGTCCTTTAGTAAAACTGGGAATAAAACTCATATTCATGGTGTGTCTGCAAGCTAGAGCAGGGGCAGATGTGTGCAAACACCTGCCACCTTCTCATCCTGGTAAGCAGAAAACAGGGACAGAAGAGGGAGGACAGAGAATGTACATCAACGATACAAACACAATTCCTGTTTTCCTTCTTCTGAAGCTTTTTTGTAGCAGCACAAGCACTTATTCAGCTGGTTTTGGATCTGTTGGAGAGATGACTTGGACAACAGTCAGGGCACATCAGAAAACCAATTAAGTAAATAACCAATTAGACCTACCGAAAGTAACCCAAACCCAAAAGAATGAGAAGCCCAAATACAGCAAGACCTCTTCTGCAGTGGCAAGATCACTGCTCATGAGCAGTACTGTGATGGCAGCATTACACCTGTCACCCACCTGTTTCAGGTGTGGACAGAGGTACCAGAGCTAGCACAATGCCCATGGGAGGGGGTAATGGTAGCATGTCCTGGGAGCTCAGTGTATACACACACAGCAAGCAGCTGCACCTGAGTCACTCTGAGTGCTCAAGCTGGCTTGGCTTAAGTGACACAGGGCATCTCTACATTCACTTAAAATCCCTGCACGGTGGTGACAATCCCACAAGACTCAGTTTCAACAAACCAGTGCATGAGAAAGACAAGTCTGTATTTGACCTTCTTTAGCAAAGTTTTCGGTCCTGCTTTCCAGAAAGCGAGGAAACCACTTTCAGATCTGCAACAGCATGCTTGTTTTCCTCAGTTTGGCCCAAGTCCTCCTCTGAGTTCCAAGAAGCAGGAGTAGGTCATCTTGTCCTTCAATCTGTATTCCCAGAAATAGCCAGAAATGGCCAGCATTTCGTTACAGAGGGACAAGAGAAATTTATCGTAACAAGGCTGACTCTAGGGGACCAAAACTTTCCAGCTTGTGAAGGCGTATGTGTGTAGCAGTCTGATTGGAGGCATGTCTCCAAAAGATGTAAACAGGCCACAAACCCCAAGTTCTGAGCAGTGGGGTTTAGTCATGGGGTTATTTTTAGAACACCAGGACTAAACAGAGTCCAAATCTGTACAAGGTGTCCAGTATCAGAGGAGACACGATTTCTGTTAATGAGAAATTGCTCTTCAATTAACACCACATGAAGATGACCATTTAGTCCCTCCCAGAATACTTGTGCTTGATGCTTGTGTGGCCGTATGTATTGAATTACAAGCAGCTGCTCTTCCGTGTTTAATTAGCAGGTGTGAAATTAGCGATGCTGCACGGAGAAGGAGGTGGCGTCGCTGCTTTTTCTGCACATCAGCTGCGCCGATGGGCTGGGGGTGCGTCTCACACTGTCATCTAGTGGCCGGTGTCCACCTTCTCGGCTGGGCGGCAGCAGCAGCAGCGGGATACGGCAATGATTCTAATCCCCCAAGGCTGAAATCTTACCGAGATTTGTATCTCAGTGCTTCTTCAGAGACAGTGATGGGGATGCATCTCGTGGAGCACAGTCCTAGCCCCAAGGAGGTTTCATCAGACAGCTGATGTAGGCATCAAGGCATCCTGAGGTGGGGTCTCTACCTAAATTTGGTGAAGCTTCTAGTAGCTCATCATGGCACATACTTAGAGAAACCTAAGTAAGTGTGTGCGCCCTCAGTTTTGGGCGTCCCATGTCTCTGTAAGTCCTTCATCACCATAGCACTGCACGAATTGGCAGCTGGCACTTGGATGGAAGTGCACGTGCAGGGAGTGAGTAGAATCCTCCCTGCTTCCTTACTGGAGAATATTGCCTCTACAGAAGGTCCAGCTGAATGGCACACTCCTAATCTGCCTCAGCACAACCAGACAGCATCTGATAGAAGCACTTCGTGCTAGCAAAGGTGGTTTTGTACTGAATAGGTTAGGAAGGATTTGCACACAGTTTTGTCAGTTGAGTTGCAAAGACAATAAGGTGGAAGTCAATAACAGCTTACTAAGACAGACAGCTAGATCAAGGCAAGAAAATCAGTCTCTGATGAAAGCAAGCACAGGATATGATTTCACATACTTTAATAATACTCCATACTCCACTGAATGTTCCAGTTACACTGATTTACAAAGGAGAGTTGTATCAGTAGTTTTCCATTTAGACACAGCTCTTCAGTAATCAAATTGTACACGAACGTCACCACACACAATGTAACAACAGTAAATTTTCTTGTACAGATGAACCTGTTGGGACAAATCACTGTGATGTTTGCCCCGATCAAAGGTAGTCAGGACCAATGCTTACAGGTTAAAGTCATCTCTAACTTCCTACTCTAAGACCCTTCTTTCTACAGGTCATACATTTTGTCAAGCTCCATGTTCCACCAGATTTTGTCTTGGACACATTAAAATTCAAGGTTTGGTAGCTGCACTTGCAACCTGGCTGAGCAGCCATCATTTTTCCAGCTCTGACAGCTCAGGATTTTTGTGTATGGTTGACCAGCACAGAACTGAGGCGCCTTTGCAAGAGAATTTGAAAGCTTCCTTGTGATCCAAATGACATTAAACATAAACATTTGAAAGAAAAAAAGGAAAAACTAGGTTACAACAGAATGACTTTTTTGTTGTTGTTGTTGTTTAAGCTGAACTCCAGTGTCCAGCACCTTTTTTTCTTAGGATTTACGTGATTTCTTTGGTTACATGTTTGTTCTACATAAGACAAGGTATTTTTTCCATTAAAAATAAAAATCTGGTTATTTATTGGTAAAGGGAGCTCAGAAGTGGCATTATCTTTCCACGTACCACTATGTTTGCATAACCAGTATAAAACCCTACCAACTTACTGATTCCTTCTAGACATCATTTTCAAGAATGAGAAGGCCATAGGTTGACCATATACCCAAAAAGGTTTTGTCAGATTCCTACCTATTCTTGCCACTAGGAAGTCTATATGGCTAAATCTCAGCTCTTCCCTCAGCCCACAAGTGATTGAGATCACATCCCAAAATATACTGTCCCTGTGGACACTCTTCATCGATCTTACCTTGGGATGACTTATTCTTGCTGAAATTTATGCTAGTGTCTATACAGAATACTCCGCTTTACTCCTAGTGTCCTCTGAATTTTGTGAAAGATACAGGAATGTATTAACACCATACGCAGAGGAAAAATTCTGTTCTCTCTTCATTGATGATGTTTACTTTAAGGATTGCATTTGACTGTTTCATCTTTCTGAGCTTTCTTAACTGATAGCGGCAAATACATTACTTTGTTCTGAAGACCTTGAATGCCCTTGCTGTTCGGTACTCCATATTTAGTACAGTTTCAATTAGGAACAACTCATACGGGTAGAAACACACTTTGGCTTTGTGCTAGAGTTTCAAATGTGGTAAAAAACCCCCAAATATGTCCCCCCCCCCAAAAAAAAAAAAAGAAAAAACATAAACAAACCCCCCAGGTAACAAATCTCCAGAAGTTTGAAGTCCATGTCTGTTTTGAATGTTCATGTGTCACTACAAAAATGTTTTCTCTACTGCTGAGAATGCAGCAAAACCCCTACAAAATTACATAACTTTCGTATACCTATTCCTGTAACTCCCTGTGAGTTGTTTTAAATTTCAAGAGTGCATTGAATTAAAGAATTTCAAATGTTAAAAAATAATCTCCACTATTGTTTAATCACAGTAACACCTTTTAATGTTTAGTGTCAGAAAGACTGCATATTATGGAATAAATACCAGCGTTTGTTTGTTCCCTTTATGATAATTTCTAATAAAATATTTCAGATCAGACAAGCACTCTGTAAGACCACAGTTTACAATAGCCATTTACTGAAAACAGGGTAGATGCATTTTTCTGGTGCAGGTATACACATCCCCCAGGATCCTCAAAACATTTTTTCCTGTCTGTGCAGGTAAGAATTCAGGGCTCCACGGAATATATCAAGTGTACTGAAAGTTTCTGGGATAAGAATACTCTAGTGCAAAAAACATCTCAATGCAATATAATCCAATACTTATACAAGGGGATATTTTATCTCTATTAGCCTCTGAAAAGAACAAAGTATGCACTTACAAGGAGCAAAAGAAACACATTAAAAACATTCAGACAAATGCTCTAAGTTATCTATTTTTATTACAAAATTACACTTGGTGTTAGTTGCATACAACAGCATAGGCTGACAGTGTCGCACAGCTGCTCCCACATAAGGCAACAGCTGCAGTGCCTACTTGCACTAACCAGGTTACTTTATATCCCCTATAGCTAAGTTACCTGCAGTCATTACTGCAGCATCTGATGAGACAGTGTTAGGAACCACAAGTGGGTAAGCCAGGACATGAGAAATGGTCTTAGTGCTTCACAGAATCATGGAGTAATTTATGCTGGAAAAAACCTCTGTAAGATCAAGGCCAACTGTTAACTGAGCACTGCCAATATAGTAGGTATAGCTTTATGTATTTTTAGTTAGGAGCTGAAACCTTTACTCAGTACATTTCAATAATTAAGCCTTAGTACATTTCTTGGCTGCACCTTGAGCTATTACCAGTAGCAGCAGCAACCCAGGACTATACAGGAGTCCACACTCCTCTCTCATTGCAATACCTACAACTTTAAACTTGTTGATGACCCTACTTAGTACAGCTTTAGAACAGCTTGAGAGCTTTACACTGTTTTCTTCCATCTTCAGTTACTGCTGTTTATCTGTCACTGTGCTGCTCTGCTCAGTGCCTGAACTGTGCTTGCTCTTAAGCGACCTTCCAATGTATCTCCAGTACTCTTTTCGGATGGTGTCTTTTTCTTTAGCCAGAATTTCACACAACTATGAAAGAAAAACAAGAGATTGGAGCATTATACCAAAAAGCTTACAGAATCCTTAACTATAAAATGCATACAACATACATTTCAGACAGTATTAGAGACACGTTTCCCTGCAACATTTATTTTATCCACAGGATTTGTAATTGTTCAATGACATCGAACTGATGACAATCCCAGCTGGTAGCCAATCCATCCGACACTGCACAAAAATCCCTCCAGCCCCATTTCAGTTGTAAGAGTTTCCCTTTGCCTCATTTCCATGCCTACCACTCACCATCCATGCCAGCCTTATTCAGCCTGTAGTAGAGCACAGTATACTTCCTGAGAACCCTGAATGTTTTTTAGTCGTCCAACAGGCTGTAAACCACTTAATTCCAGGATCATCCTGCTCTTGAATCTTCAGTACTCTTGATGGACTGACAAGAGATATTTTATTTCTGTTTTTCCTCAGCAGACTGTCCCAAAAGGGTTCTCCATGCAAGTCAGTAACCTTCTCTCATGCTATGTTAAGAGTTTGGGCTTTTTTTTTTGTTTTGGTCTGGGTAAGCAGCGCAGTAGAAGTCAAACCTACTTACAGGACAGGCTGTGTAAATTTTACACAGTATGAACACTGTCTACAAATGTTTTAGTAAATTCCCTTTTATTATGCGGATGATACGGCCTTACTCAGTGAAATTGAGTTAAGAAATTAGGAGCTTTGATGCCTAAATAGAGAAGTCAAAATCAGTGAAATAGTATAAAGGGGATATGAATCTAGGAGGTACAACTACACTTATTTACAGTCTGGTCCTGGAACACAACAATGGAAAAATGCTGAGAAAGAACAGCGTTGGAACACAAAGACTCCAGGCAAAACTGCAGCTCTAATTACATTGAGTTCCAGTCTGTCCCACAGTGAATGCAAAGTGTTCTTGTAAAAACTACACTACAAACTGCACTAAAGAGCACCCAAGTATGAAGCTCTGGGAGATACACAACATTGCCAGAAGGAATTTATACTCTGTAGGAAGTGGTGCCTGACATTTCTTACTGATAGCCCCAGTGGCTGCTGACCACAAGCTAATTCTGCCAGCTTTCAGAGAAAGAGCTAAGAAGGGCCAAAGGAGCTTAACAGAGGTTGTTTGGAAGTGGATATTCTGAGAAAAATTCATTAACCTACAGAGAAGAGAGTGAGTTCATGCTGAAAGTTAACATCCAAAACTCTTCAATTGTTCAAACATCATCTTTCTTCTGCAGGTGGTATTAGAGACCTTCCTTCACTACCCGGTGAAGAAAACTTGAGAGTTAATTTCATAACTGGCAAGTTATTACTTATATTTAAATTCAGGAGATCCTTGTGATTGTCTGGCTTTTGTGTCTAACTCTTCAGAGACTTCTTGTGATTAACAAGTAACCTGCTCTATTTATGAAAATCAATCCCATTTTGTCAAGCTATAAAACCAGACAGAAACAGACAGCATCCCTCAGAAGAAAAACCAAGCTCTCAAAACATACCTCCAATGCCTTGTTCAGCGTTTCTTCCTTGTTATCGCACTGGTTTTCTAGCATGTCTTCATATATGTCCACAAGAAAGGCAATCAGATAGGGTGAACTGTGACTGGGCTGTAAATTCAACAGTTCCTCCAGCAGATTTGGATACTTAGAAAGACCACGATCCTGCAGAATCCTAGAAGAGAGGTTAATAGGCTTGACACACAGCAATAAGAAATCTGGTGTGAATAATTAATTGCATTTTTGTTATGATTCCTTTACTTGGAGATTAGTTTTGAAATCAGGCTGCAAATACAAGTAAGTCAGAAAGTAAGCAGCATGCAGTGCTAGTGCAGCCTCATGTTGTGATAAGCTGGTATAGTTTTTGTTTAACGGAACAGAAATTAGACTGAAAGCATGTTTGTTATTTCCTATCTATGCTTTTTAACACAGTAACATTACAGGTCAAGTTTTTAAAATCATGTGAAGTACCTGTAGTCCTTCCAAAAGAACTACAGGGTCAGAAGCTTAGTGAAAAGTTACCAAGAAATTAAGTTATAATATAATAACACCATGTGACAGTATTTGCCTGCCTGCTTAAGCACACTACACTAGAACAGTTCTTTTCAATTAAGAAGTAGGCATCAGACACCTTCTACAGATACTCTTTTTGTCTCATGGAGAAATACACCTCACCCTTTTAAGTAGTTCCAAGCGCTCTCATTATGTGGCACTGCAGTGATCATCTCAAGAGTGTACCTGCAATGAAAAGGTAACAGGTCATGAATGCAAGCAATAACAATGCAGTTAGAAATTACCTGAATATGCTCAGAAGATTGCAAATACATCTCTCTAGCCTATACTTCACTCTTTTTGCAGATCATCTCAGCTCAGTAGATCAAAAATGGCTCAGAATATAATCACCAGGAGTCTCAAAGAGGCAGACACTATGAAAACTGTTTTAAGATTTAAGTGTTCAATTTGCTGGACTTTATACAATAATGGATCAGTTCTCAAAATTATTAGCAGTAACATTGAGAAACAACATAATATACTCTCCTGGTATGCTAAAGAAGTAACTTGTATCTTGATGCCCAGAAATGGCAAGGGGCCAGAGTACCTGAGCTCTGTTAATATGACTGCAAGTGGTATGTTCTGTACCTATTTGCAGAACGTTTTTCATGAGGCTGCACTCAAGCAAACCCACAGAAAGGCAGAGCTTGAGCTTTCAGCTCACACAGCCTTCTGCAGCATTTCTGCAGAAAGTAGCAGTGAGACAACTGTTACAAAAGCAAAGCAACAAAAGGCACCTCCCATTTAGCCACAAGGCCACATTTAATCTTCACAAAACAGATTTATCTTCTAGCTTTTCCCAGCATAACCAGGCATCTGATGATTTTCAGAGGCTGCAGATACTGATAAAAAGTTATATCAGGAGTACTAAAAAAAATACCCACAATCCTAACTCTGTTAACATTCTGCAGTCACTATGACAAAGACCAAGTTTATCAACTAACAAGCAGTTCTGTAATGACATCTGGGAAGTCTTAACCTTAGCCAGCCTGGTTCTTAAGATGGTATCCAATTATCTTGAGCAGATTAAGGGAGGATGCCCAATCTAAACTCTGGAGAGAAGAAGTTGAAGATATCCAAGTCTAAGTCATGGAAATGGTTCAGATTCATTGATCTACAGGAAGGTTATAAACTGGAAGAGAAGTACAACTTCTAGAAGGTTGTAAAGACAACCATGAAAGATGGTGAGGCCTGGGATCCTCTAGGAATAATGTACCAAAGGACCTATTCAGAGATTCAGTCTTTCTTCTGAAAAATAACTCTATAAAGAATTGCAGTATCTTATTTTAATTGCTTCTTCACTTTTGACAAATACCTTCTCATAACCATCAATCCTAATCAGCAATCTGAGATGTGAAAACTATATGAAGAAACTTCTTTTACCACCATGAGCAGTAAAATACGTCTAGAAGACCAGTTTGTTTTCAGTTACAAACCTGCAACCTAGAAACAGTGAGCACAAAGCTCTTTTTCCTGAAAACTAGCCATCTCACAGAAGTAGTTCTCTTGGTGCCAACCACATACTCCTGAAAGCTCCTTTCTTTTTCCAGCTGCATAAAATTCCTCACAAAAGGCAACTCCTCTTCCTACAATCCGTGTCCACATTACTGTATTGGGTTTGCATGGCCTGGTTTTTGATAGTGGGGGAGGCTACAAGGGTGGCTTTTGTGAGAAGCTGCCAGAAGCTTCTTCCATGTCCATAAGAGCCAATCCCTGGCAGCTCCAAAGATTGATATGCCACTGGCCAAGGCTGAGCCTATTGGAAATGATGGTAACACCTCATGGTAACATATTAAAGAAGAAAGAAAAACAAAGGTGGTTGCGCAGTTTTATTTGTGGCCAGAAAAGAGGAGAATGAGAACATGTGAGAGGAACAACTCTGCAGACACCAAGGTCAGTGAAGAAGGAAGGAGGGGAGGTGCTCCAGGCATCAGAACTGAAGAGGACCTCTTCTTCCAAGCTTTCTAGGGGTAGAATACTAATGAACAGCACAACAGTGTCACAGATTTTCTGCAGGTTGTCCCACTACAACTCGTTCACCATAAACCCCAAAGTTTTGTTTGCACAACAAACAGCAGGTCAGGAAAACAGATGCATGATAGTAACTTGCCCAGGGTAAGCAGAGCTTGCTTCAGTCTAACACTTGATCTGCTAACCATGAGTGTTAGTCCCAGAAGTGAATAAAGACCAGGAAACAAAGCCCATGGGGACTGTGAAAGTATTCCTTTGCTTTCATGTAATGGAGACTGTTTAATGTGAGCCTGAATAGCATTACTGACCGGACTTCTCTGTCTAGGACTGCTGGGTCATCATAGCCAGTGGTGTTGAAAATGACAAAGTGTCGTTGGTTCCAAACAGAGTTGTTTCTCACATCTTCTCTCAAAAGCTGGTCTACGTAGTCCAGTTCATTGTCCCATAATTTGAACTCCTATAGAAAGGGAAGGAAGAGAGAGTATCACAATCAAAAGTTTTTATTTTTTTAAAATACATTCTCCTTGTTCCTAAGTTGCCTGAACATCAGATAAAGCGTTTTTTGAAGAAATCAACACAAAATTCAAAGAAAAATAAGTACAGGTGCACTAGGAACATGCTATGCTATTCAGTGGTACACAATGGTATTAGTTCATCATTAAATTCCCACACATAGCAGTGAGTAGACAACAATCCAATTTTTTGAACTCACTTCCTACAAGGCAAGTTTATAGCTAACCTCTGCCACACATTTAAAATGCAGGTTATTTAAAGAACCGAGAGTTCTGTGGATACAATACCTGAATAACCCATTGTCTGTGTTGCCAGGCATGGTAATTTTTGGCATCTTGGTTAAGAATGTCAGCTATGAACTCAAGCTCTCTGGATGGATCCTGCAGCCACTCAACCAGCACCCGTCTGTGATGCCTAATGACAAGAGGAAAAGTCTAAATTTTTTTTTTTTTGACGATGTGGTCTATATTAAAGTAGCTTATAGCAACTGTACCACTTAGGAAAAAAACCCACTAGTCAAATAC
Organism: Dicrurus megarhynchus; assembly: GCA_013399195.1. NCBI lineage: Eukaryota > Metazoa > Chordata > Aves > Passeriformes > Dicruridae > Dicrurus > Dicrurus megarhynchus. The sequence continues at coordinate 64,611 of VXAD01010143.1, forward strand.
TTCAAATTAAGCATACCAGAACATTTCACTTGGCTCTGAGAAATGTATGATGTGTATTTATATTATAAAAAATTCTAACCACACATACACAATGGCAAATCACCTCATTTTAGACAAATAATATTCACCTGAAACAACATACTTCCACACTCATGGTCAAAGTCTTCAGCAGAGTAAAATTTTCTAGTACTGTGTAATTTCTCTGGCAATAACAATACTGCTCTTTTGCTTATTCCCATTCATTTAGGAAAAAAACCCAGCAACAGGCAGGCAAACTCCAAGACACAATAGAAGAAAAAATACTAACTTCTATTTGTTTTCTTGGTTGCCTTTTTTTTTTTTTTTTTTACCTGTCAGATTTATTTTGGCAGTTTAAAACTTGAAATTAACAAAACAACAAGACCTGCTTAGCATGTCATAATCATATGGTTAGAACAAATATCTGAAAGGAACTTTGACATGATGCAACTCCATTTAATTCCTCCATCACAAGTGATGGCCAATTTACAAAAACATTATCTGCAAACACATGAAGAACTGAAAAGAAAGCATGATTTTACCAGACTTGGTAGTTCTTTGGCTGATCTTCAATGATAGCTGTAATGTACTTAAGTTCCTCGTGGAGATCCTTTCCCAAAGACTGCAGGAGGACTCTCCGGAAATGCCTGTATAAAAGTCAAGCCTTTGAATACTTTCCTAAAATTCACAGAGAAGAGCACAGAATCACCTTTGTTCACAATTCTTGTAAATGATATTGAGCTAAAAATAGTACAAAAAACTAAAACTAATGCAAAACCCTTAACAATGTATCTAGTTCTGTTACAGGGCATTCAATTATTGAACAGCGGAGAACTAGAATATGACTGGATACAACAGTACATTATCTAAGATTGTAGCAATCATGTTCAAATTAACCTGTACCCATGCTAGTTTTTTGTCACAGAAACTAAGACTTCTGTGCTTGAAACAATGTAAACTTTCTGATTTTATGGAAATTAGTGGAATAAAGATGTCCAAGAGGTACTTGTTAGCATTTGTGAGTTAAAAGCCCCACTCTGAATATCAGAAATTCACTGTTTATTTATTACCTAACTGAACAGTAACCTGAGAGATCTTTTAAAATGCACTATTTAGTAAATATACAAATTATTTGCTGTCATGTTTTTATGCCTCTTCTTGAAGTCAACTGAGCACATCTTCAGCATTTTGCCATGGCCACATTATCAGGTAAGTGATCTAATTTTAAACAGAAAAGTCCTTTGTGTAGCTAGACCTGACCTTGACTGATAATATCCTTAAAGCCAAATGAATGAAAACCACTGAATCAAAGTGAGGCATGGGAAATACTGAACAAAGGCTTTCTTTGGAAGCTCACTGGAAATCTACACTACTCTTCTGTGTAAATTCAACTAGGCATGCCCTGATTTAACAAAATATTAAAGACTTAAAAGGTAGGCAGTCGAATGACCACAGAAATAATCCCAGAGTTATTACATACCATACTGTGTAGTTTGCAGCATTTAACTCAATGGCATCTGCTGTTAACTTGAAAGCTCTTTCGCTTCTCTCATCCCGCTGCAGAACAGCTCGGAAGTAATCATAGACATCTCGGACTAAATAGAAAATAGCATCTTAGCCAATGGCCTGAGTAGGGGGTAAGGTTAATAATCCTTTGAAATTACTTCCTGTTTTCTCTACTCTAAATACACCTCTGCAAAACGATAGCTACCTATTGCTCCGACAGCGTTTTCAACTGAGATCTGTGCATGATATTAGCACACCAAAAAGCTGCACAAGTATGTTAGAAATACACCATCAGAATAATATCAAAAACAATCATAAAAGTTCTGTGCTGCTTACTCAGACTACTTCACCAGCTGCAGGAGCTTCATGTTTTGCTTCCACTTGTGGGCTGGAAATGCCTTGTGACATGAACCACACTGTCTGCTATATTACCTCTTAAGCCATAGGATTTTAAAGGAGAACCTTGGCTATTAACATCTCAGATGAAGATTCAGCTTCAGAGATGCTTGGTGAAAACACCACACACAAGCACCGTAACACAATTAATTAAATTAATTTCTTCACAGTATCACTCTAGAAAATGTTATCCAAAAAATGAAGTCTTGTTTCAACAATGGTAAGGGCAGAACATACTTAAGACTTACATTTTTCACTGTAGATGATCTGAACAACAGGATTTGGCCCATCATTTTGAGGTACAGGTTCAATATCGGCCCATTCCTTCCTGTCCCTGTAAATACATGTTTTTGTCTTTTCAATGGTTCTGAAAAGCACAAAATGCTACTCATGACATGAACAAACCTGCGTCCAGTAACACATCCTTGCTCTGATGTGTTCTAGCTACTATTTTAGCCACATTACTGTCTGTAACACAGCATATAAACAAGTAAAAGTGTCCCCAATACAAGAAGGGCATAGAACTGTTGGAGCAAGTCCAGAGGAGGGCTACGACGTTGAAAAGAGGACTGGAGCACCTCCCTTACAAAGACAGACTGAGAAAGGTGGGGCTGTCCACCCACCCCACTGGTGGCTGAGTGGAGACCTCAGACCAGCCTTCCAGGATCTAAAGGGGGCCTACAGGGAATCTGGAGAGCATTTTCCGTCAGAAACTGTAATGATGGGGCAAGAAGTAACGGGTACAAACTGAAAGAGGGGAAATTTAGGTTCGACATTAAGAAGAAATTCTTTTACTGTAAGGGTGGTGCGACACTGGACCAGGTTGCCCAGAGAAGCTGTATATGCACCAGCTCTGGCAGTGCTCAAGGCCATGCTGGATAAGGCTTTGAGCAACCTGGTCAAGTGAAAGGTGTCCCTGCCCCTCCCACAAGCTCCCCACTCCTCAGGCCCCAGCTCCGCCGCTCCGCGCCCCCTGCCCCGTGACGTGCCGCGCCGCGATGCCGCCGCGGCCGTCCCTGTACAGCACGTAGCCGGCATCCTCCCCGTCCTCCTCCTCCTCCAGCAGCTGCCCGAAGCCGCCCTCCGGCTCGCTGCCGCCGCCCTCCGCTTCCCCCTCCGGCTGCAGCTCGGCCACCGCGGCCCTCCCGTCCGCCGCCATCGCTCCGCCGCCGCTTCCGGGGCGCGGGTGCACCACAGAGGCGGGGGCGGAGCGGCGGCGCGGCTCGA
>VXAD01010143.1:67766-177772 GCA_013399195.1 Dicrurus megarhynchus
CGCGGAGGGCGCGGCCCGCGGCGGGGCTGAGGGCACGGGGAGCTGCCCTCCGTCCGCCAGGGAAGCGCCCGCCGAGTTTCCACACTGGGAGTTTACACGGCGGAGGGAAAACACAAGTGGCGCCATTTTAGGCTCAAACCATCTAACAGGACAAGGCAGAGGAATGTGGCCACTGTAAAAGGTGAAACTGGAGAAGGTTTTGAAACAGCTGCTGCTAACCAGCGGGTGAAATTGGAGAAGCTGGGGCTGGTTAGCCTGGAGAAGAGAAGGCTCAGGGGTGACTGTATCACTCTTCAACTACCTGAAAGGAGGTTGTAGCCACGAGGGAATCGGCCTCTTCTCCCAGGCAACCAGTGACAGGACACAGTCTCAAGCTGCACCAGGAGAGGTTCAGGGTGGACATCAGGAGGAATTTCTTCACAGAAAAGATGATTAGACATTGAAATGGACTACCCAGGGTAGACTGGACCGTGGTCTGGTTGACAAGGTGGTGTTCTGTCACAGGTTGGACTCGATGGATCTCAGAGATCTTTTCCAACCTAAATGATTCTGTGTTCCCCTGATGTGGTGTTGGTCGGCAGGATAAAGTAGCTGAACTGAAGACAGGCGTTAGAGAGAACAGCTGATCCAGTGGTAGGGGGTTGTAATCTGGGGCATTTTGAGATGCATTAGCATGGAGAGGATTAGAGACACGTGGAGCATGTGCAGTAGCAAGGGCTGTGCATAGATCTGCATCTGTACTGTACTCTCAGGGAGGTGGGAAATCATTCTGTATGTGGTAGAAATGGTTTAAGTCTTTACTTCTGAGTTGCTCAAGTTGAAAGGGCTGTCGTGTGTGTGTCACGTGTTTTACAGTGATTTTATGGAAAGAAGAATGGTGCCAGAGTGACAATGAGGGAGTATAAATGCACAACTGCAAATTGAGACACAAGAATCCAGGACAAAGAAAAGTCAGGCCCACAGGTGGTTCTTGTGTCACTGAGCAGCTTTGTCTCCTTTGGGAAGTCCCTTGAACTCTGTGCTTTCCTTGTCTCCCTGCCTGTTTTTCCTGCCCTATTTTATTCTGAGGACATAATTTGTTCCTGCCAGGATTTTCGTACAGTGACTCGTTGGAGTGCATAGTGTGGTTGCTGCTTCTGGGTGTTACAGTAATATAGCCTGTACTAATATAATGGAGGATAAAAAATAGAGAAATCTACTGGAAGGTTACTTTGAGTAACAGGACTGTGAAAACAACAAAAATGAAATGGGCATGTCCAGAGACAGACAGGATACCCAACAGGACCTAAGTGAAAGAAAAAATTCTAAAACGCAGAATAATAAAAAGAGAGAGGAAGAACAAAGACAGGCATAAAAAGAAACAAAGTGTATTAAAAACAGATCAGAGGAAAAGTGTACATATGAATGAGAGAAACTGTTAATATCTCTGCCAGCCAGGCTGTTCCCAGCCCAGCCTGCAGGTTTTCGGGGTCCGATGCCCACGTGAGCCAGCAACCGAATTGATGGTAACTGAGGTTTGCGTGCCTCAGTTTACCAGTGCAGCCCAACGCCTCCTCACAGCATGTAGGCATGCTGTAGCCAGCAGCGGAAGGTACGGAGAAAAGAGTGGAAACTCTGTCAGCTGCATTCCAAGTTTATTTTCTCCTGCCCCCGAGAGGGCAGGGGCCAGTTAGCTTGAAGGGAAGCTAAAGCAGAGAGACCCCGGTTGTCCTCTCGCAGAGAGTTTTAAAGTGTTACATCATCAGGTAGAGATAACAGAATGAACCAATCATGAAAGAAGGTACATGATAGTAAACCAATAAGACCCCTCAGGGGAGGAACAATAACAAACCAACAAGTAACAAGACAGCTAGAGGGTATTTCAAATCACGCTGACCTGTTAGAGGACTTGAAACTTCTGTGATTGACATGCAAGGGGTATGTTGCTATGCTATAGGACAGCAACAAGAAACCTCAAACACAGTAAATTGTGTTTTGTAAGAAAGCAGAAAGAAAAGCTGCTGTTCCTGACCCATGGAAAGAAAAGTTTCATTGCAAGTTTGTTAAGATTACCAACAGCTCTCCATGGACAGCGGGCACATGAGACACGGATCTTTAAGAAATCTGGTTTAGTAGCTCTGCTGTTTGAGCAACAGTTGTGTTTTTTGGGGTTGTCTTCATCCAGAATTCATACACGATGACCTGGCCCTGCCATTGCTTATGCTGGTATCATCTTTACCAGCTAGTATCATCTTTACCAGCTATTTAGCATGGATTACAGACAAGCCAGATCCTGCAATAAGACCTTATTTCCTCAGAGTGGCATAACAGGACAAGAAACAAAAGTGAGCTTCTCTGATGCCGGCCACTGGATTGAGCTGGTCCAAGAACAGCTTGCTTATGGCATAGGACAGACAGCAGATACAACAGCCATCCCACTGCCCTCAGGACTCGCTTCTGCATTTTCAGTCTGACACTGTGGGTTATTGGGTCTATGGACTGCTTCTAAAGATTTGAGGGACAGTAACTGAGACAAGTCAAGCCTGTTGAAGGAAGCTGAAGCATTTTACAATTAAGTTTTGTCCTCATGAGAGCAACTTAGGAGTCTGCCAGCTAAGGAAATGTGAAAGCCAGGAATATAATAAAGTTTAAAATTACAGACTAGATCAAAACCCAGTGGGATCACAGGAAGTCCTTCCATAAACTGTACCAGGTTTCTGATCCATTTCCAACAACTCCATTTAATTTACTGAGCTATACCTCATTGCACCATGCTAACTTCAGTCCTCTCAACCTCTAGACACTCTGAATTAGGCTGCAAAAGCAGGATTCTGCCTTCACATGAATCTGCTTTGCAAAATAATACTTGGAGATTCTTGCTGTATGCCTCATGACTTAAAGTGAATGGAGATACTTCATGTTCCAGGTCGAATACCTGTAAACGCACTTCAAAGATAATATTAAAACCCCACCTGAAAGCTTCTACATAAAAATAAGACTCCAGCAGCTAGAATCTTTGTGAGGAAGCAACACATAGGACAAGACCTGGAATTAATCACTAAACAAAGACTGGAGGATAAGTAAATCTGCATGTCCCAGCATTGTAGTGTCAGTTGCTAGTTTTCATCTTAGGAGGAGACTGGTAGTTCAGAGAGAAATCAGAGCTCTCTGGTGCAGTACGTGCAGCAAGAGGTGGGTGTTGCTCCAAAGGGGCTACTGGCAAGAATAGCTGTAGTGGAAAGGGGACAGAGCCAGTGTGGCAAGGGTCACAGACACTGCTGCAGAGGATTCAGGTTGCCTGCTGGGTACCCTTTTGATCCTCTCGGGAAGGCTGCAGGCATTACGCACCCAGAGTAAGGAGATGAGCTGCGTGCATAACATTTCTACAGTTTTTATCAGTCATGTGTTTCAGTTGAGGCACAGGTGTCCCCTCTGCCTCCTCTAGAATTCTTCCTCCACTCCCTCAGGTAATCAGCCCCTTGCAACCACCCCTGCCTGCCACTTCTGCGTTAGAAACAGCAGATACCTCACTTTCAAGTGTTTGTGTATAAATATAACTACCTATGGAGAAGTGTGTACGTATCAGATATTTCTGTGTTAATACAAATGTGTATGTATGCGATGGACGAATTACATACACAGGAATGGGTGGTTCCTAAGTCTGTATCTGGTGGGTAAGTACGGACTCTGAGCTAGCAGAACCAGGCTTTTGGAGTAAACATCCAGAAAGAGCAAGACGTGCACAAAGTGTTTCCCAGCTTCAGGAAGCCCCGAGCGGGGAGACAGGACCGTTCCCTAGGCGGTACACACGGTCCCGCAGGGATGCCTCGGCAAGGCTGGAAGCAAGGCATGGTCTCAGCTGCGGGATGCCTGCCGCAGCTCCGCGCCACGGGGACGAGGGATGAGCGCGGGCCGGCTCTCCCAGCTCCTCGGGGCTTCCCAGCTGCCGTGACGCATTTCTCTTTCTGACTGCTCGCTGGCCTTATACAGACAATCTAAAGTCTCCGTCAGGATAGCACCGGCACTGTAGTAAAAAACATAAAACCGCAAAGCGCGCTATTATGGAAACAGCTGTAGGAATCGGTGCCAGGGGCGAATTTAATTTTGGGAATTGGGTGAGGTCTTGCAGTGAGGGTTTGCAGAAGAGCAGTCGGGCGGGGTGGAACTGATGGCGCTCTCGGGCCGACTAGTTCTCCGGGTTCCCTGTGCAGGGCCTTGCGGACCCCGGGCAGAGCCGACCCCTTCCCCGCCCCCGCGGCTGGGCGGAGGGAGGCACGGAGCCGCACCGCCCCCGCCGGCGCCCGCCCCGCTTCCGCGCTCCCAGTGGGTGCACTAACTGAAAAGTTAAAAAAAAGCAGCAAAGCACCCCAAACCCCCACAGACCCGACCGGAGGGGGACGGCGGCGGTCAGGCGGGAGCGACTTTTTCGGGGTGAGTACGGCGGCGGGCGCCCGGCCGGAGGATGCCCGACCCGCGGCGGGAGCAGGGCCGGGGCTGCGGGATGCGCAGAGCCTCGGGAAGGAAAGGGGCAGCGTTTCGGGGAGCAGGCAAAACCCTGGCTGGGATGCTGAGCCCGGAGAATTGCGGCGAGACAGAGCTGGAAGGAGAGGCGGCGGGGAGAGCTGGCAGGAAGTTTGGAAGGATTTGCAGAGCAGCCTGGGGTGGTGATTTATCCTTCTTCCTTCAAGTCCTTAGGCTGGCTACCGCTCAGCCTGACGGGGGTGGGAAAGCGTTGCAAGGTCATCGTTGCCCAGTGGAGCTGGGACGGGACAGAGCCTTGCCTGGCCCAGTCCAACTACTCACCGCAGTGGTGGGCAGAAGTACTGCATGTTGGGCGCCGCAGAGGCAAAAATGAAACCATGGCTCGGTTTGATACCCTGGGTCCATAGGTACAGGACAGCCATGTTGTGGGCAGTTCTCCCTCTAGAACTATACCTAAAAATGTAAACGATTACTACTACTCTTTTACCAGGGCAGAGGTTAGGGTGTTATTCAGTGGATCATCAGAGTCGTACTTTTTGCCATGCACTGGCCTGGTAGGATATGGTGTTAAAAATACTGCCCAGCTCCAGGTGTGCTACCACAGCAGTGGTCAGAATTCATCCCCTTCCCCTCCTGGTGCCCCTTTTTGGCTGTACTGCAGGAGGCACAGAAGGTGCAGAGGCTTTCTAGAAAATCCTGCCTGATCTGAGAAGTGCTTAACTGGCAGCCATACACTTTCACACCCACACAGACCTTCAAAAGAGGCTGGCCTGTGCAGAGCAGAATTGCACAGCAGGGTTTCATGTCAGCTTTTGCTAAAGAGGCCTTTCTGATGTTCGGGGGAAAGGGATGAACTCATGCGTCAGTGGGAGCAGAAACAGGATAATTTTTTTTCTTTTAGCTGTCAGCACCACCATGATAGTACTACAGCAGGCAGTAGGTTTGGGACCCATCCCTCTTTGTCAGGGCTTTAGAACTTTGAGATTAAGATAGGCGGAAAGCTGGCAGGAAAACCAGCATAAATTTCATAGTCAGATCTCTGAAAGAGAGGAGCTCTAAAATAGCAATTTATTAAACATTTTGTGCATGTGTTTCTGCTTTCTGAGCTTTCAGAACACCCACATTTTCAAACTTTGCTTCTCTGTGTGGAGTGCTACAGTCCTATCTTTCTACCATCCTTTATTTTTATTTTTCAAGATATGGCTGGAATTCTACAACTTCTCCTGTTGCCAGGAGTTGGGATTTTTTTAAGGAAACTTCCATCATGCAAGAAAAGAGTAGGTTTTCTCTGAAAGCTAAAAAAAACATTGGGGGAGGGAAAGTTATTTGAAGAGAGGCAAACCAGCACAGGTGCAGATTACTCGGAAAGGGGAACTTGTTAAATTTAACTGGGTTTAGGTGTGGACAGAGTTTGTTTGTGTATTGTATGATTACTTTCTCTGTGCATTGGACATAGAACATATGCCATGAGCATTCTTTATGCTTATGATCAGAAGTCCCAGAAGACTGAAGTGTAGTAAGTCCCAAGGCCAGGTAGTTGTGTGCCTTCTCCAGGAGCATTTTTAGAGATTGCCCAGGGAAGGAAAATCTTTCATTGCTCCCCTGTGAGTCTGCTGCAAAGCAGCACAGCTTGACATCTGAAACTCATGAAAACGGCTGCCCTTCCCACACAGCACCGAGCCAGGGCCATCAGCATTCCTTACACTGACTACAAGGATGAGAGAATGTCCAGGATGACTATAGGAAGAGAGTAGGTGCCTGGGGCTTTGTGAGCAAGAGTGCTGTCTTGTGCAGGCTGCTTTCTGGATACCTGGCTGAAAATGTGGCTCTGACACCTACAGAAGGCTATGGGTAGACATGAAACTAACCACTGAGCTTTGAAGGAGCTGTCTGTGTTGATGCTCTACTCTTTTTCAGCAGCAGTCACCATGAAGAGCAATAAGGATAAAGTGGGAAAGCCCAGCAGTAAAGAGTGAAGACTCTAGAGAAGCTGACCTTCGCAATGCCTAGATGTAACTGCTCTGGCGGGCCTGGTAGTGCAGCATGATTAGGATGAGGAGGAAGATACTGTGGGCATCTTGCTTCTGCTTTGCAGCTGCCTTTTTCCTTGTGCTGACACTCCAGGTAGAGGGGCAAGGGGGTGGGGTGTGCATGGGATTGCTGTCAAAGCAGGACACAGTTCTGTCAGAGGAGAGAGGCGACAGACATTTTCCAAAACAGTCTGTTTTTTACCAGGAGCTACTCTGTTAGCAGTGTTGGCCTTGTGGTGATAGCTGACTCTGGAAGTGACATAACACAGAGAATACCTTTCTTGTATACCTCCTCGGCCCCTGGAGGAATGTTGCAACATACCATGCCATGTTGCGTTGTCTCTATCCAGCATTGCCTCCTCTTTTCATGAGTTTGAACTCATTAGGCAGGGGGGCAAGGCTGGACCATAGAGACATGAAAACTTCATGGTTTTTTTAATAGCTAATTTTCAGAAGAAACCTGGCTACTGAAGGGCTGTTCACTGTCCTGTGCATTTTCCAGGGAGAAAGCAGAAGTTGTGTTGTTAAGTCACGTGTGATGTTGCCATATCTCAGTATAGAAATGTATTTCCTGCCTTCTCCTTAAAATTTCAAATTAAATAGTTGGCTGTTGTGACATGAGATGACCTGATGTCTGCCGTCAGTGAAATGCATCCAATTTAATTGACAGAAACTTAACATACAGACTTAGTGTGATGCTTAAATTCTGGTTTGTAAGCAGATGCTAATGACAGTGACATGTTGTGATATGTGTGTTTATTTCCCCGAAGGTTATCACCGAACTGGGCAATTCAGAGAATAAGGTGTCAGTAATCTCCAGTTTACACAGCAGCCCATTAAAGCCTGGGGAGAGACATGCTTTGCAGTTTAAGAAGCAGGAACTTCACAGCAGCTTCAAGACAGAGTCTGATGTAAATCACTATCCTGTCCTGCTCTGGTGGTCTCCCCTGACTGGAGAGACAGGGAGATTCAGTCAGTGTGGAGAGGATATTTGCTTCTTTACTATCAACAAGACCTACCAGCACAGTCAGATGACAAGAGCATTTCTGTTCTACGGTAAGAATCTATTTGTTTTTAAAGAAGTAGCTTTTCCTCCTCCTTAGTTCTTTCCTTATAGAGAGTAAATATTCTAGGTGGCAATGACTTAGAACAGGAAATTTATGCAGCTCATTGGGCTAAACTTTGCCTGGTGCTGAATACCATTACGAGTACTCTGTAAAAGTACTCTGAAAAGTGACCATGCACATCTGTGGTATGACTGATGCCTTGTCTCATGCTGCTTTCCAATCACATGTACTCCCTGTTCATGGGAGAAAAGACAATTTCATGTCATTGCCAAGGCATTTAAAGACAGTCTGAGATCAAGCCAACTTTTTCCAGTCTTCTGGCTTGTCACTCCTAGCAGAGGTTCTGCAAGGCCTTTGTTGCACTTGTGTAAGTCTTTTGTCTAAAAATAATGCCCTCTCTGGTAACACTGCAATTCCCCTGCCTCATGTGCCAAGAAATTGCTAGCAGACTCTGAACGGAAAGTAGTGAAAGAAACCTATTGATTCTTCACAGGGAGCAGCAGCTAGTGCAGCCTTCTAGAGCTGCTCTGGCTCTGCCAGAAACTTCCCATTACATACACTGTAAAGTGAGTCTACAGAACACGAAAGATGCATCATTTAAAAGTAGGCCTTACTTCATTAACTTTGTTCTGTTTCCCCACACGGTTGTTTTTGAAAGAAAACTTGAGTTTTAGGTGGAAAAATAAACTCAAATGCTTTTCTCTGACTGGTACATTCAGATCTTTTGTCTGGAAATAAAACAAAATAAATCAGGATACTGAATCTCATTTGCTCAATCTGAATCCAGGTGATCTGGAAATATAGGAAAGAAGGGCATTTATCTAGGTTGCTAGAAGTGAAACAAAAACTTCTTGTCACTAATCTTTTTAGATCTCCAAGTAGGTCAGCTTTGTCAATTGATAATATAGTGGTTAAGCATGAAAGCGAAGGAATAACAGCAAAGGAATGAGAAGCTGACCCAATTAAAGACAAAGAAAGCTGGATTGCATCACAGGAAAGCTGTAAAGTCTGGTGATTTTGGTCTCTGGTAGTAATTTCATTTGTCTGTTTCAGCATTAGAAGGACTGTTACTCTTCATTTTTAGCAGGCTTCTGGACATAGTTTACTCTCATATTTTTAAAAGACTATTTATACTGGGCATAAGACTCTCCCTGTAGCATTTTTTTTTCTTCTTCTAGTGATGCTGGCTATGAAGTTTGTAAAGACAAGTGTCAAAATATGCAAAACTGTTACTTATTTTTAAACCACAGTAAATGATCTCACAATGCCAAAACAGTGAGAGTTGTTCTCTCATTCTCTCTTTCTCTCCCTCTCTCCCCCCTGCCATGATGCACTGAGCTGTGAATCTGCAAAAAGGTATATTTTACTTTTACAGAACTTCCTCTAAACAGCCTGCTCAGTGAAAACTTGAATATCTGAATTTTCATGCTAAGGCTGGATCAGAGCACAGTTTCACCTTCCAAAGAAAATGCATTAATTTCCCCCTAATACTTGGTCAAGTAAGCTAGTCAAGAGGAGAATGGTCCAAAGATTAAGAAAAATACTGTATAAAAATATAGGATGTAGATGTTTTCCAGCACAACTGCTTTGTTAGGAACACCGACTTTTCTACAGCTTGTTCCAACTCACTGTCCTGAGCTGGGGAGCCTCTCAGTGTGGGTGATAACTTTGTCAAGTGTCGCCATCTTCGCCATCTCCTGTCTGGAAATGAGATGGAGCATCTACTTGCTAGACTTTGTCTCTGCTTTTGGGAGGGATTGCCACCTCCACCTTTTCAGTGTCACATAATTCATAGAGTGTAGTATTTAGCATGAGCTGCCAATGTGACTGAGTTAGCATGAGCTGGATCTGTCAGAGCCTCAGGGGTGTTGTTCCTAAGAGAGAAGGATATCCAGCTGTTCCATACTGGAGCACTGAGTCCTTGGAGTATGGCTTCTGAATGAAAAATGTCTTCTAAAATGCATAACTACTCCTAGCAGTGTATATCTTTCTCTTCTGCATATCTAAGATTTCCAAAATTAATAGAAAGTGAAATTGCTCATAATTCCAGCCTTGTGCTTTTTTTAATTTCCTCATATGCTTCCTTATTTCCTTCATCCCATTGGGTAGGGGGCATGCTGATGTTACCTTCCTTTTAATCCTTTTTGTCTTCTTGCTGGACTGAGATTGATCAAGTGTTGTATTAAAGTCAGTCATTCTGATACACTCTGATCTGTATTCTGTCCAGTTTTGGGCCCCTCATTTCAAGAAAGACATCAAGGCGCTGGAGCATGTCCAGAGAAGGGCATTGAAGCTGGGGAAGGGCCTGGAGAAGAAGTCCAATGAGGAGTGGCTGAGGGAGCTGGAGATGTTCAGCCTGGAGAAAAGGGGGCTTGGGTGTGACCATGTCATGCTCTACAACTCCCTGAGAAGAGGCTGTAGCCAGATGGGTGGGTGTTGGCATCTCTCCCAGGCAGCCAGTGACAGGAGGAGAGGACACAGCCGCAAGCTGCACCAGGGAAGGTTCAGGTTGGATATCAGGAGAAATTTTTTCATGGAAGGGGTTATTAAACATCAGAATGGATTGCCCAGGGAGATAGTGGAGTCACCATCCCTGGAGGTGTTCAAGAAACAACTGGTCATGGCATTAAGTCTCATGGTCTAGTTGACAACGTGATGATCAGTCAAAGGCTGGACTTGATGATCTTGGAGGTCTTTTCCAACCTAAAAGATTCTGTGATTCTGTGATTTTATAGTGCATTTTTCTTTCAAGTTTCTCTTTGCCTAACTTATCTAGGAGACTTATCTTTTGTCTCCTAGTTTGGTAAGTTTTACATGTTGCCTTTTTGTCTTTCTCTCATTCTTGCCTCTGTTTCCACCCCCTTTTCCCTGCAATACTGAATACCTGAAAGAGGGAGCAGCCTTGCAAGAGACCGAGCTGCAGTGCTGTGATTTTGATCCACAGCATTTCATTATTGTTGATATGCACTGTTACTTCTCTTCTTGGCATCACCTAGAAACAAAGTGTTTTCAAACCCAGATAGACTTCATGAATTTCTCCATGAGAATTTGATTAGCTTTCAGTTTTCGTCACCTTTTTCTATCACAAAATAACACATCAACACATCAAAAACAGAAGAAGCAAATAGCATTTTTCATTGAGTGGCATAGCCTTTCATCCTTTTAGTGTTAAGGACTTAGGACCTGCGTAGAAAACAGAAAGTCCGTGTTTAGTGGCCTTAAAAAACCCCACCTGATGCTCCTGAAGGATTAGGAGATTTTTATATTACTGACAGCTAACTTCTATCTCCACTGCAGTAGGGAAATCTTTTATTGGTTTTATAAGGTCATCCTTGGAGTCATTTTGGCAGGCTCATACAGCTGCAAGGACCACTGGGCATTTTTAAAAATCTTTTCTATGTTTTAGTTTTTTCATCAGTATTCTTTGTTAAGACTTTTGCTAGCACCCTGTTTTTGGTGTCAGTGATTTGAGGTCAGGGGTAGAACAGAGAGTAAAAACTTATGAGTGTGACTGAGATGGTGTTATGATTCACCTCTGAGGGAGGGTAACTGAGGTTCTTGTTAATAGATCCTTTGGGTGAATTAGAGTGAAACAACACTGAACGGCCAGTGTGTATATATGAGCCAGGTTTATTTCAAAACAATTTAATTGCAGTGGAAAGGATATATGTGACTCTTTTGATTCTTTCCTATAAAAGTATAAACATCCCACAAAGAAAATATGTAAGGAAAAGAAAAAGAGAATGAAGTGATAACAGTAGATAGTGGAGAGAGGAAGGATACCACCTCTGACGGATCCAGTGATGACTCTCAATCATTGCAATTTTGATGTCCATGATAGGAGTGATGGTTGCAGTCTTGATTTGTTGGGGTAGGGGCCTGCAAAACAAAGATTGTGCTGGGTTATACACATGTAAATTGGCATGGGAACACCTAGATCCCAGGGTGGGAACTCTTCGTGAGTGATGCAACAGTATGAGGCATGTGCAGTCTCCTGATGGAGAGTTCCTGGTAAGAGTTAGGGTGCTTTGGGGTTGTTTGTGGCCTGTAGCCCCCTGCAGAGATATGGCCACTGTTTGACCCTGCTGCTTGTGACTGTTCATCTGTATCTTGTGGTGAAAGGGGAAAGTTGGCATTGAGAAAGCATTACCCCCGCCTCCACAGAATCTGCTGCTTACTGGCCATTCCCCTTAGTTGGTTTGAACTCAGCTTGTTTAAGACATTATGTTCCCAGTTGTCCTAGCTGCAACCAGCCATGGAGTCTGCTACACAAAGGTTAGGTTGCCACAGATGGCAGTTTGTCTAAAGATGAGAATTTGTGATGTTTTCTAAACCAGCTCTTCAGTGTTAGTTTCAGTTTTTGAACCTCTCTTGCTTGACAATATTGGTTAAAAGTTTCATATTTTCATTGCCTTTACTTAAGTGGAAAACAGATATGGTTATAAGACAGTGAGGAAGTACCTTGACAGAAACTGGGCAGCTTTGCATTTAATCTGCTGTAAGGCTGGTCGTACGAGTGTAGTGCAGTAGCACTGAAGGGAGACCAAGGGCTGCATTAATGAGCTGGTATTTTCAACTTAGTTTTGCATAGACCAGCCTTTGAGAAAAGTCATCTAGGTTTGTCCTAAGGCTTCTACCACAGTTTTCCCAGTTTCTGTGGTTGACTTCTTCTGTGGTTGTGTTCTTACAGTTTAGACATGGTTCTTCTTCTTCTACTGACATTACTTTGGAGAGCTGTCTTCTGCCAGAAGCTATTTCTTTATGCATCTGGTAGGCAGCTATGATACCTCATCTCTTAATTTTCTCTTTGATAAGTTAATAGCTTCCTAAGTCTCTACAGTACAATGTCTTTTCAAGACTTAAAGTAATTATTTTTTTTCTCCGTAATCCTGTCCGGTATTTCAGCATCCTTTTAGTTGTTTTATTGCTAGAACTGAGTTCTGCAGTAACCATTTTCCTCACATCACAGAGGAAATAACATCTGTTCCCCTATTTAGAGAACCAGGGGATTGTTAAATATCTTACTAGTTTCGTTCCAGTGCATTAAAATATAAAATTCCTAGTGATCCTTTGAAATGAGAGGCCTTTAAGCTAATATGACAGAAAAGGAAACCACTTCCAATATTAACTGCTGATCCCACTTCTCTAGATTCTTCTGCTGTGAAATTCAGTCTTATCTGTCATTATGCTCTTGTGCCTTTGTATGAATTGTGCTCTTTGAAATAACTGCCGTATAGTGACAGAAATGTGATGATTGTACGGCTGATACTAAATTAAAACTAGACTTCTGTGTCATTGCAGTTAGTGTCACATGACAGATAGGAGCAGGACGACCACTGTTTGCTTTTGTCTAGGTACTGACTTCAGTATAGACAGCTTACCCCTTCCTCGTAAAGACTATCATGACTGGGCCCTTTTTCATGAAGAGTCGCCAAAAAACAACTACAAACTCTTCCACGAAGCAACCATCACCTTATTCAACCACACTGCAACATTTAGCCGCCACTCTCACCTGCCACTGACCACTCAGTACCTTGAGGGTGTAGAGGTCCTGAAGTCACTGAGGTTCATGATCCCACTGCAGATGAAAAACAGCCTGAGGAAAAGGCTTGCACCGCTGGTGTACGTGCAGTCTGACTGCAACCCCCCTTCTGACCGGGACAGCTACGTGCGTGAGCTGATGTGCCACATTGAAGTAGACTCTTATGGGGAATGTTTGCATAACAGAGACCTTCCTCAGCATCTCAGAAATCCAGGTGCCATGGATGATGGGAACTTTTTAAAAATACTGGCACAGTACAAGTTCATTCTTGCTTTTGAAAATGCTGTTTGTGAAGATTACATCACTGAAAAACTCTGGCGGCCACTGAAGTTGGGAGTGGTGCCGGTGTACTTTGGGTCTCCCAGCATTGTAGACTGGCTTCCTAGTAACAAGAGTGCAATCCTGGTATCCAGTTTTTCACACCCTCGGGAACTGGCCCGCTATATCAAAACACTGGATACAAATGATGAAGAATATGAGTCCTACCTACAATGGAAACTGAGAGGGGACATTTCCAACCCGAGACTTCTTAGAGCAATGAAGGAACGCAAGTGGGGAGTGCAAGATATCACCCAGGAGAATTACATTGACACCTTTGAGTGCATGGTTTGTAACAGAGTGTGGGAGAACATCAGACGGAGGGAAAAGGTATGTGTGAATTTGTGATTGTGTCTCAGAGAGGCTTTAAAATGGCGCTAGGGTCAGGTTTGTCCCAGGAAGTTTGGTTACCAGATTTCTGGCAGTCTGACAGCCACGGTATTCCAGTGCCATTGGATTGTGCATCCTCATGTAAACAGGTGTTGGCAGAAGGTGCGGGTGCACAACCAGAGCAAGTGTTCCTCATAGCGCTGCTGGGTGTGAGCACATGACGTTGACCACTGAGCTGGTGGTCATTTCCAGCCAAAGGCTTGAGTTGTTCAGAGAGGAGGTTTTTTTCATGCTGGAGAAAGTAGCCTGACTTGTTGACCTTTTTCAGATGACCTGGAACATTTGGAAATGGAAAGGTTGTGGGATCTCTGTCTTGGAGGTGTTTTAAGACTGAATTTTGACTCAATTTTGGCCTAGGCAATTAGATATGATTACACCTGTTTGGAAGAGGGAATTGGCCTAGAGATCCCTGTCTTCAGATTTGTCTTAAGCACTCTATGACTGTCAGGTTCTGTATATATGTGGGTACATTCAAACCTGTAGTGACAACATGCCATTGCCTGTGGCCACATTTGGTGACTAAACACTGAAACCATTATTTAGCCAGGTTGTGTGTTTGTGAGAGGTATTATAGGTGATCACAATCTGAGCAGTACACTAAGTGGTCAGCCAGTAGAAGGGAGATGGAGAAAACTTTTGAAGTTATTAAGGTGAGCTGAAGTGATGAGACTTACAAAGTGGCAAGCAATACACTTAACCAGACTTTGCTGTTTGAATCTGGTGCAAATCTGGACATATGTCCTCTCTTTGAGTTAGGAATGCAACCATAGAAAGGTATAGAATAGGTTAGATAAAGATACTCCTTTTCTGTGCTTTTGTGGCTCTCTTGTCAATAAAATTATGAAAACCAGTTTGCTCTCCTGGTCAGCTTCATGGCTTTTTTCCTTTAGAAAAAAAATCCCGGTAACTGTGTGCATATTTAAGATGAAAACAGAATATAGTGATGAAAATATAATGCCTTGCCTTGTAATTTCATTTTGTGTGGGCTGGTGCTGTTCATTTGCAGCCAAACCTTATCTGAGACTCAGCATGACTCGTCAGCATGACTGATCTTGTCCCAGATACTTAGGGGATGCCTTCCACAGGGACATGGGTAGGGCCTGCACCAGGAAGAAAGGTGTAACTGATGCGATTTGACAGGTTACTAATGGCGTAGCACTTTTCTTCTCTGTTTGCTTGGGTCCCTGAATAACGCCTTTTATTTGTCTCCATTGCCAGGGATGGCTGCCCCAGAAGTGGGAGGCTCAGGTTAATCATCTGAGCTGCCCAAAACCAGAGGCATTCTGGTTCTCATCCTCAAATCCTGGCTGGATTTCTCTCCAAAAGATGTGGATACCAAGCTTCGAGCAATCCAAGAAAGAAGCCTGGGCACTGAGGCAGCTGGTGGAAAGGAACAAGAATTTTACAGCTGAAGAATTTTGGATGCTTGTATTCAAAGAATAAATGTGACCTGTAAAACAGAGTTGAGCTCCTCAGAGGAGTTCTGTGGAATTTTCTTTTGTAGGTGACCTTATAATTTAGGATTAGTAGCCATGGAAGATAGACCCATAAGACTGAGTTTAGTATGTTCAGTGCTCAAGGGCCACTAAGAAATGCTAAACAGTAAAATCATTCTGCCAGGTAATATATGCACACATATATGCATATATTTGTATTTAGAATGATTTATATTAATTGTGATGTGTTCAAATGTTTGAGCATTAAGACCCTGAGTTTCAGGGTTCTCAAAGCCCAGATTTAAGCACACAGCTAATTACTCTGAAGCAGATGGCTCTCCCTCCATCTTTAGATACATACCTGCTTGGTCTCAAGACCCCTTCTTCCCTAGTCCAAGACCCTCCTTTGCTATATTGATGGCCACAAGGTGCAGAGCAGCTGACACCATTGCACAGGTACAGCTTCTGTGCTGCTTTGGAGGTAGATTAAAAACTTGGGACTGTGTCCGTGGCTAGCTGTTTATTATCAATTTTCCTG
Organism: Dicrurus megarhynchus; assembly: GCA_013399195.1. Lineage (NCBI taxonomy): Eukaryota > Metazoa > Chordata > Aves > Passeriformes > Dicruridae > Dicrurus > Dicrurus megarhynchus. The sequence continues at coordinate 83,549 of VXAD01010143.1, forward strand.
GCATCAGCAGATTTAGCAGGGACTTGGCGGGCTTGTGTCCTGACACTGAGTGCCAATGTAAAGTATATTAGTGGTTGGCACAAGGAAGCACCATCTGTTAGTGTACAGGGACAGACTGAATGAAAAACGTGCTGGCTCAGATTTACCCACCATCTTTTGCTAAAAATAAGCAGAGCACACGAGTATCTCTACTTCCCAGAAATAGGGTTGGCTTTGATCTGCCTTATGTTCTTGCTTTTCTGTAGATGTATTTGTATTCTGATGATAGTATTTGTGTCAGGTATGAACATGAAATTATATGGTTAAAAGGGCAGGGATAACACAGAGTCCATTGGTGCTGAAGTCTTCAGTAGGCCCAAGGAGAAGTAGACAAACATCCTTCCTGTTTTAACACACAAAACCTCAAATCTTAATCTGACAAAGAATAAAACTTGGTGATCTTGGTCATCACTTGCCAAAGGACACACCTTTGCCTGGTATATTGACTTGCAGTTTTCTTCCCAAGTTCTTTCAGCCTCAGTCTAGGAGGAATCAACTTCCACAGGATCTGCAAAATGGCACTAACTGTGTGGAGTCATTCAGATGGGGGACAGTCATTCATACACATGCCACAGGTATGATGACACAGGCAAACGGAACTACTAATACAGGGTTCTTCACATTGCTGGAAAGGCAGGTTTTCACCTGTGTGATAATTTCCATGCACTTGTTCCTCACACCAGGCTAATTTAAAATTTCTGTCAAAGACCTGGCTGTTTTATGAAGGAGTAGCCACACAGTGGCAATGGGGAAGGATGTGAAAATAGCATTTACACAAGAAATTCCATGGCAAAATTTACTTACCTTGGAAAAGTTTTCTCACCAGAAATTTTCTCAACAAATAACTGGTGAATTTTTTATTACTTTTAAACCTATCAAAGGAAAGATGAGTTTTGTGGCCATGAACAATATAGTATTGTTCATTAGTATCAGTCATTGTTTCTATGAGAATATATTTAGTTTCAATTAAGCAAAATATTCCCACTGAAATTTCTCACCACTAGTGTTTTGCCAGTGTGACATACAGTGTCTGTTGGGCATGTCCTAAACACTTTCCCCAGGGGTCTGCAGTGTGAGTGATGACTAGGCTCCACGAATGTGAAGCTCTTCAGGAAAGTGACATTAACACTGGACTTACGGGCTTCCCTAGATCAGGACTGAAAGCTGAACATAAACACCAAAACATTTGCAGAGGGAACTGCTGAATGCCCATCTGTTGCCGTGAATCTCTAAGTCACCTCCCAGGATGATAAAGAAACGTGAAGAACTAACTACTTTTTGTTGTTTTTGTTGGTTTTTTTTTTTTTTTTTTTTTTTTTTTTTTTTTTTTTTGTCTTTTTTCCCAAAAATATAANTGTTGTTATGTTTTGCTGTCTCCTTTGCCAAAAATATCAAGCCACGTCGTTTAACAAGGAACTGCACAACTGAATGTTTTTTTCTTTGTTTTCATGGTGGACTCTGTCAGATCCTGAGCATCCTGAGCAGTCTGGTCAATAGATGTTATCCAAAGATATGACATATTTATGTCAGTTTTTACTCTTTTATTATCTTTCATTTTAATTTGGTGGAGTGTGAGGGAAAGAAGGGCTGAAGTAAGTGGTTTGTGACCCACATTCTGAAATTTCAAGTGTTTCAGAAGAGGTAACATGTTCATCCAATGCTACACACAGTAGAAAGATGAGTCTCCAGAGCGGTTGCCTAAAGGGGTGCTGTGGTTTAATTGTCAGTCCTCTCACAGTGAATTTTTTTTACAGGGTAAACTCTTGGGTCCCACAGTCTAATTCAGAGCAACCTTCATTTTGCCTCTTCATTTTTTAATAACCTTCTCGAATAACTTTTTCCTGTGCTGGGTGGAGGGTTTGTGAACATCGCTGTGGGAGATATATGACAAAAATTTGTGCAGGCTCATCAGGTGTAAGGACTGACCATTGTGAATTCTAGGTTGATCTCTCCCCCTGCTGCTCTGAGAAGGAATAAACAGAATTTTTTTTAGCAGATTTGCTAGCCTTCCTGCCATGTACAGATTTGTAATTCTAGCCAACAGAGGGATCCAGTTTGTTTGACACAGATGATACAGTCCTTATGTTTTTTTGGTTTCTTTTTGCCTTAGAAAGACAATAGCAGAACAGGTGAGAAGAACTCTGTACTTCCAACAACAATGATTCTGGATGAATGAGTGCATGCTTCCCAACCTCTTCCACAGTGGTAACAATCTGTCCTGATTTCCCCTGGCACATGAGAAACAAAGAGAATTCCTCCTGGGCTTGCATTTATTCCACTGAACCCATACCCATCAGCTACCCCTGGAGTCACAAATATTTGTGGCCTCTGAGCCCTTAGGGACTTTAGCATTTGAAGTACAAAACTTCAGAGTGCCCCTTCAGAAGATGCCTGCGTTCAGCTTGGAGGTGTCAGAAATCTGCAGCATCTCCCTGGTGGGACTGGGAAAGCCTGGAGAAAGAGGTGATGCTGGATGTCAGCCTTGGAAATGGTCCTTCTCCTTTTCCCTGAGGAAAATTAGGACAGGGGCACAGACAAGTGAGTGACAAGATTGCTTTTAACCTTCCTACTACTCCCTCTTGTCCTCTCTATGTCCAGCCTCTGCCTTCTACAGCTCTCTCTGATATACATGTACCTCCTGTCCTCCGTGACATCTAGTTGTGTAGGGAAACAAAACACAAGTGTTTTCACTGCAAATATTTGCTCACATTTCTCCATTTTCACTGTGTCAGAGGCCTGAACCTCCAACTTGTCTTTCTTGGGTTGTGGCTGCCTGTGCTCGAGGCAAGCTCTGGGTTGGTGCAGTGGCATCTGGAATCAGGCTGCAGGGAAACAGCTAAGGTGAACATGAGAAGAAGCTGGGAGAAGCCTCGCATGGGGCCTCCCCTGTCACACCTTTTGAGGTTCCAAGTCCCTGTCAGGGCTGTGCTGTGCCATGGCTGTGCCTGTTCTCAGTTCTTCTGTCTCAGTCTTCATCTGTTTTGTCCCCATGGACCTGCTGGGTGATTGCTGGGCTGTCACTGACCCTGCCCTCCACCACAGCCTTGCCCTGTGTGTTCTGCCTGTGGTGCAGCATCCCCTGCACCCCAGTGCAGATACTGCCCATTCGGCTCTACTCCCAGTAGACTTTTTGTGCCCCAGTGCAGGGCCCTTCCAGAAGCTGCTGCTAATGGGGAAAGTCCCTTGGAACACCTGGTCCTGCCATCGTGAAGCTTCCTCCAACTTCCTAAGAGTTGCTTCACCTCTTGGTGAGGTTGTCCATAGCAGATGCCCCCATGCCACACCTTGTGTTGGGCCACCCCCTGACCATTATCCATGAGCCCATAACAGTGCATCCCCTGTGCCATGGCAGAGTGCTGTGCAGCTGGGCTGTCCATTGCCTACAGTGCTCTGCCTCCTCCATGCCTTCCCACAGCACTCTAGTGATGGGGCTCTCCTGCCACACTGCTTTGATCCCAAGTGTGCACAGAATTGGGATTTAAAATTTCTTTCCTCCTCTGAAGTCTGGTCACTTGGCCTGCTTTTCCCTTATTGGTTAATTTTTGCATATTTGTCTGCTCTTCTAAAATCTCCTTAACTTTGGAAGGGCCTGGTGGGGTGGGGGTGTTAACACAGCAGATCATATGAGATTGCCGTGCTTGGAATACATTACAGGCACAATGGAGTATTTGCCCTAGAAAATGAACAGCAAGCTGAAGACTGAAGAAGTGATTAAAAAACATAAGGGGGACTTTAACTGTGTTCATTTCAGTGCAAGACAAACCTCTGTCCTATGCTGTGGGCGCACAACTGTGCATTGTGGTCTTCAGAGGTCAAATCCCAGCTTTCCTCCCTCGTGCAGCATTTACAGAGGAACAAAGCTGAATCTTGCTTGTGGCAGGCATTAAAGAAAAGCAAAGATCTTGATGCTGGTAGTGCACATTTGCAGAGCATGTGACGCTCTGTTTTGTCAGCAGCACGGCATCAGCCTGACATGAAATACAATGAGGGTGGCTGTGTGCTTCTGTAGAAAAGCGTGTCACTGCTGCGTATGCGTGAGGTGACGGTGGGGAGGTCTCATATGACTGACACTGTAGTGCCATGCTGCACAACTCTGTGGGGACTGTTCACAAACAAGACCAGGCTCTCTCTGTGTAATTAATGCAAAGAGAGAGCTTGTGAACTACCCTTCTCAGGTGCACTTTCTGCAGAGCACGAAGGATGGAAGGCTAGGCAGTGTGGGGTGGACATGTGCTGCTGTGTCCTGCTGGCTGACATTCCCCTTAAGTGTTCTTAAACCACTGTTATTGAAGCCTCATGTGCAGAACTTGTTTTTAGTTAGTCTTCTGAACTCAGGGTTAATGAATTAATTATTAAAAACCTACAGCCATTTGCTGATCTCTTTACTGTCTGGCCTTGGAAGAAGATAGGGTGTAGAGATGTTATTTTGCATCTGACCGATCAAATGTCTTGAAACCAATCTTGTTTAATATATGTACATATATTCTGCAGGAAAAAACTGACCTGAGGATTTCTTAAGGTTGCAAAGCAAAGCAGAATGAAAAACATTTGTGTAACTGGTCTTTTTAAACCCAGGACTTTTCCCCTGAAACATTAAGTTGGGGCATCATCAAGTCCATGAAAGCCAGTTCATTTTGCTTTCCCAGTTCCATACCAAAACCAAACACACACCAAGGTAGTTACCTCCTCCTTCAACTTCCTTTCATTTGCTATCCATCCTGAACCTGGAGTGAGGTGAGAGTCTGGGAAAAGCACAATCAAAAGAGACTTAACCAGAAGTTTTATCCTTCAGCCCAGGTGCGGGACAAGAGTGTGGGAAGAGGCTGCATGTTCCTTTCTGGTTTCCAACAGAGAACAACCTTTCTGGGCTCTGGGTCCCCTGGGTATGCAGAAATGTGGTTGCATGGCTCCCTGGCCTGGGAGGAGTGAGTGGGGCAATAGGCTCAGAGAACTGAAACATGCTGCATACAGCATGTTTGCAGAAGCCTAAGGAAAGCTGTTTGTGTTTGATGGATTTTGCTGCAAGCTCCAGGACAGCTTGGGAGCTTTGTCAGTCTCCTTTTCAATGCTGTGTGTTGTCAGTAGAGAAGCCATCTCCTTCTCACCCACCAATATGTATCTGCTGGGTGGTGGGGTGTCCTCAGGCTTCCAGTGGATACTGACTGTGACAGTCCTTGGAGCAGGGCTGGATCTGAAGCAGCTTGAGATGCAACAGATGGAGAGATGGAGAGACATTGCATCGCTTGTTACTGGTCCAGGGTCATGAGGCTTGGAAGGTAATTGTATGTTTTTTCCCTTTTGTTGGCAACCTTTCTAAATATTTTGCAGTGCACATTTTGCTGTTGGGTATTTCTTTAGCCTGGGTAGGCCTCAGAAGATGGGGTTTTTTTATATGGATGGGAAATAAATGGTCTTGTACTGGACTCCAGTAAGAGACATTGGTGTGTTGATAAAGACACTGTACAAACTGCATGCAAAAACTGTGATGAAACCAAGAGTCTTGGCAGTCGCAGGCTCACTATAGATTTGTTATCCCCAGAATCATGTGCGCCTTTAGTAACTGTGCCACAGAAGTCTCACTTTGCATAAATTAAACTTTCCGTGGAATGTAAATTATTAATGCACTAAAATGTACTGCTAGAAGTTGTTTGCATTGGAAGCTATTACTCCTTCTTCCTGACATATACATTTGGTTGTTTACCATTTTCCCAGAGTCAGCAAAAATACATCCTTTCTCTCCATGCCATGTGTTTAGTACAAAGACCACAGAAACACAAGATGATTAATTCCAGGGGTGAGAGCAGTACACACAAAACCCCAGTAATAATGGAATTAGATTTAGACTCTGGGCCCCTCATTGCCCCAAAATACTTAATCTTAGAATTAAAGAAAAATTTTTCTCCTGTCTGAGAGGTCAGAATTGGACTGTCTGGTCTGATGACTAAAATCAAAGCCCACAGTCAAAATGTGACCAGGAGTCCAGGCAGTAGGCAGCAGCCACAGGGACATCTTGACTGTGAGTCACTCAGAGGGTGGTGTGACAGAAGGACTGCACTTTTACAGAATCACAGAACCAGTAAGTTTAAAAAGATCTCTGAGTTCATGAAGTCTTACCTATGACCATCTATCTCCAACCTGAACCTCTTTTGGTGCAGCTTGAGGCTGTGTCTTCAAAACTTAGTTTGGTTGACCAGCCTTGCTCCAGTTTCAAATGAATCTCTGCCACAGAGAATCTGGTTCCAGACTCTTGAGGTGTTGAGGCATGGCTAACAGGCGTGCAAGACAGCTTTGCTGGGAGCATTGCCACTGAGGGAGGGTTCCTCTCCATTCTCAGTACTGCTCCTCTATTGCTGGGCTCCACTCTTTCAAAGTAGGAAGCAAAGGCTTGAAATATCACTTGGGGCAGCCAGAGCAGGGCCAAAGGAAAGGGAGTCTCTGCCCCCTTGCTCTGGAACATTTTAATTGATAGCCCCCACTCCTGTCTCCTCCTCAGCCTCCTGCAGAAGACCAGTGTGTCCAACAGGATGCTACTTCTGGTGGATAGGAAATGCCATTATATAGATGGCCTAAACCTAATCTTAGGGTGTGAAAGAAGCAAATAGATGCAAGCACTTTAGAACAAAATGTCACCTTTTTGAGGCCTGCCCAGCTCAGAGATGATGGAAGATGATGTCTACATGATTTGCTATTGTTATTGGGTTTTTAATAATTCTTGTTTAAGACAACAATTGGACTTTTCCTGCTGCTGTAGGAAGAACTCTCAAAACTCACCAGGTGTGGTGGAAATTGCTGCTACTCCAGCCCCACACTGAGTAGGAGGCTGTATACACTATATCCACACCTCTGTATATAGTGTTGCTTTCTTCACACAAATACGAAACTCAGTTTTGCTGTTGTGACCGAGGTGTGTCATCTGCCCTAGAACTGCTAATCAAAACTGATTAAAGCTTCATCCAAAAGCAAATTTGTCCAATAACCTGGTGGCAGAGAACCAACCATGAAGGAAACATGAGTCACTGGATCCTCTTTATACTGCTAGGGCATTGCAAAGGGGCTTATACTAAATGTAATGTAATGTAATCCTGCTCAGGAGTTGCTGTACATCATCAGAATAGCATAAATGTAAATTCAGGGTAAGGGCTTAATGCTTGAAACAGAGCCCACAGTGTGGGAGCTGGTAAGAGCACCAGGACACAGAAGACTGTAGATAATGCAGATGCTGGGTGGCATCGTGGGACAATGGTGGTGGTGACTACAGAGCCAGCCAGTCTTGTCAGGCAGGGTTACAGGGGTGTATCTGTGACCACATGCTGCAGCTGTTCCAGCATCCCCTTTCCCATCTGTCCAAAAGGCATGCCTCCTACCTGACATCAGGGCTCTAGAGCAAAAAATTAGTTTTGTGGCCCAGAAACCAGCTCAAGAGGTGCTGGTGAGCACTACCAGAGCAGCAGCAGTGATTTGGGTGCTGTAGAAAGGTGCAAGGCTATAGAAATATTTCTACTTGTGGAGAATCACATTCAGCTCCTCTAAAGGCAGACTAAAGTGTGTGTATGACTCCTTGTCTGTTCAGCCTTCTAGGCTGTACTTTGCCTTTGAAGTCCGCTCCAGCATCAATGGAGAGCAGCCAGAGGCTGTACTGTGCCTGCTCTGTATCTTTTCACCAGCTGCTATTTGAAAGTACTCATACCTGTAGTCTGGGCAAAGCCATCAGAAAGATATTTCTCATTTCTATGGAGCTGGTCAGCTTCCTGATAGCTTTTTCTCTGCCCATGACCGAATGTACTGCTAAGATATCAGAGGACATTATCCTTGTCAGCATTTCTTTCCAGGTGTTGCCTAACACAACAGACTCAGACAGTTGTCCTGCTGGAGCATCCTATGATAGGGATGTCTTTTGAAAAGAGAATAACTAATTTGACACCTGAAACGGAGTCATCTGAATACTCTGCCGCTTTAAAAGTCCAGTTTTGAGAAACTGAATTCCTCTGTAAGGGGACCAAACATCAGATTTCACCTGCAGATGTGTCCCTTGATATGTCCTGCTGTCCTCAGAGGAAGCTCTGAGATCTGCCCTGACATAGGCTGGATGGCAACTGTAGTGCATGAAGGGTATCCAGCGTGGATAGGTGGAGATTGTCTAATCTGGGGAGATAGGGGGTCTGTCCTTTGGTCTGCGACAGGTACCAGGGACAGCTGTGGGTACCCAAAATGCTGTACTGTGCATCAACATCCCAGTGTCCCAGACAGCAGCAGGACTGACTGTAAAGTTGTCCCAGACACGCAGTAGCAGATGGGGCAAGATAACCTTGAGAGATGACGGGACTGACTCAGCCCTGCGGATGCATTTCACGGTCAATACATCCTGTGTCGATTAGCCTGAATTCACATCCATGATGCCTCAGCCAACCGCATCCTCAGAATCGATATCAATATTTAACAACACCCATCCCCCGCTGTCCCCCGCCCCGCCTTCCCCCGGCTGCCCGAGCAGCAAAAAGCATCCCGGCAAATGTCCGCGGGTGAGGAGCGCACCCAGCCGTGCTGCTGGCGAGGGGTGCCTGCGCCGCGGGTGTAGGTGTCCTGCGGGGCCACCAGGTGCCACTGCAGGGCAGGCATGTCCCGCTGCAGGGCACCGCTGTCCCAGCGCAGGGCGGACACCGCTGTCCCGCTGCTGCCACCTGCCCCGCCGTTCCTCCTGTTGGTGCTGCTGGCCGCTTCGGTAGCTCGCACCCTTCTCGAAAAGAGAGAGAACCTGCCTTAAAGCAATGTATGAGCTCTGCAGCTTACTCACCTGGAAAGAGAGAGGAACCAGCCCTCGCCTGGGTGGTATCTCAGCTGAGAACTTGGGCAGGAAAATTAAAATACATGTTCTTTCATATGAGAAACATCTTCTGGCACAGTCAGTTTTGGTTCCTGCCCTGTCAGCCCGGGGAATCCTTCATGATTCCTTGCATAAAACACAAGTGTTCTCTAGTAAGCTTTGAAGGAGGTACTCAAAGCACTATTTATTTTCCCGTGACAGGTAGTCATGGGAGTGATGTGCCCAAATACTTGTGAGGACAAGAAGTGAGTTGAGTGTTCAGACTTCTGGAAGAAGCAAGCCCAGGCAAATGTGAGCACGAGTGAGTGGCTTTTAGTATGCTGTGTTTATGGACTGCTGTTTCTTCACAATCCTCTTTGTACAACGAAGGCAAAACCCGCCATTGTATTAGATTCAGGAAAGCATGAATTGTTAGCTCATGAACCGTTTCATGGTTTATTTACAAATTCACACGAAACTGTGTGTTATTTAAGTATTATTATAAAGGACAGATGTGAAGAATGTTACCATTTCACAACAGCACTCCTGTAACTGACCATAGTCATGAGAAGACTTCTATGGCATGAGCCTTCCATTGATGTGGATGCCTCTGGCACAACCCAGTGAGACCTAACACCGAACTTCAGACTGGGTTCAAAAGATGGTTCTCCCTTCAGGACAGATTTGTGGAGAGATGCTGATGCTCTTTCTGCTCTGCTCTGTACAATGAAGTGTGATCTGCTTTTGTGATCACCTGATGCTGCTGAACCTCTTGGATCCAGGACAGTATTCTGTGACTGTATAAATAGCCCATATGGCCTTTAGGCTGTGCCAGGAAGCTTTTTGAGGCACATGGAGGGTATGTGGCATAGGCAGTCTACTGTCCTGTCTGTGATGTACACCTACTCTGTGCTGCCTAACACAACACAGGTCTGAGTTTAACAGCACTTGTGGCACGCAATCTTACCAATGTGGCCTTCCCCTTACCATCCTAAAAAGCATTATGCTCCAAGAGATAGCAACTAATGGAAATATTCCCTTTCAGTCCACTGCAGGTTCTTTGGGATGCAAGCAGACTAAGCTAGCTGCAAAATGACAACGTCAGTGGCAGCAACGAAGCACAAAAGGAGGAAAATGAAAACATTAAATCCATACAACACTATTACATGTCCCATTGTAAGAGGCCATATTTACAAGCATCTGGGCTTACTCCTGAGCAGTAGTTATCTGCAGTTTACTGACCATTTTAATAATACCCCATCAGTAATTTTACATTAGTAATACTAAATTAATATCAACCTGTATATAATAATACAGTTTATTTACACAAATTAAGAAAATGAGCAAGTGCTGTTTTGCAAGCATTTAATGTTACGTGGCTTTTCTTCTCTTTTCACAAGTAGAATCCACAGGTCATTATTAATGTTCCCGTATTCAGATTAGTATTCCACCCAGGATCAATCTGAAAAGTGACTGACCCTCAGCATTTCCAAAGTTTAATTTGCAGTTAAAATAGTTCCTACAGCAGCAGACAGTATTATGCCATTAAATCACTTAGGTCTGGCCCATCTTCCCTGACATCCGCAGGGGGTTCTGTTTCTGCATGGTGCCCTGATTGGTGACAAAACCCTTGGTTTTGCCTTCCCACAATCAGTTCAGTCATTGAGTCTGGGAGTTGCTTGTCTGCCATTGTCACCTGCACAGTTCTCACTGGCAATCACCCTTTTGCCCCGCCACTCTGTGTCTGCCTCCATGCATGTGATGCAGAAGCCTGCTGTGTACCAGGGATTCTTCATATGGTTTTTCTTACTTGTTACCTAAGAGCAGTAAAACCCCAGTATAATGGACCCTTGGCAAATAAAAGAAAATGCCAGAAGCTGCATGATAAAACACAACTAACAAATGGACCATTAGAGATTACTAAAGGAAAAAGTGTTTTAGTAAAAAATTTGCCATTTCCCTCCTCATTTGGTTTCTGACAGGCATATATAAAATCATTCAAAAGAATTACCTAAGATGAAGCACACTTTACAGTGTTTATGAACATCTTCTCAGGAGAGCACTGTATTAAAATAAACAGCGTTGGGGAGGGGAAGAGGAGGAGCTTCCTGTAATGGCCCCTCAAGGCCCAGGGCAATATTGCATTAAGATAAAAATTCCTATAGGTTTTGCAACATGCCTAGAGACATAGGCAGCGTGTGGGCATGGTAGTGCCCCTGCAGCCATTCCCACTTCCATGGAGAGGCAGGTTTTGTTGCTGCCATGCAGCTGGGCCTGGGTCCCCAGATGGGCAGACTGTGGTGTAAGCTGACTCTGTGCCCAGGTGTTGTGGTACTCAAAATCAGGCAGAGAGGGTCAAGATAAGCTTGACTGCTGAAGTGGCTCTTGGAGAAAGTGAGTCTGCTTTCTCCCCAGCTCACAAGGAACTGACAGCATTTGCTCAGACAAAAGGTGTGCAAAGTGGTGATGCCATGCTCTGAGTGGCAGTTGTGCTCTCCTGCTACACCAGGGACCTGCTGGTTAACTCTGGAAGGAACGAGGCTGCACAGGGAATCTTCTGCCACAAGTCCATCTGGACCTATATGTTGGGTCTTGTTTGGTCTGAGCACCATGAAACAGCAACCTGAAAACCAAGGCAGAGTGGGAGGACGCTTCACATGGACACAGATCCTAAAAGAAAACCGGACAAAATATGGCCTTCATCTGCATTTGCTTGATAAACATCTTTACCACATGCTCTGGGCAGTCTCTATTCTGCTTGCCATGATTTTAACTGTAGGTGGCACTCCTTATGACAAAGAAGCTATGAATCTGTGATAATAACAGAACAAATAGAAGAAAATAGAATTAAATGGTAAAAAGGGGGATGGGAAAGCAGGATTAAACTTTCCACCCTGCCCTTCTTCTTCAAGGGGACCCCTGTTGACTAATAGCTGAGCATTTCTGATGGAGAATTTAGATGTGTCAGTTTAACAAGGAGAGTCTTGATAAGAGGGGAAGTTAATTTATCACGAAGATTTAAAGCATCATGTTTAATCATGATTTAAATCAAAAAGCAGAGAGCTTCAATTTAAATTATTGCTTACATTTTGCTGTGTGTGGGCTTTCAGATTTTTTTTCCTCAAAGAAAGTCTGATTCTCATTTGCAGATAAAATCCAGCATAGTTTTTGGCTGAGCTAGGGATACACTCAGGACCCACAGCTATTCTTCACTCATTTGCAAGGGTTAACATGTTTACTCACATTAAAAGTTTAACTTTCTTTATGATTCTGGAGGCTGATGAAGACACGTTTACTTTTCCTAGTCAGTGGTTCTTGTGAGCTTGATTAAACTGCTGGAAGAGAACTGGGATTCAGTTAGCCTCCAAACAGCATTTTAGCTCGGGTTTTGTATGTGTGAAGAAAGGTACCTAATTTTGTCTTTTTACTTTCATATTTTCATAGAGTGAATAGTGCAAAAGGGAAGGTTTATCAAAACATGTCCAACATTTAAAACTAAGTGATTTATTAAACAAAAGTAACACGATCCTTAGCCAGTTATTTGAATTTAGCTCCTGGTCATTCATCTGAATGACCTTCAAGATTTTAACAGTAATAAATCTCATTTTACGTCTTGTTTACACTCATAGATTAGAAGAGGAAAATTAAACTTTTCTGCCCTTCCTTTTACCTTCCAGTTCTCAGCTCTAAGCAGACAAATAAGTGATCCTGAATGAGGAAAATATTCTCTCGGCGCTTTTGGAAGTGACTGCTCTCCCAAACTGACTTCACCTTTTCAAAACACCCTCTTCCCCAGGGCACAGTTAAGGATTTCCACAGGCTCAGGGTTCCCTTTTCTCTTCAAACATCAGCTCTAGTTTTTTAAACGATACTCACATAATTTGACATAAAGAAAAATTACTTATATTTTCATGTACATAAATGAAAAAAAGGTAAGTCAATTTATTTTCTACCTTCTGGTAAAGAGAAGGAAGGACTGGTGTTCCCTCTCCAGAGAGGCAGATATGTTTTTCCTTCTAGCCCTTGTGAGATCTCAGTGACAATGAGCTGCTGCCCTCATGGCAGAAGGGAAGCAGCCTGCGGTGGTGATGGTGGCATGTGACAGGGAGGCAGCCTGGCCGTGAGGAGCCCTCTGTGCCCTCACCCCTGACAGCGCTGGACACGCTTCAGGTGAAGCGATCCCGATAAAAGGCAAAGCTAAAGGATATGCTCTGAGTCATCAAAATCCTCTGACTGTGTGTGCTGGACTTGAGACCTGCTGCAGGACAGGTGATTTCCATGGCACACAGGTGATTTCCACGGCAGACACAGCTGCAGCACCATGGCAAGGACAGTGGTGATGGCCCTCTGGAGCCCTGGCATTTGTCGTACTGCCCACAAGTAATATGCCTCCCTGTGCTTTTCTGGCAGAGATTGCACCTTCCTGGCCCAAACCTTAATGAAAATCTGAAACCTTGATGTGAAATGGGAAGTGGTACTGACTGCCCACCATGACCTATTTCTGGGCTGATGGATAAGGAGTTCATGATCCAGCTCAGTACTGCCACAAGGTGTGAGCCAATGTCCCGGCTCCTGGAGTCACAAGGTAATAGTAGAACACCAGGTTTTCTTTTGTTTATTTTTCTTTTTAAGTGAAGGTTTCGAGAACATCCAGTTGGAGAGGAAACCTAACCTCCCCTGTGGTATGGCCTTTCCTTCTCCCAGGCAGAGAGAACACACACACTGCATTCTGAGAAAAGTAATGAGTTATTTTCAGCAGTTGAGGCTGAGAAAAACAATTTCTTCACTTCCTTTAACAGAAACATGTAGCTTTACTTCAGCTGAGGGTCATGTGTAGAACATATAGCAAGCTTTTCACCAGTACTTCACTGCAGCAGCAGTAACTGCTTTTAAATTTTAGTGCTCATATTAAAAGAATGCTGGATTAAAGCAGAAAATATTTATCTGGTGCCCAGTGACCTAACTATTCCCTTTAAAAAATGTGGATTATGAAACATGAGTTTGTCAAAAGGAAGAAAGAGAAAGCTAGTACAGAGAATCATAGAATCTTAGGATGACTTGGGTGGGAATTAACCTTAAACACCATCTAGTTCTCTGCTGTGGGCATGGACACCTTTCACTAGACCAGGTTGCTCAGAGCCCCATCCAGCCTGGCCTTGAGACACTAACAGGGTTGAGACATCCACAATTTCTGTAGGAAACCTGCTTCAGTGTGTCACCAACTTTAAAGAATTTCTTTCCAATCTGTAATCTAAATGCAGTCTCTTTCAGTTAAAAGCCATTCCCCCTTGTCTTGTCACTACACACCTTTGTAGGTAGTCTCTCTCCATCTTTCTTATAGGCTCCCTTCAGGTACTGGAAAGCCACAATTAGTTCACCCCTAAGCCTTCTCTTTTCCAAGCTGAATCCCAATTCTCTCAGCCTTTCCTTACAGCAGAGGTTCTCCATCCACCTAGTCATCTTTGTGGCCTCCTCTGGACTCACTCCAACAGGTCCTTGTCCTTCCCCATGCTGGGGGCACCAGAGCTGGGTGCAGTGTTCCAGGTGGGGTCTCAGCAGAGCAGAGCAGAGGGGCAGAATCCCCTCCCTCCCCTGCTGCCCACGCTGCTTTGGATGCAGCCCAGGACACGTTTGGCTCTCTGGGCTGGGAGTGCCCATGGCTGGGTCATGTCCAGCCTCTCATCCCCCAGCACCCCCAAGGCCTTCTCACAGGGCTGCTCACAATCCCTTCATCCCCCAGCCTGTGTTGGTACCGGGCATTGCCATAGGCCAGGTATAACACCTTGCACTTGTTAGAAATTGTGAGATTCCCATGGGCCCCACTCATCTACGGTCATGAAAAAGGATGTAGTGACCCAGACAGAGCTCCCTAAAAACACACACAGCTGTCCAGGCTTCAGGCTGTAGGGAATGCTTAAGCTTTTCACTGGATTGTAGCAGAGATAGCAGTTGTCTCAGATGGGATCTGGTGGACAACCTGTTCAGCCTGGTACCAGAGCTGCAAGATGAAGTAGAAAGTTTTAGGAATATTAGAGCACTAGAAAGGGCAATAGACTGGTGGAACCAACCTCTGACCTCCATGAGAAAGGAGTAGCCACCAGAAATAATGCAAGACCAAGGGAATCCTATGTCCATCCTCCAGCAAGAAGGTAGTAGTTGTAAAGAAAGGAGGGAATGGAGGGTAGTCCATGCTTGGGGTGCAAGCAAAATCATTCTTCACTCACCTCATTCCCCCAGTGAGGTGTCTCTGCAAAAAAATTATGAGCCTTTTTACATTAAAGACCAGCCAAAGGATGAAGAAGATGAAAGTCTGTTAACACCAGAGGTGTCACCACAACAAGAAATGTGTACTTCACCATATTACAACAACTCCAAGAGGAAGAAAACACGGGTGGTAGTTGTAGGTGGTTCCCTTCCAAGGGGGACAATATGCTGACTGGGACCAACCCCTAGGGGTGTCTGATGACTGTCTGGGGCCTGGGTTAAGGACATCAGCAGGAAACTTCCTAGCCTGGTGAGGCCCCCAGAGTACTACTGGAGCAGGGCATCTCACCCGCCACAAGAGCCTTATCTGTTGTTTGTTTACCGGTCAGATAACTCAAACAGGACAAGCTGTCTTGTAGTGAGTTATTTTGGTGCCATGGGGTTAACACTGGTCTGGCATCTCCCAACTGCCAATAAACATCTTACTGTCGATGTGAGATCTGGAAGATAATCTGGATTTCTGACTGATAGACACCTCCCTTTATGATTATAGAAGCGACACCAAACTTTCACAAAGCAGAAGTCTTCTATACATTTCCCTGGAAATGTGTGGAGTTTCTCCCATGAGTAGGGATGCTTATTTCACAGTTACTCCCCAGGGGTTAAGTGAAAGGAATCTGTACATTATTGTCATTACAGTGGTAAGTTACATTTGACTCCTAATCAATACTATTTCTTTTGCTGGCTTTAATATAGGTACCTTGACATTGTGCACTGTTTTATGTTATGCTGTATTCTACTAGTAGTTCTTTTTAGTTTTATACTGTGTAGTAAGTAACTCTGATTAAGTTCTTTCATCTGTTATCTCTTGTCTGCTTAATAAATAATTCATTTTTTAAATAGACCTGATCTGCCAGTCTTAAAACTTGCGGGCCAGAGTAATTTCTTATGTTTAAACTGCTGCCAAAAATCTGAGGCTAAGGCAGGGCGTGTCTGAAGCTCCCACTTGTCCCGTGACAACTGCCCAAATTGAGCTCCTCCCGAGAGAGCGATGGACACCAGGTGGGGCTCTTGAGACCTTAGAGTAACTGAATAAACTGCTGCAAACCAGGTACTGTAGAGACCAGTCATTCCTTTTCCAGGGTGTACGGACACATGTTTTTAGCAAAAATGTTATAGCAGTAAACTACCAGATTACTTATTTCTCAACAGTAATACCTTAGGACTTGCAAGTAGATGCTTCTGTTTGCACTAGCTGATTTGCACTTGTCTAGCGGTTTCTGTTTAGGAGCTCCAGCTCTCCTCTGCCTCTCTGATGACTTCTAACTTGTAGCTCTGTAACTCTGCAGTCATTGTTGGGTCAGCCTGTACCTCTTGCAGGACTGTGTAGAACCACAGACAGCCCTCCTCCATGTAAGAAAGTCAGCAGCTGCTTAGCATAAAAACCTGGTTTAAATTTAGTGAAAGAAAAGGACTAAGCAAGCTTTCCATCAACAAACCAGAAAAAAACCAAACCAGCAGAAATAAAGAAAAAACAACCCAGATTTAGATTATATTAAGGAGAAAGGTCTCTACTCCTTTCCTGTGCCGGTACCTTAACAAGTGTGAGGATAAAGCAGATCAGTTTCATCAGCAGATGAGAAATATTGATGCAGTTGCCTTGCTTTCCTGGGAGTAGTCTTTCTCACTGTTTATCCACGATTGCCCCTTCTTCTGCCAGCTCTCCTGTGTCCCTACAGCATTAACTGCTGAAGGACTTTTCCTCCATAACCCCTGGGGTTCCTTAGCTACACTGTGCAGCATGTGCATCTCAGCCAACTTTCTGGAGATGCAATTTCCTCCTGTAGCTTATTGTGAGAGTATAAGGAGGAACTCACAGAAATAAATGCAAGTGACAGACTTGGTATTTAGGTGTGTTTTTTCAAAAACTACCTCCACTTAGTCCCAGTATTTTTCAAGAGCCTTGAGGGTCCTGCCAGCACCCTGTGTTCTTTAAAAGAGACAAATTGAGCTAGGCCCTGCTCCACTGCCTGACCCCATTCAGATCACAGTGTTCTCCTAAGGTTTGTTAGGAATCCTGTTAAAATGATCCATGATGTTAAGAGCTATGGCGCTAAAGAGGCCAGCAGTCATTTTTCTGGGAGCCTTCACACAGTGTAGAAAAGCTCAAAGTGCCCTTCAAGCTGCTGTCACCAAGGTGTCAGGCACCACAGCTTAGAGCATGCTTGAAGAAATCCAGGATATCTGCTTGGACATGCAAAGCACTGAATGGAAAGAGTTATCTTTGAGGCCAGACCTCCATTGTCAGGGACAGATCAAGAATAATCAGGAGATTCCTGGGCACCTGGGCCATCACTAACACCCACTGATCATAGGGCAGACCCCTTTGCAGCACTGCAGTGGGCCTCACCCGTGAAGCATTGTTTCTCTAAGCTAATTCCGCCTTGGGAGGTGAACTTTACTGCTTTGGTGCTGAAACTGGAGACTGGAGGCTGTGACCTCTCTGGTAGCACTGCCTGAAATCCTGTCCTGTGTGAGGCTGAGGAGCCAGGAGAGAAATTCAGACCCTCAAATTTTGGTAGGTGATGGTATAAGAAGTAGGTGGTAAGAATCCAGGACACCTTTCTGGAGAAGAGGAACCCATGCAGAAAGGATTGGCTGTCCCTGATCATGATGGAACTTTTCTGCTGGCACAGTAAACGAGAAAAGTTGTAGAGGGGTATGTCATCTCTGAGCTGGGAGAAAGCACTTTGCTCAGATTGGCATGGCCTACAAGGTGGATTTGACTAACACTTGGCGTGTCTAAGTGTCAGTAGAGAAATAGAGAGCAAAATCACACTGAAAAACAGGTCACCTTCAATTCCAGCTGCTTGGTGTGTGCCAGGAGACAGAGCAAGAACAAATTTCATGAGTGCCAGTCTGCATCAATGCCAGGAGCCTGAAAGC
Organism: Dicrurus megarhynchus; assembly: GCA_013399195.1. Lineage (NCBI taxonomy): Eukaryota > Metazoa > Chordata > Aves > Passeriformes > Dicruridae > Dicrurus > Dicrurus megarhynchus. Next base: position 101,538 of record VXAD01010143.1, read on the forward strand.
TTGAGAAGTGTTGGGCTCCATGGTTAATAAGATATTAACAAGTTCCTACGACCAGATGGCATTCACTGGAGAACTGAGTGGGAGCTCAGGTGTCAACCCACTAATCTGCTGCCTGAGGTGCATAAACTGTCATTGCAAACAGCAAGGGTGTCAGCTGGCTGCTGGAACTTCCAAACAATGGATGACTTACTCTCCTGAGAAGATGATAAAACTCTACAGTCAAGAATAAAATCACAGAGCACATGGCTAAACAGTGTATTGAGAAAAAATCAGCACGGTTTTGTAAAGTTGTGTGTTGCCCCATTTTCTTAGTGGGTCTTCATGGGAGGTCCTCCAGAAACAAGTGCTAGCACCAGTTTATTCACATGTCCATCAAAATGCTGGAAAATTATGTGAATGGGAAAATTTAATGCATTTTGAGCAGACAATGCAGGTCTTGTCTCCAAGAAAGCATGCTGGACACAGAGAATGGAAAGAAACAAGCAATTAAGTGTCTGTGGAGATGAAAAAGTTACTTTCAAAGGACACTAAAAAGGTAGGAGCTATTGGTCTGGGACTGAACTGAAGGATATGAGACAGGCACATGCAAAATCAGTAAACAGGAGCACAAGCTTTATGTGGAACCATAGCTCATTAAATCCTGCAACACTGGATCCAAGGGGGATGGTTTAAAACAGGAAAGAAAGAAACTGCTTCTATACAGAGGGGAAGGGAATTCTGGAACTTGCTGGCGTAGGAGGTTGTGACAGCAGACTGTCTCACAAAGAACTGGAGAAACTCAAGTCAGGGAATGGGCTTGTGCCTTGTGCTGGTGCAGCATTTCCTACTGCCACAGCTGGAGACAGGGTGTTAGCCAAAAGGACTACTGTGCAGCAGCAGCAGAGTATTTTTTTGGCTCTCTTGACCATGTCTGTTCACTCCCAGTCCCATGTATTTTCTCCAACAGCTCACTCCTCCTTTAGGAGGCTCCTTTTAGGAGCTGTGTGATGGACAGTGTCAGATGGGATGGAGAGAGACACCTGTATTGGAGAAGAGCCTGTCTGGTCCCTAGCTGGATGGGGTGTCTCCTATGTGGCTCTGTAGCTTTTCCAGCCCCAGCTTATTGGTGGGCACTGCAGACATGGATGGGTGTGGTGTGGGCATCCCAGAGCACGTGCACCATGCCGTGCTGGAACAGGGCCTGTGGGGCAGGGTGAGTGGGCACACACCAGCTGCTCCCACCCAGCCCATGGGACAAGGCTGGCCCACTTCACTCTGCGACCTTTCTTGACTAAATTGCTTTCATTATGGGGCTAAGAGCTGACCCAAAAAGAGGGTCAAGTTATTAAAAATAAAAAAGTAAGGGAGGATGAAACAAAACAGAGGAGGAAAGAAAGCACTGGTCTCAAATGTTTGAGATGTCAGCCTCATAAATTCAGCATCAGCTTCCTTTGGTCCTCAAACCAAGTCAGCTCTAATGCTATTTGCAGATATAGATTGGTGTCTTTTTCATTACTGTTATCAAATGATGCATTTGTGGTGCAGCTTCAGAGCCCTTTCTGCCCTGGTAAGTGGATTATGCATCCTGGTGCCAGCACTACTTGAGTTATACTTTTAATACTAAAAATAAAAAAGAAATAATAAAATACCTTCCAGGCTTTTAGATTTTCTTCTTTTTCTTTTTCCAAGATCTAATTAAGATATTTATATCTCAACAGGCAGAAAGGACCTGACCCCTGCTTTGTTAGCAAAATGTGACAAAAAGCACTTTGCTAAGCATTTGCAATCATAGCTATTGTCAGCTAAACTTCTGGGAAATGGTGACATTGTTTCTTCTTGCTGCTTGAAGCTGAGCCAAGCTTCACAAGATGAAGATCCCCTCAGCAAGCTAGCTAGCTGCCTGTTGTTGCTACAGCCTTTTGCATCCCCCCACCAGCACTGGGTATGAGGGAGGAATTGCTGCCACTCCCTGAGACGGCTGGAGTGGAAGTAGAGAGGTCCTTTGTCCCTCTCCCAGTGCACATCCAGCCACATCCCACCCATACTTCCAGCCACAGGTGGCACATTTCATGCCTGTGTTTGGCAGGCCCACCTGGCTGGCAGTTGTGCTGCTCGGAGATGCCCTGGGAAGCAGTGCATTGCTTTTGGAGCCCAACAGCAGTGTCATCTATTTTTGCTTCATGTGAGTAGTAAACATGACCCTTTAAAGGAACTTTTCTCTCCCGTTAGGGTTAATGTCACCATTGCCCAGTAGAGAGGAGACATCAGCAGAGGTCTGAGTGCTCTTGAGTCCGATGAAGAATGGATAATTTTTCTCTACCAGAAATGTACTAGAGTGACAGTATGTATTTTTGAGCCCATTTTTCACATTTTTCTGCATCTGCCACTTTATTTCCCTTATTACTATTTGCCTGCTTAAATCCTAAGGATGTGGAAAGAAGCTGCATAATTCTGAATTTATGTAGTAACATGGAAAGCACCTTGCACATAATCTCATGTGCGATCACAAGCACAAGCTGGTACAGGAATCTCTGGGTCCACTTCATCAGTACATGTTCAGCCAGCAGAGGTAAACCTCAGCTAGGAGGATTTTGGGAGTTCATTTACTTGCTACCCATCTGAAGCTCTGTAAGCCTGATGGTTTTATGCTCTAGTTTTTTATGTTTCTCTGCATCTGCCTATGATTCTGCCAATGCACATGTGGGATCCACCTCAAATCCTGATTTCTGCCGTGACCTGTGGTCTCCCCACCCTCACTACCTTCCCCTCATTCCACAAGGACAGCATGTGCTTAAGTGTGGAGTGGCGATGTATTCACTGAAGTACATTCAGTTAAAATGTTACTGAACATCAGTGGAGCAAGGATGAAAAGATTCCCTGAGATCAAAAGTGGTATATAAAAATAACACCAGAAGAGAAAAGCAGGCTCTGCAATGTGCTCTTCCCGTAAGAGTGGTATTGACCTCAAGGAGTGAAATAAAAGGTGGAAACATGAGCTACAATCAATTGTTTATTTTTTTTAACATTAAAAAAAAGGAAAGAGAATAAAACACTTGATAGCTGCTGAGTCAGGTCTATAGCACCCAGCATGTCAGATTCATACTAAAGAGAGAGTAAGCGAGAAGCCAGGCAGTTCTGTAGGTGCTGCATAAAAACCTGCAGAAGTCATTAAGCTGGGATGAGCTCATCATGATAGTCATGAAACTTGCCCGATCAATGCAAAACTATCTTGACTTCACATAGTCTTGGATCACTTCCTAACACTGCACTGTGGAAAGTAATCCATTTCACTTACTAAACATTAAAGTTTAAATCTGCAAAACAAGTAAGACATTTTGCTCTCTTGCTCCCATTATTGTTGGTGAGAGCTCATCAACCCCTGCAGATTTGAAAATCTCATCTTCCTTGATCCTTACAGAGATTCTGAGGAGGAGGCAGAAGGGAGAGAGAAAAAGATGCAGGACTGGAATTTCAGTAGGCAGAAATCTGTGTTGCTTAACTGAAGTCAGTGGAGCTGCACTAAAGTACCCCAGTGAAGCTTTGGTCCATAGTGGCTGCAGAGACCTCAAAAGCAATAAATGGCCTAACTGACTGCCCAAACTTACAGCCACTAAAAAGAACCTGGGTGTCAGAAACCATAGAACACAAAAGAGTTTGTCATATTAACAGGTCTGACTTTCTGCAGGGTGTGTCACCTCAACTTTTCTACTGCTCTGCACTGGAGTGGCCTCACCTTGAATGTTGTGCGCAGTTTTGGGCTCCTCAATATAAGAAAGACATTAAGCTCTTAGAGATCATCCAAAGGAGGGCAACCAAGATAGTGAAGGGGCTTGAGGGGAAGCCGTATGAGGAGCAGCTGAGGTCACTTGGTCTGTTCAGCCTGGAGAAGAGGAGACTGAGGAGAGACCTCATTGCAGTTACAACTTCCTCACAAGGGGAAGAGCAGGGGCAAGCACTGATCTCTTCTCTCTGGCACCCAGTGACAGGACCTGAGGGAATGGCCTGAAGCTGTGTCAGGGGAGGTTTAGGTTGGAGATTACAAAAAGGATCTTCACCCAGAGGGTGGTTGGGCACTGGAACAGGTTCCCCAGAGAAGTGTTCACAGCACCAGCCTGACAGAGTTCAGGAAGTGTTTGGACAATGATCTCAGGCACATGGGGTGACTCTTGGGGATGGTCCTGTGCAGGGCCAGGAGTTGGACACCATGATCCTTGTGGGTCCCTTCCAACTCAGCATATTATGTGATTCTGTGATTATTTAACACATTGATCAGGTGGCCAGGATAAATGGGGAAAAATAAAATCAAATGCAACACATTAAAAACGAAGAAAAAATAACAGGGAGCACAAATGTGCGATCTGCAATGACATTGGGACCTAGCCCAGGAGGAATATGAGAAGAGATTGCCTTTGATTTTAAGAGCTTGGAACTCTGTTTATTTGAGGGGAAGAATGACATCATTGTCTAGCTATGTCAGCTAGAAAGGTTTTATGTGAGGAGAGATCATTACAGAAGAATCATGGAGTCAGCCACCTAGTCCATATGAGTTAGAAAGACACAGCTGTCAGCTTGTCTTCACTTAGACCAGGAGTTAAGTACACACAGGAAGAAGACAAGTTCGATCTCCCATGCTCATGCAGCTCAGGTGTAGGTTGACTGGTAGGGCTCAGGGTCTGAAAGCCAGCTGACATCCTAAAAGCAAATGCTCCATGAAGCAAGGAGATGAAGGTCATAGCTTAAGTCAATCCTTAGCTCGTGTTTCTCCTGGCACAGTGTGAATATTAAGTTCTGCTTCTACAAGCAGACAGTGGCTGACATGAAGAATCAATTGTCTTGGGAAGAACCTGGACACATTTTCAACATTTTTCGGAGGTTTCTGCATCCCTTTGGCAGTTTTATAGTAGAGCAGATACCTTCTGCTTGAAGAGATTGAATTTTCATGAATTCATATGTCAGATGACAGTCTCAGGTGGTCTGAAGCATTCGCACAGCAGGACATGATATCCTACCCCTGCAGGTATCTTCTTAGCCTGAACCATCTGATCTCACCACTGACCATTTTTAACAGTGGTGACTGATGGGGCTTGCTAGCATCACCACCTTGCAATGCCCTTTTCCTCTTCGTTGACTGCACCTTCTCTCTTGGATAACTGTCTCTTGGCTTTGCTTTAATTCTTGTTTGCCAGGACCCAAGGAGCACCTTAGCTCCCTAGAGTGAAAGAAGATGGGTTTAATCAGGTGGCCATGGGTTGCTTAATGGATTACATGAAAAGCTGATAAAAAAAAGGGAGAGTGTGAGCATGAAAGTGCTTGAAAGTGGAGGCTTACAACATTGGAGAATCGAGCGAGGTAGTTAACTCACAGTGTCTTTGTAAGAAGGCTGCCTTCTCCTTTTGTGCCCTTCCTCCCCTGAGTAATTAAAAATCCACTGGTAACTGCTGTGACGGTAGCTGATATTTCAGTGTTGTTAGTTCTTATTACAGGGTATTCGCTGGGCTGCCAAGCCAAATGAGCACTGCTCCACCAAAGTCATTCGAATGTCTCCAAATTACAACAGCTGAGAATCATTTTTACTAGTTGCAATAAATAACAATCCTGACAACCTGGCTTGGATCCAAAGTGCAGTGCAAAATTTTATGCAAGTTGTTGGAATGAAATTATTCTGGAGGCTCCAGGCACTCCTCTGGGACACAAAAATTAATGACCAGCACTTAAGTTTATCAGAGTTTAAAAGAAAAATGTCCTCCAGCAGCCTCCAGTAGTGGCTCTTTGTTTTATTAATCTTCAGAGATTGATGCGGATTTCAGCTAGGAAGACAAAATTTAGATGAGAAAAATATAATCAGAGGTTTGCCAGAAAATAACCATCAGCTTTCAGTGCAAGGGCAAGAGGATACTGAAAAATGTATATTTATCTATGTAATTCTATATAATGCTTATATACATATCCACCTATCTATCTACAAGCTATTATGTATAATATATGTTATGCATATCTGCAGTGTATCTTTCCATTGCAAATATGTGGAGCGAATGTTCAAAACAAGTTCAAGGCAGCTCTTTTTGAAGCACACGAGGTGAGAATGGGAAAACTGCAAGCCAGGAGAATTCCTTGGGGCTGATGACTTCAGAAGTCTGAAAATTTGCTTTTTTTGTACAGAGCAGAAGAATGGCCATTACAATAGCTGCTGCATAGTGGTAGGAGAGAGAGGAAAATGGGGGGAACTTGTCTCTCATTTGGATGTCTTACAGTCAAACTGCTTCTGACACACAAAGATAGGCAAGTAATTAGGATTATTATTCATGAAATCCAGCACACTTGAATACAGAGTGCTGAAATCAGTTGGTAAGAGATGCCATGAAGTCTTCAAGGAAGGTGCAGTGCTCCTGAGGAGTCATAAATGTTCTTATGCTACCCTTGCAAGAACGTTGTTCTTGCTCACCTTGCAATCAGGTAAGCCCTTGCCTTCCTAAGGAAAGGGATGATTTGGGAAATGAGGACATTGCATAGTAAGAAGGAGGGAGACTAGGCATAGTATACCATTTTCTGTTCACTTTCTCACTGGTTAGAACACTGTCTTCCTATATTACTCACTATTTAAATCTACTGCATGAAGGTAGGTGGACAGAAGATGTAAGGTTTTGAGATGGTCCTGTAACGCGCTAAGTCATGATGTAAGTCATTTGAGGAATGGCTGAGGGAGCTGGGGTTATTGGGAGAGTCACCATTCTCTACAACTACCTGAAAGGACGTTGTAGCCAGGTAGGGGCCAGTCTCTTCTTCCAGTGAGGAACAAGAGGAAATGGCCTCAAGCTGCACCAGGAGAAGTTCAAGTTGGACATCAGAAGCATCACTGAATTTCTTCACTGAAAGGGAGGTTAAGCATTGGAATGTGCTGCCCAGCAAAGCAGAGGAGTCACCTCTGGAAGCGTTCAAAAAACAACTGGATGTGGCACTTAGTGCTATGGTGTAGTTGACATCATGGTGTTCAGTCAAAGGCTGGACTCGATCATGGAGGTCCTTTCCAACCTTCATGATTCTATGTTGGGAAAATATGCTCCTTGGAGAGGACAGGTCGCACATTCAGGTGTCTCCAGGCAAACAGGGGATTTGAACACAACTCCTTGTGTGATGTGCTATTAACTAAGGAGTACCTTTATTGGTATGGGCTTGAACACACCCAGAGTCAAGAATCACAGAATGACAGAATGAACTAGGTTGGAAAAGACCTTTGAGATCATCAAGTCCAACCTATGACCTAACACCACCTCATCAACTAAACCATGGCACTGGGTTCCATGTCCAGTCTTTTTAAACACCTCCAGGAATGGTGACTGCCACCTCCCTGGGCAGACAATTCCAGTGCCCAATCACTCTTTCAGTGAAGAATTCTTTCCTAATGTATAATCTAAACTTCCCCTGGCACACCTTAAGACTGTGTGCTCTCGTTCTGTCACTGGTTGCCTGGGAGAAGAGGCTGACTCCCACCTGGCTACAGTCTCCTTTCATGGAGTTGTAGAGAGTGATAAGGTCGCCCCTAAGCCTCCTTTTTTCCAGGTTAAACAACCCCAGCTCCCTCTGCTGCTCTTCATAGGGCTTATGTTCCAGACCCTTCACCAGCCTTGTTGCCCTTCTCTGGACATGTTCATGCATCTCAGCATCCTTCCTAAATTTAGGGGCCCAGAACCGGACACAGCACTCAAGGTGAGGCCTCACCAGTGCTGAATACAGGAGAAGAATGACTTCCCTGGCCACTCTATTGCTGATACAGGTCAGGATGCCATTGGCCTTCTTGGCCACCTGGGCACACTCCTGGCTCATGTTTAGTCTGCTGTTGACCAGCACCCCCAAGCCCCTTTCTGCCGGGCCACTGCCCAGCCACTCTGTCCCCAGCCTGTACTGCTGCATGGGGTTGCTGTGGCCAAAGTGCAGGACCCGGCACTCGGACTTGTTAAACCTCATATTGTTGGACTTGGCCCATCTATCCAGCCTGTCCAGGCCCTCTGTAGAGCTCTCAGAAGATGAGCTGCAAGATGAGAAAGCCTTGGATATGCCCTGAGACTCATAAGACGTGTGAGTGTACTCTTACAAGGCCACATGTTGCAAGGACCAAACTCAGAAATCACATTCAGGATTTCAGCTGCTACTGTCCTGTGATCTTGACTACCTGTTGCCAGAAGCTGGAGAAGTCATAGAGGTGTATTGCTGAAAATACGCCCTCAATATTCAGAGTTAGCACCATCAGGCTGACTTTTCACTAAAGGTAACCATGGAGCATATGTTGGTAGGATAAGCTTGATAAGGGCTAGATTTTCAAAGTGTGCTTGTGGTTTTCCATGCGATCTTAAGTCTTCTCTTGGGAAAGTCATCACTGATCGAGAAGCAGAAATTTATCTGCAGTAGCAAAACGTTGGAATAAAGTCAAACTGAGGAAGCCAGGTTTAATACAACTTGAATCTCAATGAACTTGATGCTATAGAGTACTGTGCTTATATGCTCTGTCAGAGGGGTAATTCCTTATTTGGGATTGTTGTTCTTTGGAGATATACATCTAAAACAATTACTGTTCTTGGGCTGATTGCCCTGCTTGTAAACCTGGCAGAAACTCACTTCAGCTCAAATTTCTGATCTGTCAGTTCAAGGAAAGGGGACCTTTGCACTCTGCTATTTATTGCCTCCTTCTGCTCCTCAGACATTCTTGGTGCTGGAAGTGGCAACATCTTTTATGGCAGGAGGAAAACCATATGTCGTTTCATGAGAGCACCAAATTATAAGAAGGAAAGTAAACAACAGCCAAGATCCTGCAGAAGCAGCAGAGGCAAGGAAGGAGTGGGGAAGTGGTCTTGAAAACATGGGTGAGGCTGGCAGGACAACTACATGTGATAGGTAATGGAATAATGAATGACTGGCTTCTCCCAGCATGTTGCCTCAGGGGTTAACCAGCTCACTTCACACCATGCAGTATCACATGCAGGCAGAGGTAAATTCTCCAAAGACTTAAGCAGGTCGCAGCTAACCTGAGTCAGGATATCTCACCTCTTTCAAGGGTCTGTAGATATCCAGGTTGCCTCTTCTTAAGTACTCAAGAGCAGCCCCCAGTTTTAATCCTTTATACTCCTTAAAATCCATGGCTGTCAGGCTGATTCATACCCAGACTCCTGGTGCCATCCTCTATTGATTTCCACCATCCAATTCTGTTGTACCCTCCACCTTGCAGTGAATTTACAAGCCAGACACAGTTGCTGTGTACATGCTGATTAGGTTCAAAAGCCATGTAAGGCCAAGATGATGGAGTAAGGTAATTGTGCATAGCTGCAAAAATGAGGGAAAGGGACATGCCTACAGGACAGCCTGAAATGGGAACTGGTTGTGCAAAACTCTGTCTTGTCTGGGCAGAAAGTGCATTGTACAGTCTGGATGTTGCTACAATTGTTGTATATTCATTAGAATATTTTTCCCTTTAGTTAAGCAAGCCTTGAAGCTGCTGTGCAAGGAAAACAGAGTGTCACCAGTTAATGCAAGACCTTGCCTTCTTTAGATCTGTGCTTACCAATACAGCTGCTGGTCTGGTTAGTCTCTTTGACAGCCAGCAGGAAAATGACTTTTTTTTACGCCTGTGGAGGACACTGTCACATATTCCACCAGCCACTGTTCTCTTGCACGCATTTATGCCAACCCTCCTCCCATTTCCTTTCTGGAAAGAAGAAAGAGTATTACCATTCTCTGCCTTTCATCTTGAGACAGAAAAACAGCGGACATTTTGCTGGATGACTTTTAAATGCAGAATTGCTGGATGATTAATGAGAATTTTATAAGAAGCTCTTAACAAAATGCCTATGCTGCCTTTTATCTTCTAGTTTTCCTAGTTCTACTGCAAAGCTGCCTAACTTCCACAAGGTGCTGGAGGAAAAACAGTATTGGGAACAGATAGAAAAGGAGTTATTTTAACTGCTGACTCCTTGTGTGTCTCCACGTTTGTGGAACTGCATTTTGCAGCAGGGTTGTGGTGGGTTGATCATAGCTGGATGCCAGGTACCCACCAAAGCTGTTCTGTCAGAAGCTCTATCCCCCTCCTCAAGTGGATAGAGAAGAGAAAATATAATGAAAAGCTCAGGGGTCAAGATAAGGACAGGGAGAGATCATTCATCAATTACATCATGAGCAGAAGAGACATGGGGAAATTAGGTTAATTTATTACCAATCATATCAGAGTAGGGTAATGAGAAATAAAACCAAATCTTAAAACTTCTTCCCCCCACCCCTCCCTTTTTCCCAGGCTCAACTTTACTCACAGATTCTCTACCTCCTCCACACCTCCCCAGTGGTGCAGGGGCACAGGGAATGGTGGCTGTGATCAGTTCATCACAGGTTGTTTGTGCTGCTCCTTCCTCCTCAGGGGAAGAACTCCTCACGCTCTTTTCCTGCTCCAGCATGGGGTCTCTCCCATGGGAGACAGTCCTCCATTAACTTCTCCAATGCAGGCCCTTCCCTCAGGCTGCAGTTCTTCATTAGTTGCTCCAGCATGGGTCCCCCATGGGGTCACAAATCCTGCCAGCAAACTTGCTCCACTCTGGGCTTTCTGGGGGGTCACAGTCTCCTTCTCCATCTGCTCCAGCATGGGGTCCTCCACGGGCTGCAGGTGGATCTCTGCTCCACTGTGGACCCCCTTGGGCTGCAGGGGCACAGCTGCCTCACCATGGTCTTTACTATGGGCTGCAGAGGAAGGTCTGCTCTGGTGCCTGGGGCGTTTTCTGCCCCTCCTTCTCCACTGGCCCTGCAGGGCTGTTTCTCTCACTGACTCTCACTCCTCCCTCCATCTGCAATTGTTGTTGCCCAGTTGTTTCGCTCCTCCACCTCTCTTCCTTCTTAGATACATTATCCCTCAGGCACTACCACTGTTGCTGATGGGTTCAGCCTTGGCCAGTTGTGGCTCCATCCTGGAGCCAGCTGGCACTGGCTCTTTTGAACACAGAGGAAGCATTTAGCATCTTCCCACAGAAGCCACTTCTGTAGCTCCTCCGCTAGCAAAACTTTGCCATGCAAGCCCTGTACAATGCTACAGCCATATCTGGCGAGTATGTGCATTTATGGACACCAAAAAAGTCACAAAGGCAACAGCTGTAACACTTCTCTATCTTGCGTCTGTGCTTCCTAGGCGTTTTGAGGGGTTGGAATGTGCCTTGAAAAAAAGGTATTTTCTCTTGAGCATTCCTAGGAGACAGACACTTCTATAATATCTCACAGCAAGGGCAGGAAAACCTCCCTTTTCCTTTTGTGATGGTGTATGGCCCATTTTCTTTCTTTCAACTGCTGCTGACTCTTGGGCTCCCATCTACTGTGTTGTTATAGCCTAATCTCACAGAGGCTCCCTAAGTCAAGGTTCTGCTTCTGTCACATGTGAGGAGTGTCTCCAGTTTTCAGATGACAGAAACATTGTGGCTTTCAGTGCAGTGTTTCTTAGGACTGGTTTGCTAGTAAAATCAGCCACTCTAGCAAACGAGGATGCAGGAAGAGGCCATCAAAAGCTTTCCTGTGCCAAGCACCCAATTAGCTGTTCAACAGTGGAAAAGGGCTGCCTGAGCAAAAAGTGTCTGCTGATGACACAAGCTGTACCACATATCCAGGGCAAAAATAGCCCTACTGAGTTTTTCTGTATAGTCCTGTGTAAGATCAGAGTGGTTTAATGTCTATACAAACAAAAAGGACTACTGACTCCATCCCCAAATGCACTGTGGTATTAGGGACAGTACTGAGAGGAAGGCTGGAGCAGTGGATAGCAAGTAGCAAGGGTAGGAGCCAAAGATCTGGGGTCAAATCCTTTTGACCTTTGCAAGTCAAGGGGACTTTGGTCTTGTTGGGGCATCACAGAAGACCTGTCAGCACAGGACGCTGAAGAAAAATTATCCAAATTAAACAAAAGGTGTACATTTCCACTGCAGTAATTGAACTGCTGAGAGCACAGTGTAGGCATTCTCCTTCAGAACTGAAACGGTCACAATTCCACTGAGTTTAATTGACTTAGGACAAGAATTGAGTTAAACGAATTAATGCCCAATTAAACTAAACTGAGGTCATAGGGCTTTAGAGGAATTTAACAAATCCCTTTTCAAAGTTATTCTGAATTAATTTCCTCAAATGTTCCTGTGCTGACAAAGAACAAATGTTTGTCTGCAAAGGGACATTAATTTGGTTAATGTTATGGGATTAACATAAAGAAAAAGAGTGATTTGTGATTCACTCCCTGTGCTTGAACTGTTCTTATGCTGGCCTAAGTATACTAATTTAATCTAATCTGCTCTGGAGCAAGCACTCTCATAGAGTGGACCATCAGGGGTAGCTGTTCCAGAAGAAATCCTGGTATAGGGAAATGCTGAGTGCTGCAGAAAAATCCATTCCAAACTGCCAGTCCAAATTTAATTCCTTAATGTGTTGAATGGCAGTCCTTTGTTACCTCTGCAATTCAATAGCACAGAAAACTGATATCTCCTTCTTCTGGCCACACCATTACCTAGTCTCTCTCTCTTTTTTTTTTTTTTTTTTTTTTTTTTTTTTAAAGTGCTCAGACTTGAAACAGATTTAAAAAAAAAGAAAAAACACTAAGGCAATGATTTAAGTTCCAAAGTAGTATTCGGAATGTATTGCAGGCTATGATATATGTAATTGAAAATCTATAAATACATCAGGCTGACGCTGGCTAAATCAAGGCCAGGTTTACTTCTATTACTGGTAATCTTTGGAGTGGTCTTGCTCTCTCTCCGCTCCCACACCCTCGTCCCTTGCGACAGAAAATTGCACATTCCTTTTAATGAAATTACAGCTGGAAATACCACCGTGTGTGTAATTTTAGCAACACTAATTCTTTAAATTAAATCCAGAGTGGTAAACTAAACAAACCAAATGAAAAATTGCACAGCCCGATATGACCATGAAGGTGAAGAGAGGGAGACAGGCACATTCTGCTTGCTTAGGAGCATAGAGATATTTTCAGACCAGTTTCTTCAGAAAATGAATGTTATGCAGTAACTGTGTGTGTGTCCCAGCAGTTTCAACATGTTTTGAATATGCTGGCCAGTTACAACCCAGTTTGAAGAGGAGGAGAAATCTCAGTGATAATGACATTACCCAGTCCTAGGAGGGAGGTGGAGAAGTCTCCACTCACTCTCCTGCTGAGGAGAGGGCTGATGTGAAGCATAACTGAACCCACACAGGAGAGACACTGGAATATGTGCTTTATTCTTTCCATTGCTCAAGGAATGGCTTGGTTTTCCAGAAGCAGACAACCAGATGTTCCCAGATATGTCCAGATTGTGAGAGAACCTGGAAGTATTGTCAGCCAATGAGGGTTTCCAGTCAGTCTCCACTTCTCCACCTGGGAGGACATCAGCTCTTTTCCTGGCACAGCTCATTCCACTTCTTCCACCCTGGCAGAATAGAGGTTGGCCAAGGGCAAAGAACCAAGGCTTTGTCATCTGCAGAAAATTTGCATTTTGCTATCCCCAGGGGAGAAAATGATTATTTGCCCTCAAAACTTCAAAACGCTGTGCTGTGGTAGCAACAAGCTGGGGTGGGACAGTGGGGTGAGAGCTCTGCGCAGTGTGTTGAGGGAAGGGATGCTGTGCAGAGCCACCAGGGATGTGGAAAGCACATCAACCTTTAGCAACTGATATCCCATGGCAAGGAGGTCTGCAGCTCGCCCACTACCAGCCAGCTCACTCACTTGGCTGCAAACACCAGTCTGTCCCTCCAGCCGGCCTTGCATGCCCAGAGCGAGCTGCTGAGCCCACTGTGCTCTGCAAGCTCTGTACAAAGCACCATTTGCCCCCAGAAACTGAAGGATATCAGCAACATTGATTTGCATAAAGTGGTGTTCCATTCTGGAGCTTTCCTGCCCCTTTTTGGCTTTTGTGTAGCTGATGAATTATTTAGTAAACAACTGGCTGTCTTAAGAAAACTGCTTTGACTGCATGTGTCCACTAAGATGCTCTGGTGACATTCAAGAACAAAAGCAATTTAGAGAGGGAGAAACACCAGAATAGGCTCTTAGTAAGTCTAGAAATATTCACAGTGCAGGCCTTGCATTGAGGTCAGAACATTGCACAATGAATAAATTGTGGCTGACATTTGATCAGTGACTCATTTTTCAAGTATTTGGAGAGGAAGTATTGATCCCAGTGTGCTGGGAAAAACCCAAACACTTTGATAGAAAATGTGTATTTTAATGTAGCCTTTTGGAGGGTGGGATGGGGGAGGAAATAAAGAAAAAAACACTTGGTATCTTTTTTGTTATGGCTGCTGGTATATTCTTGACATTCATTCTGGACTATCATCCCAAGTTTGCGAATACATTCCTCTCATTCTCTCATTCTTTTTTTTTTGTTAACATTGGCATTATTGCTTGATATTTACTTGTATGTAAATAGATTTGGAGCAGATGACTGAGACTGCCCTTGAAGCTAAATATCATTTAAGTACACCAGAGTAATAATGGGGTGGGAAACTAGAGAGATTATAATAAAACATCACATTACAAAATAGATATTACATTATTGAAATTAAAAGACAGCTTCGGAGCCTGTCGATGTCCTTATTTAGGCTGCCCTCAGCCAGCTGGTTGATGATCCGGATGCACTGTAATGCTGATAAACCAAGCACAGGATTGGTATTGTGAGTGATAAGCCATGTTTCTACTCATGGGTAAGGTCAGGTCTCTTCTGCCACCTGCCATGAGAGTCAAAAGCAATCAAGTCTCTGAGGGAGATGTGGAATGTAGTGATCCCTACTTTAGATTTTTTGGGAGACTTCTTTTTTCTCCTCTGAGCATCCGATTACCGGTGTAGTCGAGGGGAAAGTCCATCTCCTCACTGTCTGCACTAAAAGGGAACTCCGATGAGATGCCCTCATTTTCTGCCTCCCTTTTGAAAGCTGGAGCGGGAGAAGGGATTTGGGCTGGATGTTGCTGGCATGGATGTCCAGGTACACACAGTGTGATCCTTGGAGAAAGATCTGGCTGGTCAGGTAGTTAGTGTCCACTGGCACATAGTTGTGGTCTGTGGGCTTCTTCCACTCTCATCTTCCTGTTCCAGTAGAAAGTCCTTGTGTTCTGTGTCAGGGTGAGTGAGGTGTCCCAGCAACTCTTGCTATTTTGTCCACAACAGATCTATCCTTTTGTGTTCAATTCATGCCGCAGAGAGGGCTGTTGAAGAGATAGCCCTTTACACCTGGCTTCTGATACTATCCTGCTGTATTTCTGGGTTTATGGAGGAAAGCTCAAAGCCAGGAAGGTCATCACAAAACCTTGCTAGGTTTGGAAGCAAAGTAGCAATAAAGTTTAATAATATGTAGACAAAGTTAATCCAGAGCCCATGGAGGTTAAGTATAAGACAAATGACATTTGTCTTTTTCTTCTTTCAGACAGGGACTGCATACCTTTGTGTACCATAGGAAACCTCTGTCACTCCTTGACTTTGACATGACTGCTGTCTGTACTATGCCACCCCTTGAGGGGAGCAGCACTAGTGTGGAGCCTTACAGGATGGATATCCAGCATGCACCATCTGGAACGCCATCACCCCTCTCTTAACCAAATACTGTTGCAAAAAGCTGCTTGTGCAGCTCTGAGAGCTCAAACAGTGTGGTGATTTTATTGTTTCACAGGTGAACATTAGAAGTCACCAGGTCAATCAGTCAAAACAGGCCCAAAACCAGCAAGGGCTCTTCTGGAGTGTATATGGTGCTGCACTAGTCACAGGAGGTTTTTCTGCCCAAAAAGTTTTTTTTCTACTTGCCATTTTTGTACTTGCAATTATTTTAAAACCCCCTCTCAGCTGGCAGATCTCTTTCATCATTTGGCAAGGAAGGGAAATCTTGGCAGTTTCAAAGGAGAGCTGAGGGATGTGAATAGGTTGGAATTACAGAACAGTGCTGTCTGCCAAAGAGCAGTACACCCTTTAATTGTCCAACAAGTACTGTATACTTTATTGGAGAAATTAATATAAGAAATTAAATGTCTCTCTCCTTAAAAAAAAAAAAGGATAAAGAAGAGTGTTTAATTTAAAAAGTGAGGCTTCAGTGCCCACATCTAATCCAGAAATAGCTTTGAGGTGAATAAAATACAGGTCGAGATCAAAGGTCTGTGATGAGGCAGCATTCTGCTCCTGCTCAGGGTATTAGCTTGCATTTCCTTCAGTGTGCACTGTAGCATGTCAGGCTGCCAGGGCCAGGCTGAGAACAGCCAAGCTCACCAGTCCCCAGCAGTGACCAGCACCCAGACAGCTCTGCACTCACAGAGAGCTTTTCAGTGCTACAGTGAATGACTGCACCTTGCCCTCCAAATATAGATGGGTGGCTTGTGGCTGTGGAGAAGAGAGCAGTAGGGTGATGGGGAGGTTTGAGTGCTTGGCAACAGCTCTGCTTGGGAGGCTGGCAAAATTTTAGTCTTCTTACCTCAAACATTGCCTACTTTATGCCCTTCTCTTTAGTATAGTGCCTCATCTAGACTGTTTTGTTCTTAATCAGTTTCTGCTCCAAAACTGAGTTGAGATAAGGCAGGAGCTAATGGCCCCATCTAGTTGTCACTGCATGTAGAGGTGTCACTGGGACACCATAGCAGCTAGAGATGTTAGAGTAATAATCAGAATATGAGGCACAGCCTTGTTTTTTCTCCCCTCTCCCAATCTGAGCAGCAGAGAAGTAAGATAACAGCCATTGTGTCAACTATTTTGCCAGCTGCAAGGGGTTTTCTGTAGACTGGGCTGCACCAAGGCGAGGGCAAAGCACAAAGATGCCTCAGTATGCAAGAGGCATGGGTTGTGTGGGTGCAGGATCCCAAGTTCCCATCTCCAGAATGTGTAGGAAGACATGCATGGATATCTTGCCTTGTAGGGAGGTCTGGCTCTTTGCCTAGCAATCATCTCTTCTTTCAGGGAGATGGTCACACACCAGGGCATAAATGCTGAAGCTTGAACTCATATAGCCCCATGGAAAGGAAGTGCTTTTGCATGTGGGCACTGAATTTTCACAGCTGACATCATTAGTATAAAGACTCTGTCTGACAGTGCATTAGCCAGTCTCTTTCCAGGGGAACAAAGGCTGGCATTTTAATGCACAGACATTTTTCTTTGGCTTGTCTTCAATGCTTACTGGATCGGGAAACACCATGCAGCAGCTTAGTATGTTGCTGGGACATTTAAAAATAAATTAAAAATCCTCGTGTCTCTGAAGGTGAGAAACAAGGAGGAATGAAGGAATTAATCTAAAGTAAGTGCATCAGAAAACACTCAGCACAAGAACAAACAAAAAGGATGACTTGGCCAAAGAAATTCTCTCTCCAGTTCGTAACTGAAGAAGAAACCATTCACTTGGCCAGGACTCCACTGAAATAATTTAATGGAAAATACATCCTCTCCCTTCTCCTGCATGATGTCTTGATAATTTTTTCTCTCTCCTTTTATTATAACTCAGTCAAAGATTGTGATGTTCAGAAAAGCATATTCCATGCTAACTGACCAGTTTTCAGAAACTTACCTGAATCAGGCACAGCTTTGGCAAAAATGTGCTCCGTACACCATTTTTCACCCAAGAAGATAGGATTATGTTTTTCCCCCCTGTTTAATTTTGTCAAACCTGACTTTACTTTGCAAGGTTGACATTCCATCTGGAGAAAGACAGAGCGACGTTTCTGATGCAAAGGGCCGATAAGCATACAAAGTTTAATGTGAAGTAGTGTGCGATTTTGATTTTTGATTTGCCACTTACCTGCTGTAAGATCTCAGGGAATCACTTTGCCTCTATTTGCTTTTCTTTTGTCCACTCACTTCATTTGTCTGTCTAGGAAATGTTCAGATCTGTCTGTTTGCAGGGTGTGTGCCACACTGGGACCCCAATTCCAGCAGGGGTCTCATAGCATTGCTGCAGTGCACAGCATAGACAGGTGCTGCAGGAGGAACCTCACCAAGGTATGGAGCTCTGTCTCTTCACAGTAACAACCAAAATATAACTCAAACAGTCTGAGTGCTGTCTCCAAACAGCCTGAACAGTTGAGGAAAGAGAGGCACCTCCAACAGAGTCCACTCATCTTAGTCAGCTTTCTTTTGGATGAATTGCAGGCTGGAGGTGTCCTACCAGGTAGACAGGCATCAGATGTCTTTGGCTACATTAGACATAAGGCTACAGATGTTCCTGGTGAGACACAGGGACTCCAGACCCATGGAACAACCTGTTTCTGGGGTCAGAGAAGGAGAAGGAACTAGTGGACATGTGGTGATGAAACTGACAAAAGGCACCTCTAACTAGAAAGAAATATTAAGTCAGTAATGAAATTCTTGTTGTCAGTGTTGTGTTTTTTCTGCTGCTCGTACATATTTATGGTGTAACAGAACTTTCTCCATGCCCTTAACGAAGTATAAGCAAATTCCTAAACCCTTTAAAATCTCAGCCCTGCCTGAGTGAGGAAATAATGAACAGTAGAATGGATTCTTCTGCATCTGGACTGCTTTCCTGGGAAACCTAATGTGATAAATGTGCCTGTTGAATAAAGGTTAATGGCTATGTGCAGAGTACTAAGGTATTATATTGATGAAATTGTAGGTGAGAAAATCTAGAGTGAGCATGGAGCAGAACATTTTATCATTTTATGATACTATTCTGTTCTGGCTTTCTTTTTTGCTTTCAGGTTAAGAAGAAGAAATTTTAGACATGTGAAAGAATCAAGAGAATCCTGCACCAGTTGACCTATCCATAACACAGGATTTGCCTACACAAGTTTATCACAATGAAAAAGCTTTGCAGTAATATCTTGATTTACCTGTATCACTGGAAACAGCCCACGAGCTACATGGTTTCACCATGAGTTAGTGCTTGCACATGTGATTTAATAGTGGTATCTACTTTGTCTCCCACATCACTCCTGTGAATTGGCATTGCAGAGGTACTGCACTGAATGAATTTTGCTCCTGAAATTTCATTTAGTTTCCACCGTGGGTATGTTGTGTTTACCAAGTCTCATCCTGATTTGCCACTGAAAGTGTTTTAAAAGCAATAATGCCAATTACAACTGATCATTCTGCATTTTCTGTTTAATCTGAGTGTGGAGGGCAGTGAAAGGTAGCTTTCTGCAAATGTCACATCTTATTTCAGTGAGGGAGCACTATGAGGCACGTTGTTCTGCCAGTCTAGGTGATTTGATAAACTTTGGTACAGAAATGATTTGACAGCATTCCAAAGAGATGTTTCTGAGAAACTTTCCCAGTTTCTCACAACCAGAAACAACGCTATTTTTTTTTTTTTTAAAGACTGCAAACACAGTGCTGTTCAGTAAGCAAATAGCCATCAGAAGATTGTGAAATCTCCCTCTGGGTCTGGCTCATACAAGATGTCAGTGATGGTGGCAAAGCCCAAATGTGGAGAACACCCAGAAAAGATGTGCAGCTGGTGCGTTACTGTCCCAGCCCTTGCTCTGAGTAACAGCAGTACATAGAATCATTCTGAGATCTGCTCAGAGAGCATAACAAGGATCAGGGCTGTTGAAAGCATCTGCCTTGTGTATGTTTCATATCCTCTGTGCCATCTGATCAACCTCCAGTGTCCTTTCCAAAATGTGGCTCAGTGCTAGAAAGACATACGAAAATCCTGCTAGCACAGATGATGAAATTTCTGACATTTCCTTGTCTTGGCATCCATCAGAGTATGTATCCTTTCCCTTTGGGGGGGCAGATATCCAACGTTGTGTCAGGGTTTCTGTGCTCCATCCTCCTTTGGGATGCTCCTGCACAGTTCTCAGTTCTGGTTGAGGTTCTCGGGCTCCACAGAGGGACCCAGCTCTGCGCTGATGTGGGCATAGCTGTATGAGAAGCAGATGGGCACAGACTGGAAGAAAACCTTCCCAAGCAGCATCCAAGCAGAGCACACCAAACCCAAAGGTTATTATCCTTGCACCAGCATAAGAACCAGCACATGCTGGACTTGATTCAACTAGACTTGTCTGTGGTTCAGTTCAGTGCAACAAGGCAGCAGAAGCCCAGACACATCCCTGCCTGGTATTTTCCTCTTTGTGTTATGCACAGCAAAAAGCAAACACAGAAATAATTCACTTTGCTTCGTGTAGGAAAAATACCCATGTGAATTACCAACTATCCAATATGTATTTTGTTGGTTTAATTTCAGATTCTCTGCAGCTTTTCTTTTTTCCCCCCAGTGCTGCTGGTGGTATGGGTGCATACATATTGCTTTTAATACAGGGCAGCATTTAACTGCTGCTGGATTGCCGCCACAATTACACTAGAAACAAAAACTCTTTTCCATCCTATTAGATGCATGGCCTTGGCTTTAAAAAACCATAGTTCAGATCAGTAAAAGCCTCCTAAAATTCTAACTAAGAATTACATGGACTTGCCACAGTGTTCTGTTGAAGCTGAAATAAGCACAAGCTCAGGTCCAAGTAGTTTGCTTCACCTAGCCTTATGAAATAGGTCAATTATCTTGAACGAGATAAAATCCTATGGCTAAATCCTAGACTATATGTGGCCTTAGCCTTATGTTGCTCAGAAAGGGCTTGATTCCAGCTGTTGGACGTAGATAGAACAATAACAGTATCCAGCTTTATGATAGTTGGGGAATGTACACATTCCCTTTCTTCTGGACACACTGCCAATCAGGAGGCCTGATCCACAGATTAAGGGCAGCTATACTGACAGTGTGATACCGGAAGACAGAGATAGTAACAACTAAAAATTTATTAAGGGAAGTCTTGCAGTATGTTCAGAAAAGTATCGTCTTATGCCACGTGCCTGAGACATTTTGACTGCTTTTCTGCGCACATAGTCCTACCCTGACTCTGCAACTGGTCCAAAGAAGGGCCAGGGATAATTGGAATGTTACATTCTTGCAGGATCAGAATCCATCAATTCTGCTTGAAACAGAAGAAAAGAAGTTTAAAGATAGTGGAGAGTTGGGATAACTAGGTCCGAGATTGTTCCTGATCTTTGGTTGTCACTTTCATGTTGCTGGTTTTTGTGACTGTGCATAAGGAAGTTGTGCAAGTTCTCCTGACAGTAGTAGAGATGTTCAAAACACTGGTCCCATCAGTGAAAGACTTGATCCTGGGATAAACTGATGCTCCAAGAACATGATTTAAAATAAAAGACAGAAGATGTAACTGGTATCAAATCGAGTAATATATTGTTTGTGATCCTCTACAATGTTCTGTCTCCTTACAGCACATCTCTAATCTTACTACTTTTCATAATTTTTTCTCTCTGTCTGTTGGAGATCAGTATGTGTTAATGTAATCCTGCTGAAAATCTGAATTTTGGCTTTGAAGACTGCTAATTACAAGACAGAAAAAATGTCTTTTCCCGTCTTTTTTTGAAATCACAGATTTATGATTTGAAGTATGATCACTGCAGACCCAAAAGCAGGAGGAAGTGCTGAGAAAAACCTGGAGATTTTGTATGTCACTGTTCCTGTCTTTCACAGGTGAAGAGACTCTTCTCTCCTGCCTTTATGCCTTGGATCTTATTGTGGAGGGAAAACAAAAAGAGGCTGCAGTCTCCCCTGGTCTAGTTTTGGTAGGTAATTTTTTTTCCCTCACAGGTGCTAAAAGGAACTGAAGAAGGGAAGGGCCTTTTGACTGACATAACTGATATGTGCAAGGAGAGAAGAACCTGGCTGGGAGACAGGAAGAAAGGTTTATAGCACCCCCCAAAATAATAAAATACTTGCTTAACTAGAAAAAGATTGACCTGGATCTGGTCTTTTTGCATGCACTTGAGCAATGGGAAAACCAGCTGTCAAGATGGCAGCAGTGCATCTGAACTGTCTGAGCATGTTGGCACTTATTTCCTTGTCTGCCCAGTATTTGTCCAGCCTAGACAGGTCCTTAATTACTTTATTATTTTGTCACCTCATGTTTGAGTCAGAGACATTCAAGATTTGGTGGTTTGTACCCAGCAAGTTCTGTCAAAGAGGTTCTTGGTTACTACATTTCAGATCCAGTCCTGCAAGACAGTTCCCTCAATACAGTGTCAACAAAGAAATATCCACCTGGGATTTATGTATCTGGCTATGCACTGGAATGGCAATATGGCTTGAAAAGAATATATACCCATGTATGAGCATATCACATATACATGCATGATGAGCACAGTCCCAGACAAACTCCATGCAGAATATCACTCTAAATAAGTGTTCTGCACACTAATCTTTCCCACCGTCCCCATAATTTCCAGTGTACAAAAGCTGTTGGAATGTTCTCCCTCTGGCACATATGATAATCTCCAGCTTTTAGCAATAGCTGTGCTCAGTCATCACCAACAGGAATGGTACAGAATGACAAAGTGCAATACAAAGTAGACATGAAAGGCCAGGTCTTCAGATGGTCTCTTTTATGGTTAAGTGTTGCCTCTGTAAAGAGCTCAGACATTTGGAAGATCTATTTATTGCATTAGAAGATCATACAGGGACCAAATCTCTGTCCTTCTTTCTCACTCAGTTTCCTGAAGCCTGTTCTGTCCTTTAACTAAGTCCCAAAATAAGGTGCGAGATAATGGAATTTATTAATGTGAGAGAGTGGCATCCCAGTTTACATGAGCCAATGTGCAGCAGACATTCCGAGAGGTAGAAGCACTAGTCCATTATTGACGGGTTTTGAAAACCCGACAGTAGAGGTTATGGTCCCAGGCTTTGGTGGTGCAAATGAAAAAACGCAAGGTGTTGCCTGGCAGATGATGTGCAGCACCACACGAGAGAGCTTGCCTAGCCCTGGCATCACACAGTTCATTTTCTGGAGGTAGAGAGGACAATTTGGTCATCGTCATTTGGTTATGATTATGATACCAGTCCACCTCTTGTACAGGAGAAACTTGCCATTAGGACAGTGTAAGGTGGTATAAAAAGGGTAATTTTTCTCTGTTTTTTTTTACAGGTGAAGAAAAAGAGACAAAGTGAACCAAATTACCCAAGGCCAATCAGAAGTCTTGTAAGAGTGTCTGAATCAGACATTAGGCTGACTAGGGGGTCAGCATCGAGTTAATCAGGTATTCATAAAGCTGTGTTGTTTACTAATCTAAATGTGTCCACACTAGAGGGTGCTGCACTGCTTCTCTAAAGTAATTTCTTGTATTTCATTTATTTAAGCTCATGCTGAACTCAAGTAAAACTTCTTTTTGCTTGACAGTGAAGATCTAAAAACAGGAACTATTCTTGGGCAACTCAATGCAGGCATGCAGTTCTGCTTTGGAGAATTAAGTTCCTAAGGAGGAAAAGAAACTCCTTTTTAGATCAATGCATTTGCAAAGGGATTTTCTCAGGAAATACTGTACACATACATAACTATACATATAAATAAGCTCCTTTATTCATTCAAGTGATTTAAAAAAAAGAGAATAGAATAAGACAGAACTTTAACCCATGTAGTGGAACAGAATTTATAAGTGTTTCTTAAAAACAGTTTCAATCAAAATATTGACAGTCAAATTTAATGGTAGAATATGTAGATACAATAGATTGTTTTTTGAAAATCAGTTTTACCAGTAACAGTCTGACTTTAAATATCTTTTAAAAGTACCCATACAGATTTAAAAAATCCAACCCAAAAACCCATTCTCCAGTAAATTTAAGAAAACTAACTTTGATTAAATTAACAAAAACCTCTCAATCTGAAAATGATGTGGGATGAATTTGTGTAGCTCAGGGACTGTAGACACAGATTAGGTATGACATCAGGATCAACGACATTTCTAATCGGTCAAGGGAGTGGGTGAGATTCTGCTCCTTTCAGAAGGGAATAAATGCAGAGAAATGTTTTTGAGGTTTATGGTGGCATTAATTTAAGACTGTAGCATCAGTGTCATGCTACCAAAGCTGTGTCCTTAAGAAGGAACATGCACACACATGCATGCACAGATATGCATGTGTCACATACAGGGAACACAGACACCAGCATGTCTCAGCTACATTCTTTGGAACAATTTTCTTTGGCCCGAGAGTGGGAAATAAATTTTGCTGCTGGGAACATAAGAGCCCAGAATAGCTATTAGAGAAGGAGTTAAAGGTTAGTTTTCTCAATGGGCAACTCAACAGACTCTAAATCAAACACCAGCGAGAGAAGCCATACCATGCGGAATTGAAATGGACATAAATTATTCTGCTTTTTTTCCTAAGTTCTCTTCTGTGCTACAATTACATTATGGTGGCTTTAGCCAAATTAGTGCATCTCTCATACTTTTAGATATCAGACTGCAGATACTTGTGAGAATTAATACACTATCTGCATACAGACCTGAGAAAGGTATGATTTTGAGCTGCTTTCATCAAACCATGGCTTCTTCCTGATCTTAGGTCCATAAGGTACACAGGCATGCTCTGTAAAAATTTATGTTCAGGATTACAATCTGCATAGCATCCTTCATGAAGATTGTGGGAATGCTGGATTACTCCGGTGACAAATTTATGAGATGAAGAGGAAGGTTGTCAATAATTCAGTTAAGCTGCTACTAGTAAATTTTCAATATATTCCTCAGTAGCCACTGTTGTAAGTCCTTTTAAAATGACTGCATAGCAGTGGAACTTGTTACATGTGAATCTGAAAAGGCGACGTGGCTGGGAAATTATGGTATGTATTGATTAATGCTGAAAAAATATCTCCTAGCTTCCATCAGAAAGGTAGCTGCTGGAATTGAAGGGAAGAGACTTCCAAATTAAAAAGCACTCTCCACAGCAGCTAGCCAATGCTGCACTTAAATGCATATTTTGCCATTTTCCACTGGCTGTCCCCAGGTTCTGTGTTGAATTATCACTTCTGTACAAACTCATATGGCACGTCTGGTGTCCTTAATCCCTGACTTCGTGAGGAGTCCCACTTTCTCTGACACATGTGCTCCATGGCACACTTTGGTACAACAAAAGCTCTGCCATCACATATCTGGTGCTTATGGTGCTTTACAGCTGCCATAAAAGAAATTGTTTTCATATTTGGATTAAAAGCAGTAAGAAAATATACTGAAGTCAGAGGTGACAGTTTTATCAGAAACCCTGGTAAGTTCTTCTGAAATTCAGAGGAGGCTTTTTGGACAGGGGAGATAATTCCAGGTGCATGAACACAGTGTCACCTGGTTTTGTCCTCCAGCTTTGCCTTGTGTCTGATGTGGCTCCATGTGGCTGCTCAATGGACCATGACAACTCCCTGCCTTGCTAAATTCCCCTTCAGCAGCAGTCACTTCAGAAAACATATTCTGAATGTTTTTCCCACTGGTACTCTGCACATGCTGTGGCTCTGAGTGCACGGCTGATAAGGGCCCCAGCAGAGCTGAGTTGCCCAGCCTGGGGAAGGTGGGGAGATTGCTCTCCCTGTAAGGAGGAGCTGCACAAGGCAGATCACAGCAACCCGTTTCTGAGCCCTGGTTTTGGAGACAGAGCGTGGGAGGTCAGGGCTCTGAGTTGCACCTACCATTTCAGCATCTTTGCACACTGGAGATACTTCATCCCATGAAAACAAATGGAAAGGAAGCAGGAGGAAAAGGACTACAGATAAAGCCAGACAGGGACAAAACATGGTGTATCCTTCCCTTCCAGTGGCATAAAATGCATTGGAGTCCCATTTATCACTGTGCCCTCTGCACCTTCCTCTCCAGCTCACGGTATGTAGATTTCACGGATGTCAGATGATATTGCAAAACCATTGTTTGAAATCCAGGCACACAAACTGTCAGTTACTATTTACATTCAGTGGATTGCCATCGACCAAAGAAGATAATACTGGAATTTCATTGCATTTGCTGATAGCAGAGCAGCTCTGCACATCATGAGAGCTTGACCTTGTGAGAAGTGAGATGCCCAGATGCTGGTAGAGTTGCTTCACACCAGAGGAATGAGAGGGACAATGCTTTTGTTGCTGTTTTCCTCACCACTGGCACTTGCACAGTGAAGCCTGAGGGCTAGGCTAGCCTGAGATCCTGCCTACTAGCAGTGCAATTAACTGGTATCTGTCACTTGAAGCAGTGAGACAGTATCTGTGTATTTCCACTCTCCTGAGGTGTGGTGCAAATGTAAGAGCCACAATCTTGGCTGCTTTCAATAAGGGTATAAACCCTTATTGAAAAAGTATTTTTGGACATGGGAAGGGCAGGCAGAGAATGCAAAGCCTCAAGAAAACACTTTATGTTTCACTCTGAAGAACCTTTAATCATCATTAAACCAGCTACAATTACTTTGAAGGTCTCCAGTAACTTTTGATTGCAGATCAGTAGGAAATTTACCCCGAAGTTGAGAAAACATCGTTCATGTTCCTCTGTGGCTCTTTACTCACCAGCTTTTCATGCTACTCTGATCTTCCTCTATGTTGTTCTGCAGGACACAGGAATAGAAGACTTTTCTCTCTTTTTTGATTCTAAGTAACTCCTGTCTTCAGACAAGGTGCTTTAACTGGTCCTCAGGTTATCCCACATTTAATCTCTCTGTGAGATGTGCTCTTCCTGTATTTATTACCACATTTTTTGTAGAGAGTGAAGTATCAGCATCTAAACTAGAAGACAAGAGCCCACTCACGTCTTTTACCACAGAGGAGGAATAAGATCACTGGTGATTCAGGCAGAGCATGATGCAGGGAGAGATGTCACTTGTGATTTCTCAGGCTCACTTTCAAGCCAGATCTCCTAAACCTGTATATTTAAGCATGCATAGAACACACACTTCTTCTCCCACATTGTTTGATTTATGATTCAGTGTGGTGCCTCTCTTCTCCAAGGCTTGTCTGCAAAGACAAACCATCCAACAGAGCAGCTAGCTGGTGACCTTAGACCTTTAACCCAATCACCAGCAATGTCTGCTGATTCTTATATTTCAAATCCTGATGGATCACGTGGGTGGGCTGTTTTATTTGCATGTGGCACTATTTGTATCTTCTTGTGTTAAAAACCTAGGAAACTGCATATATATATATATATAAATTGCACCACATGTTGCCAAGAGAACATAAGAGGTAAAAGTCGAGTACTTGGGAGTTAGGTAATGCCAAAAACACTTGAACTCCCTCGTGTGTGCACATTATGAAACAGTCTCTACTTACAGGATCACATTACTCCTGTTTCCATAGGTCAGACAATACTAGGTGCTGTAAGCTGGAGGAAAGCGTGATTCTATGCCTCTCCTGCTCCTGTGACAGAAATTGGGGAGTAAAATGCAAAACAGCAAACTGTGAGGAACAGGGTAGTTTGGCAACAGGTGTAAGCAAGAAAATCATCTGGTTGAGATAGAACACCTTCAAGGTGTGTGGCAATGTTTGGCACAAATGTCTTGATAAAAGACTTCGTCTGCCTTCATACTATTCCCGTATGGTCTGGTCTGCCCTTGGGACTTTATGCTGAAAATTGTAATTATGACAGGTAGGAAGATTCACTGGCATGGGAAAAGTAGAACAGAAGGGGAAGAGTCATAGAGACAAAATGTATTTTTCTTTCTGCTCCACGCTGGTGTTCCAGAGGTGTGGGAAAGGGAAGGGATTTCATAAGACTAAATTGCAGAGTTATGTGACAGGTCAGCAGTTCTACTAGGTTTGTCCTTCACATTGGTGTGGAGTATCAAACTCCATGCATTCAGGCACTTTGCAAGTTTTTTATTGTTTATTCCAGGGAGCACAGTAAACCTACTATCCCCGGGCATGTCTAGTGGTCCGCTACACAGTAACCATTTTTTGCTGTAGTAAAGAAAAAAAATTATCGAGAGAAAGGAATTAAAAAATGAAGGCAGTGAAGGGAGAAAAAAGAGTGTAAACACAACCTGAAAGTATCTTCACTTTGCCAAACCTTCATTCATAACAGTAAGAACATGTTTATTGATATTGAATTAACTTCAAACAAACAGCCAGGGCTGAGGAAAAATGGGTGTCGACTAGAAAAATGGCATAGGAACAGAATAGATGAAAAATGTCTTTAAGGTCAGTTTTAGGACATCTGTTGTTCATAACATGTGTCTATATATAAATATAAAATTACTTGGATAAGGGTGTTGAAAACCTAAGCAATATCCAGCTCTAGTTTCCGTTTGCTCACTCTGGAGTAATTCTACAGACCTTAGTGGAGAAGATCCAGATTTACCCTAGTTAAAAGATGGAGAGCAGAGTCTGAGAGCTCAGAGTTTACAGATGATGCAGAGGATGAACAAATAGCAAGGAACAGTGTAACCAGATTCCAAGGGATTTGGATTATATTGAGAATTGTAGCCGGCAGATGGCAAATGCAGTTCATTGTCAAAATGATAAAATAATGAGGCTGAATTCAAAGAGGCAATCTAGGGAATAACTGCTACATTCAGCAAACATCATAACTAGAAAGGAGATTAGGGCAAAATGATTGAATCCCTCAGCCTGTTACACAGCTACAGTAAATAGAAAGGCCTGTGAGGTATGTGCTTAAGTGCTGTAGTAGAGGTAGGGAATATTAAAGAAGATGCACAATAGTCGTAGTATCTAAGGCACTTCCTAAGCAATTGTCTCTGCTTCTAATTATCAGAAAAGCTGTATGTACAGGAAAGCTACCCTATCATTTTCCTCGCCTCTGAGGAGGTCCAGCACTTATCTGGGCAATGGAGGCTAGGAGAAAGGACACCTTGGTGTGATTTTGTCTCTGTCCTTTCTTCCAGTATAACTGTGGGATCCCAGTTGGCAGATGGAGGTGGAGAAAACTCAGTGACACACAAGCATTGCATGCTCTCACAAGAGAGACTTCAAACCCTGAGTTCACCCAGAGAAAAATGTTTTAGGCTGGTAGGTATGCCAGCATTTCAGGAAATCTATCTCGTTTTTCTAGGACCAGAATGTTGGTCCAGCCTTGTGATGAAGTTGCAATAATCAGAATGAACAGAAAAGGTTCAAGAGGAGACATTCTGTCTCTATCCCCACATTCACCATTTGTGCTGGCACCACTCGCAGTGCCTGATTGAGAGGGACCGAGAGAAACCTTGTCTGAAAACCCATGGGTGCCAAGGAGAATGTACTCCTCTGATACGCGAGAAGGGTGTACTGCTAACAACTGATACAGAGCAGGCAGAGGTCCTCATTGAGTTCTTTTCCTCAGTCTTCACTGGCAGTCAGGTTTCCCACTTTCTCTCAAGTCCCTGACCCTATGGGTAGGTGGGGGAGAGTGAAGTCCATTTCACTGTAAGCAAAATGCAGTTTTGGGATCACTGGATGAAGCTAAACAGCCACCAGGCTATGGGACCTGATGAGATACATCCCAGGGTCCTGGGGGAACTGGCTCATGTTGTTGCCAAGCCACTCTCCATCATATTTGAAAACTCATGGCAGTCAAGGAGAAGGCCCTGAAGACTGGGAAAAGGGAATTGTTGCTCCCAGTTTTTAAAAGGGGAAAAAGGAATGAAAATGTGGAAGGGGAATTACAGACTGGCAAGCCTCATCTCTGTGCCTGGCAAGATCATGGAGCAAATCCTCCTAGAAGAAGTGCTATGGCACAAAGGAGACAATGGGGTGGTTCAAGGCAGCCAGCAGAGGTTTACTAAGGGCAAATTGTGCCTCATCAATCCAGTGACCTCTGGAGTGATGGGAACAGTAAACAGGGAAAGACTGACAGACATCATCTACCTAGACTTCTGTAAGGACTTTGATATGCTCCCACATCACATCCTTATCTCCAAACTGGAGAGACATGGATTTGATAGATGGAATATTCAGTGGATAAGGAATTGGCTGGATGGATGCAGCCAGAGACTTGTGGCTCTATGTCCAGGTGGAAGCTGGTGACAAGTGATGTCCATCAGAGCTCTCCTGGGACCAATGCTCTTCAATATCCTCATCAATGACACAGACAGTGGGATTGAGGGCACCCTCAGCAAGTTTGGAGATGACGCAAAGCTGAGCAGTGCGGCTGACACAACAGAAGGGCGGGATGCCATCCAGAGGGACCTGGACAAACTTGAGAATTGGGCCCATGAGAACTTCATGAAGGTCTACAACTCCAAGTGTCAGGTGCTGCACCCGGGTTGGCAATCCCAGACAGGAGTGAAAACCAGGAGAAGAAGTCGTTGAGAGCAACCCTGCTGGGAAGTGCACGGGGGTTCTTGTGGATGAAAGTTTGGACATGAACCATGCACTTATGGCGTGCATGAAAGGCTGGACATGAGCCATGCATAGAAAGCCAGCTGCATCCTCGCTTCATCAAAAGAAAAGTGGCTAGCAGGTAGAGGGATGTGATTTTCTGCCTCTACTTTGCCCTCATGAGACCCCACCTGGAGTGCTCTGTCCAGGTCTGGGGTCCTTAGCACGGGAAAGACATGGACCTGCTGGAACGAGCCCAGAGGAGGCCACAAAGATGACTGTAGAGCTGGAGTGCTTCTATGGAGACAGGTTGAGAGAACCAGGATTGTTTAGACTGGAGAAGACTTCAAGGACACCTCATTGCAGCCTTCCAGCACCTTAAGGGGGCTTGTAGAAAGGAGGAATAAAGACTGTAAGAGCACGGAGAGACAGGACAAGGGTCAATGGTTTTTAACTGAAAGAGGGTAGTTTAGATCAGATGTTAGGAAGAAATTCTTTACTCAGAGGATGCTCAGGCACTGGAACAGGTTGTCCATAGTGGCTGTGGGTGCTCCATCCCTGGAGATGTTCAAGACTGGGTTGGATGGGGCCCTGAGAACCTGGATCTAGTGGAAGGTGTCCCTGCTCATGACAAGGGGTTGGAGCTATACGATCTTTAAGGTACTTCGCCATCCTTCTATGATTCTATGCTTCTGTTATGAGGAGGATATTTTTGAGGATTCAGTTACTTACAAAGGGCACATATTGCACCTTCCCTCTTCATAAAACATACCTTCATTTTAATTAACTTACTTGACAGAATCCTATGAAATTTAGAGATGAAAGTAATGTATTAATAGATGACTAGTTTTTTCTTCTGCAAGGGAGTGAGAGGACACAATTTCCTACACTAAAAATTTATGGTGTCAGTTCAACAGTAGTTTACCTTTCTTTATTTCATGATTCTTCCCTTTATAGTTACTAGCCCTCCCAGGATCCCTCTCGAGCCAAAAAGCTGGTGTGTTGAACACCTTTTGTGATGACTATTGTTTTTGATTAAATGAGCGGGAGACTGAGACTAAAGGTTTGGTTTCATTTTCTGCTTTGTTCTTCCAAAATCAACCTCCCTGGTAAAAAAGCTTTTGGACGTTTTAGTGGACCCTAGATTTCTGATTTGACTGTAACTTTTTTCTGTCTCCTTTGATGCTTCCTCTGTGAGGGCAATTCTGGGTTATACAGGACACCACTGGCTGTAGCTTTTCCAACATTTTCCTAGCCAGTAGTTGCCTCATTCTCACTTTGGCAAGCAGGTGAGCAGGTCTGAACACTGCTCTACCTGAACAACTCTCTGGCAGGGAGTGGCTTTGATGCCAACAAGAAGAGTAGATGGGGAAAAGTGCATGAGATAGCAGCGCACACAGCACACTTGCTGTGGATCAGCTGGTGTGTGCCAGCCACATGTCTAAGCCCCTGTATCTTATAGAGAGGTCTCTCTGCTCTCACGGCAGTGACACCCTCCTTCTCTGGGAAAAAAATAATTCCTGCCAACCCTTCACAAAAAAATCACAGCAGACATCCAACATTCAGAAACTGAAAAAGGATCTGCAAGTTACTTTTGAAGAACCACCCCTACCCTTCCCCCTCTTCCCCCCCCCAAGTAATTTTTAACCATGAAAAAGAAGCAGGTGTGTTGGAGAAGACCAGAGACATTCTGTGAACTTATTGAAAGATGCCCCTATTACAGTTACTCCTGGGTGAAAATGTCTCGATCCTATGTTGTGGTCCAGTCTAAAAACCAAACAGGAGAAATTTCTATCAGAAAAGTCCGTAATCAAACAGTTCAAGAGTCAGCATTTCATAGATTTAAAGGTCAGTAGGGACCATTATCTCATTCAGGACGACATCCGGTAAAGCACACAGGCTGTAGGGCTTCATCCAATTACCTCTGCATCAGCCTATAGCTTTTGTATGCCTGTGGCACATCTCACTCTGAAGAAATGGTTTTCCCTGGTCAGCCACTGAAAGCATGTGGTTTCCTAGCCATTTGTATGCAAAAATGCTGGAAAATGCAGCAGTTTGCAGCTGGTCACACCACCTCTGAGATTGCAGCACAATTTGCAAATGACACCACTCTGGGGTCTGCAGAGTAGTGAGTGCTGAATGAGCAGGGAACAGTGACAGGAGGGACGTGACTGTGTTTTTCATGGTGACACTGGGATGGGGCTCACTTGGGCACATAGCTGTGTCTCTAGGAGGAAAACAACATCTGAGTAATGAATTATAAGTGGTAGTTTGGTCTTTATTGTGGTATTTTCAGATCTTCGACAAGCCTTGTTTCTTTCTCTGTGTCAGACAAAAAAATGCCTATGAGACAGCAAACAGGTTTCTAAACAAAGGACGCACCAGTATTTCAATTATTTCTTTTATCTAACAATTTCTCTTCCAATATTTTCATATTTAATGAAAGGTCTGGTTGTGTTTTCTGATTTAAGCTGCTGCTGCTGACCTCAAACTCAGCTAAGAAAGAGATATGTTTTAAATATTTTGAAACAAAGATGGTTAGAATTTGTTGTCTTTTTGTCCTTTTTCTGTTTTCAATGTAGTTAAGAATAAAACTTTATTTCACAAGAAAACTAATGATAAATTGTTAGTCTTGGTTAATTCTTTCTAAGCAAAGTTGTGCTTTTATTTCCTGTATATATTGTTTGTTTAGAAAAAGACAAATGACTAGAAGAGTTTAAGAATACTTCTATTTATGTAAAAAAAAAGTCTGTTTTGCTTCTGTTGAAATACAAGTCTCTGTACAAAGAGGTTGTGATTCCTCAGGTAATGTTAACAGTAAAAAATCCTACAAATAAACCTATCAATTTGCAGAAAAGTCCTGTCTGGGCTGCAGAAGTAGGGCTGAGTGTGTCATAGAGGCTTTCATACCCAGTGCTAGAAAAACTGCAGCTGGTCCAGGGATCACTCTAAGGAAGAACCATGCAAAGTGCATACACAGATTACAGGTTTGAGTGCACGTCTCCACCCTACCGACAAACTCCTTTTGCCATATCTGAGCACAGCTACTCATCCCTGGTAAGACCTGCCTAAGCCCTACCTAGCCTTCAACATACTGCTCTGCTGCCAAGGACTCTCTGGCATGAGCATTTGGCCCCTCCTGGTCTGGCTGGAGTTTTCTAAAATGTTCTGTGGCTATGACATCACTGGCTGCTGCATATTCTTCTCAGGAAATGTGCCAGACTCTGTACGAGCTCTAGTGGAAGGATTTGGAAAAAAATGCAGAAAAGGAGGTGAAATGGATGAGTACGCAGCAGAGAGTTTCAAGGAAGTCTGTCACCCAGGGACAAGCTGAGGATGTTTCAGTGGACTTGAGTGGAGAAATGAGTGGTGAAGGAAAAGGGTGCCAAACAGCATTAAACACCTGGGGACGCAGCCCTTCCGAAACTGGAAATCCCAACCACGGCTCTGCCCCATGCACCTAAGGAGCAACAGTCCCGAGACAGCAGTCTCAGCATTCGGCAGGGCTGTGCCTCCAGAAGGGCCATGAGGATGTAATGAAAACCTTGCAAATGCTATTCCATGAGCAACGAAAGGGGTTTCTACTTGCTGAAACGTCCGCATTGCCCAGCAATCACAGCTCGGTACCTTTGTCCGGCAACAAGTGCTGGAGCAGCCCTTTTCCAAGGCATTCATGTTTTTCCTCAATCATTCTCCAGAGCCTGGAGGTCTTCTGTGGTTTTGTGCTTGTGTGAGCAGTGAGTTGGATGAGCACACACCATTCATGCCTGCTAGACTTCAGCACTATGTGTAGCTCCCTCTGTCATTCAACACATACATCCTCTCTGCACTTTCCTCTTGGAAAGCAAGCCTGGCCTCTTTAAGCTCTGCTGTCCCAAGCCAGCCTCATTGTTTACATCAGAGCAGCAAATCTACCGAGGAGGCCAATTAATCGAGATGCGTCTGTGGCCAGTTCGAAGCATTGAGCTAAATTCTTAATAAAGAATAATAGGAGATGGTGCTGGCCACAGAGATTATTTGGTTTCCAGGAAACAGCCTGCAACTGGGAAACCAATATGTTCAGTGCTGGGTGCCAAATTGCCAGCACAATCCTCCTGTTTCGTCCTGCAGGCTGCTAGCGATCGGCCTCTGGTGAGCTCAGTCGGCCTGAAAAGCAACGGGAGGAGCTGCTGCAAGCTCCCCTACCTTGTCACATTTCCAGTAACATGTCAGAGCAGTTGACCCCTGGATGACTCAGCTACATCTCATAAGGGAAATGCCTGGCAAGAAGATCATGCTGGAGGAAAGGTTTTAACAGCTGGGAGAAGAAGCCCTGTCATTGTGGCAGAAGAGGAAATAAGACAGTATGAAAGTAAGACAGCCTACTTGGAAACCAGCATGGAAAGGTCAGGAGACGATGGATGCCCCTATTGATGGTGGACTCAGGTTTTTGTAAGTCAAAACCATCACAAGAGCCAGAGGGATCAAGCTCTGGATATGCTGCTCTGTAAATGGGAAGTGTTGTATAGTTACATACATGTTTGCTTGCAAAGATTTCATACCGTGATTTCAGAAATCATTGGCCAGGTTTACCAGTAAGATCCATCTGCTCTGTTGCTGCTCCAGGAGCTGAAAGAAGACATCAAGTGCCTTGTCTGATGAGAGTGTGTGCTGCTTTACACATCCAGAGCTGAAGTAAAGGGCATGAAACATGCCAGGGACTCCAACCCCTTAATGTCTTCTCCTGGGTGGGACACATGCTCTGTCAGAGATAAACAGGCAGCACTTGAGGAGAATTACTGCTGTTAGAGGCTGGCAGTAATTGGACCATGAACCACTGTCTGTAGCTATGGAGCCCGTGTTCCCAGGCTAAACCATAAGCCTCTTGCTGAAGTCTTCTGCACCACTCATTTGATACAGTATCCCCAAAACTTTACTGTTTCTTATGCAGGTATCCTCTATCATCAGCTGACTCTGTGGCCCTTTTGGTTTCCTGATCATTTGGCTTGCAAAACCACCCGGAGACCAGAGCAGAGACCAGAACAATGGTTATCCCAGTTGTGAGCAGTGGGACACACTCAGTGAACACATGAGTTTTCATTACATGTGCAGATCAGTTTCCAAATATTTCAGTCCTCTGGGCCATCTCCGGTGCCCTTAGGGCACATCTTGATTTGCTGAAATTCTCACACAGCAAACAATGATCCTATCCAAAGGTGTCACTAGGTCCAGACCTTCCAAGAAAGAAACCAAAAGTACCAAACACTTTAAAAGAGTAAGTATCATGTCAATGTCAGTAGCAGTAGTATTTTCTAAAAATAAGTCATGGTGGTTTAAACATCTGTGAGTATCTATTGTTTACATATGCTCTCTTAAACTCCTCAGGTGGGAGAAAATTCTCCTATCCTGAAACATAGCTCACTTAAGTAGGCATACTGATAGCAGGCTCCTACAAAATAACAAGCATAACAAAACCTCTCTCTGAATGTTTGGATTTCAATAGCCCTGGAAAAAGTCTCATGGTCTGTTTGGAGACGGTTGGAGTTTTTTATGTCTCTGAGTGAAAAAACAAGAGTCCTTAACCATGGTGCAGGTGTGGTCCATTCCAAGGTCTTCCAATCTCCCACATGGTGCAAGACCTGGCCATTTCTCAGAGCAGTGCCATGATTTGGTAGCCATCGGACAGTTCACACCTGGCTTTTTGGGGTGTTTGGAACTTGACCACAGAAAAAATATTAGGAACACAGAAAAGAAAAAACCACTTCCTTAATACTGACCATTTACTTCTTCAGGAATTAATGCTGAGGAATTCCAAAAGACTTACATCTGTGTTTACTATTTTAATCAGAAGTAATTGCACTGGGATTAATGGGATTGTTGACAGGATCCTGCTTACAAATGTATATATAACTTTGAAGGATCAGTATCATGAACTGCATAATCACCAGAGGTACAATACACACATGCTGTAATTTGTGCATTTGTCTTCCTTATCCCAGATAGACAAACCTAAGTGTCATCGTTCATTCAGGCAAGGAAATCTTGTATTTCCCTGTGCAGAAGTTCAGACAATATAAAAGACTGTCTTTATCCCCTTGATCTTCTCTAGAACCTCCCCTGTGACTCATTCCACGCTTCTGAAAAGTTTATAGTTTAATCCCAAATTAAACTATATTATTTCTGTCACTCTTCTATATATTAAACATTTCCATTTACCTTTCCCTTCAGTCATGAGTTATAGAGTGGGTGGCCCAAAAAGGCTGTTTATGTCTTCACAGTGTTTGAAGGCTTTAATTTCTATTTGGAGTTGCTATTTTCTTCCAGAGTTGAAAGAGAGAAACTGTTGTCGCTTTGCAGTCATTTGAGCCTCCAATGTCACATCAGAAAGATACACTGTTCAGCACAAGCAGTGATAAATTGGTACCCAACAGCCTCACATTACCCAAAGGTTCATCTACGTGTCTCATATTTGTTGTTTTTTTAGTAATCATGGCCTGGATTGGAATGGACCTTAAATATCATCTAGTGCCAACCCCTCTGCCATGGACAGGGACACCTTTCACTAGATCGGATTGCTCAAGGCCTTGTCCACTGACCTTGAACACTGGTGGGTGGGAGGCATCCACAACCTCCCTGGGCAACCTGGTCCAGTGCCTCACTACTTTCACCCTAAAGGATTTCTTCCCAATATCTAATCTGAATTTCCCCTCTTTCAGTTTGTACCCATTACTCCTTGTTCTATCACGACAGTTCCTGACAAAGAGTCCCTCTCTGTGAGACCATTCAGATACTGTGAGGTTGCTGTGAGGTCTCCACACAGCCAGGATAAGCACACCCAACTTCCTCAGTCTGTCTTCACAGGGGGGGTGCTCCAGTCCCCTTACCAATGTTGTGGCCTCCTCTGGACTGACTCCAACAGGTCCATGTCCTTATGTGGGGGCCCCAGAGCTGGATGCAGTGTTCCAGGTGGGGTCTCACCAGAGCAGAGCAGAGGGGCAGAATCCCCTCCCTGGCCCTGCTGCCCACGCTGCTTTGGATGCAGCCCAGGATCCCATTGCCTTTCTGGGCTGTGAGTGCACCTGCTGGGTCATGCTGGGTTTTTCATCCACCTTTTCACCATCACCCCCAAGTCCTTTTCCTCAGGGCTGCTGTCGATCCCTTCTCCACCAGCCCGTAGCTGTGTCAGGTGTTGCCACAACCCAGGTACAGGACCTTGCACTTGGCCTTGCTGAATTTCATGGGGTTTGCACAGCCCCACCTCTCCAGCCTGTCCAGGTCCCTCTGGATGACATCCCTTCCCTCCAGCGTGTCGACTGCCCCACACAGCTTGGTGTTGGTGGCAAACTTGCTGAGGGTGTCCTTGATCCCACTGTCCATGTCACTGACAAAAGTGTTGAACAGTATCAGCCCCAGTACCGACCCCTGAGGGACACCACTGGTCTTTGGTCTCCAGGTGCACTTTGAGCTGTTAACTGCAGCTCAGTGTGTGCGGCCATACAGGCAGTTTTCTTTATCCATGGAGTGATCCCCATGCTACCCAGGCCTCTGTAGCCCATCTTAATGCTTCCCAGACTGCTGCTGACTATACATATCACTGGCCCCCACAAGGCACACTAACAGTGGGTAACAATCAGTGGGTTTAACTAGGCTTGGGACTGTGTCAGTATCATCCCTGATCTGGGCTCCCAGAAGACAACACATCTCCCTTGAAAGTGGGTCGGGTGTAATAGCAAAGATTAGTTATATTTTCTCGTATTTCTTCCCAACAACAAATTGGGTAACAGAAAGCTGCATTAATACTGCAGTGCTTCCTAATGCTCTGGCTTTGCAGAGCAGAATTGCCTGTGTTGTCACACTAATGTAATATAAAGCAGGGACATTAGAAATGCTCCAGAGATACACACTGATGGTCAGTCTCGTCCAGGGACTGCCTAGAGCAGTGGCTGGCAACCAAGTGTTTTGAAGTAAGCAATAAAACCTGTATAATGTTCCTTTTGTTGCAAGACTCTTCAGCACAGGGAACTCCTGTCCCAAGCCCTGCTGCAGATCAGTATATTCCCCAAAAAACAAGGTTAAGGACCCCACAGAAATGTTATCCTAAGCAGCGTAATTACAAATGCAGATTGTACCCATTTAAGGCACCTAATCCCTTTTTGGAAGTCTTACTGACAAATCTGCTTCTCTGCATGGAAGCCCAAATTTAATTAGTCTTTGTGCAAGGGGAATTCCCCATTAGCCTATGGTTGTCTGCCTTTTGATTCCACCACCTGCCCTCTTCTCCCAGGGTGCACAGGTAAGTACCCATGGGTGCACAACTTGCTTTTTGCCTTGCAGGATGAGTCTCAAGGGTTTCCTGCTGGACATGCACACTCAGCGTCCATTCCCTGTGGAATTTGCATCCTAGCACTCTCTGCAGCACCCCAACCAAACTCTTCAATGTTCCCTTCAATATTTTCAGAAGAAAAGCAACTGTTCAGAGGTTTCACACCTTCTCCTCCCTCCAGGGCCAAATTTTCATGGGCATCTGTTTGTCATTAGAGCCTTTCTCTGAATTACTCCCGAGAAAAGCAGATCTAGAGCAGATCCTTAGCAGGACCTGAGAAGACACCTGTCTCGAGGTGAGGTTTCCTGCTGGAAGGAAGGGAGGTTACCCAGTGGGGCGGGTTGGGAGCACGGCTGAAGTGGGCTGCTGATGTGGGAAGGGTGGATAACAGGCTGTGTTTGAAGAGCAGGCTGCCCAGAATCCAGAGCTTTTTTAAGACAGGCAGCTTGAAAGCATAAGATGTATTTTGATAAGCCCTGCTTTTATCTTTTCACTGCAAAGCTGTGCCCCACACACCTCCCTTTAAAAGTAATTTTTAAAATGTGGTAAAAATATGTAAAAATACATATCAATATGCAACATCTCAGTAAAAGCTCCAATTCTTCACCTTAGTGTTGCCATTTTGCATATCATAATGCCACTCCAGTGTACCAAATTCATCATACCAAAAGATCCAGCTTGGCAGAAATAAAATACTTCAATAATTTTCATAAAAACTGGCATGTTCCTGTGGAATCCTGTTTCAATCTAATCAAAAGGGCATTTGGTGTAAGACAGGTGTCCAGTCAGAACATTTCAACCAGCTCTAATGAGATACTTAGCAAGAAGTTTCCAGTACATCCAGGAGGCTTAGACACTCAAGGCGAGGTAGAGGAGTTTCTTGCTCTAAAAAAACTTGGTATTGGTTTGTGTTGACACATTTCTTCCACTTAACACCAAAATATTACAACTGATAAACAAAAAGTAATCAATAAAATAGAGTCTGAAATATCATCAAGGATCAGAGCTTCTCCACCCAAAGCAAAGCTGGCTGCTGTAACAGATTGACCCACATGCCTGCAAAGGCATGAAGGAAGAAAACATGACTCAGGAGAGAACAGCACCAAAAAGAGATCATAGGAATTGGTAGTTATACTGCTTGGGAAAGTATCACTGAGGGACTCAGTGAGAGCTCAGTGAGTCCTACACTGAGCTCTTCCAGTGGCCAGGAACCTTTCATAAAAAGTGTTGGAATGAGAAAACCACACAGCTATCAAGACTGCTGAAGCCCTGTAACACTGAGCTCTCCCCTTCTAAACTGACATCCTCATGAAATGGACCTGAAGACACTAAGCTGAATGAGCAAGGAAGGAACCCACCATTTGTACCTGAGACTATGGGTCTGGGGCAGTTTACTGCATTTTTCATAATGCTCTATTCCTATACTCCTGCTATCTTACTTCTTTTTCTGTCCCTCATCTTGAAGATTCTGCTGTACAGAACTGAAAACTAAATGTATTCAAAAATACACTGTTAATTACATATAAGACCTTTAACTGCTCTAATCAACATATGGGATTTAAATATATACTGTCATTCCCCTGTGGATTAGAAGCACTTTTAAATCTGCCTTGAAATCAATATTTTGCATCAGTGACTAGAGAAAATTAGTCTGGGACTGAAATTGAAACCTGCAACTATCTTCCTCACATCTGCAAAGCTCCATCCCTCTAGGAGATTGTGCCATCTGGTACATTGAGATCAGGATACTTGTTAGGCAACTAAATTGAGTTGAGAAGCTTTGGGTGCTAAGAATTCTTCAGTTCAGACTTCTACTGATATTAGAAATAGACCTTACACTTCAATAATTACTGTAAAATCTTTCATGCATGCCCTTTCACACATCAGGACTTCTCAGGGAATCAGAAATGCCTTTGCACCCTGTTTCTGAGTTTGCCTCCCAAAAATGAAATTTTCCTACGAAAAGTAGCTCATCTGTGGTAGCTGCTAGCATCAAGTGAAAGTAGCACCTGCAATAAATTTCCTCGATGTGACGTTTCTGCAAGTCCAGAGAGCACGGGCCCCAGACGCATTTTAATTCCCAGTCAGGGAGATGCTGTGCCTGTCATGTGCCCTGTTATGCCTCCATCTTCCTCTGAGCCTCTGCAAGCCAGGTGTAGCTGGTAAGTTAGCATACTTCACTCTGCAGGAAGGTATGTAGCTTTCAATGAAACAATGAGCCACCACTCTGGCAATTACTCTATGTGACAGTCATTTCCATCCTCTTTTGCCTTTGCAGCTCCTGGATTTAGAAGGATTTTTCCCTTTAGTACTGTACCTTCTTATTGTTTTGTTGTTTGTGAACTTCTCTTTTCAAGTCTTTTAAATTTACATATTCCTCAGCATTTCCCCATGCAAAAGCTGATTCCAGGCCAGCAAATTTTGAACTTACAATTATACTTGGTTTTCTTGGACGGTCCCTTGTCAGTGCATCAGTAACCACAGGATGAAAACAACTGCTTTTAAAGTGATCAATATCCCATCCTTCTCTCTCTAAATACACCAAGGTGCTTGAAGCTGTTACTCCAAGGCAGTATTTTCAGATCTTGCACCACTTATATACGTGTTCTGAGCCCTCTGCTCTCCCATTTTATCTCTTTGCCTCCTCCAGCATCCTCTCCATACCAGTGACACCAGGCTGAAAGCAGTGGGGTAGGGATGGTGTCACCACAGCTGAAGCCAATGGCCTGCAGCTCTGTCTCTGCTCCTTGTTCACAGCCCCTGTACAGAAGGACTGTGTTAGCCCATGTAGCTGCAGCCTCTCACTTAAAATGCACATCAAGTAAGCCTGCCAGAGGCACTGCTTTCCAAAACTGTCCTTTCCCTCACCACAGGCTGCTTCTTACTGATTTTTACTATTAGCCAAACACAAAGGCCTACATAACGGGCAGTACACAGTTTAGTAATCTGGATTTCCCTGAGGAACCCTTCCTTAGCCATTCATTATTCTATGTATTCCTGTTTCTTCTGCAAATTTTATCAGCAGTGATTTTCTTGTTTCCTTCCAGATTATTGATTAAAATATTGAACAGCCCTTGGATTGAAATCCGTCCTTCAGGGATACAACTAATATCATCTGCATTCACACACTGATCCACTTGAACAATTACCTTTTAAGATCTATTTTTTGGTCCATTTTTAATCCATTTAACAGGATTTATTGATTCCTAGACCATGCTTATTTTAAGGAAGAGGTACTTTAGAACACAATGGAAACCTTATTCATTTGGGAAAGTGCGTTCATTCTGGTCCTGGCAGCCTGGGGAATTGATGTTGACCATGGTGCTGACAACACAGCATTTATTTGTGGGGTTTTTTTTCCTACTACTTACTACTGCAGTTGTTTGCTGTCCAAGAAAAGAGAAGTATGAAAAATACTACTGTAATTTCAGAGATGTTGTGCTTTACTTCTTCTTCAAAATCCTGTTCTACAGAGGGACTTGCCTTCTTACTGGTGGTAAAGTGGTTGTTGATTACCACTAGGGAGCAGCGTTTTATCCCTGGTGTCTAGAGTTACTGCCAGAGAGTTCCAGGGCTGTACCCAACTCTCTTTGTTTTTAAAAAGGTGCTAGGAGGAAAATGTGTTATTCTCCAGTTTAGTGCTTTTGAGATCATGCAGTCTTCCTTCACTGTCAGAATCTTTATGAACACTATGTATGAGATAGCAGGCCAGTGGACCTCTTACCAACAAACTATTTTTCTTTAGCTGCACTTAACTCTGGGTATGATGTCCATGCAGGCAGAATTTGCTTTGTTGTGCTGTGGATAAGTCCTTTTTTGAGTGAAGGCAATTGAAACTGAACCTTTCAAGTGTGCTGAGGATCCAGGAAAGGCTTTCAGTCTGAAAAAAGTATGATTGGAAATGTATCTACTTTTAAGATTTGTGGCACACAGAGTTTGTATGTAGGTTTTTGTAGTATTTGTAAGCAAAACAAGCCCCAACACCCAGCTGGCTGTGTAACAGAGAGCCTCACAGAGAAATCAACCACACATGGAAACCAAGTAATTGTCTAAACCAAGGAATAAATGAATGCAGTGGTAGCAGGGAAATTTCATTCTCCTCTCCAGGAAAGACTACAAGGCACAGGAGCACAAGACGTGTACCTGTTCATAGCTCATGTCATTGCTTGCCAGGCAGGTGGATCGCTCCCCATCTCCCATGCATAGACCCCTCATCCCAGAGACTGGTCTGGAAAAACTCAGCGAGAAAGAGGGGTTTATCATGACATTTCTTGGACATGTCTGGGCAGTCCAGTGCAGCTTTAGAAGTGCACTGAAGCTGACAAAAGGATAAATCCAACCACCAGCTAACTAGAAAAGGAGAGAAATGAGCCTCACAGTGGGCACATATATTGCATTGCACAAAGGATAATTGGTATCCAAACAGAGACCTAGTTGCAGGCTATTACAGTGCCTGCATATAAATAGCATGTGTGTATGTATCTTCTCAGGATATTGGAGAAGACTACATGGAAACCTGCTTGGCAGATGATGCAAAGGTGGTAAATTGCTTCGTGTGTCTAGACAGGCTTTTTAGGGACTGCTGGAGAGGAGGTGATAGTGATAGACAATCAGTTGTGGTTGAAAAAGGGATGACTAAGAAGATTCCTTATTCAAAGTTTATGGCTTTAGACAGCATCATCTTTGGAAGTCCTTCCAGGGGTGTGTTCAGCGCCAGTCAGAGATGTGGAAAAACAAAGCCTTAATGTATAGCTGAGTAGATGACATAGGGAAGGTGTGAGGGGGAAAATGTTCGGTTTCGTCACAAACACTCAAAGGACTGACTTTTGGAGTGGAATGTCTTCATCTAATCCAGCATGGAAGTGGACTGAGCTGTCAAACAGCAAATCAGAAAATAAAAAAGTAGAAAAAGCAATGAGGTACAGCAAAGATACTCTTGGAACGTTATGTCTCTAAGGGAGAAGTGAGAGAAACTGCACTCTCAGAAAAAGGATTGAGTAGAAGCTCATGGAAAAGAAAAGGAAAGGAGAAGTTTGAAAAGATACCAATTCTCATTTAAGCAGAACATGGGCAATAGGAAATTAAATCATAGTATATAGGTACATACATACACACACAGATATATAAATATACATACAGGTTGTTGTCAAATATGGGTCATCTTAGATGTGTGGAAAATGAAAACATAGTTTTAAATGAAACTACTAATAAACAGGCTGTAGTAGAAACTTGGTAGAAGAGTGATAATTAATAGAGTGCTGAAATGTCACAGCAGGTGACTACTTGGCCCCAAGCAATATGCAAGTTCAAAAGAGAAAGGCTGATAGGATTAAACAGCAGGGTAAAAGATGCTATCAGGAGGAGGAAATAAGTTTCAAGTGAGACCAAATGAGGACAACAGGAATCCTTCTGGTTAGTCAGTTATGAGCAGGCAGGACAAAAACCCTGGAGAAGCAACATGCCAAGGGCATATCTTTTTGCTCCACTCATCAGGAGAAGGATGCTCTTCACAGGTTGTGTAAAAGTTGTAGATGCTTGCAGAGGTCAAGGTGAGAAGATAAGGCCACAGCAGAAAACTAAATACATTCTTCATGTCTGTATTCACTCAAAATGACCTCTCTGAGGTTCACAGTTCATTTTCTCTTGGGATATGCTGGAGGATCCATGTCTGAATAAAACTATAGAACAACTTCTTAAAACAAAGAATGAAAAAGTTTCTGTGAATGATGCCATTCATCCAAAACTTTGAAAGGAGCCCAAGTATGAAATTCCCACATCAGTTACTGTGGTGTGAGAGCTATCATTTAGAACAACCTCAAAACAGGAATGCTGGATGGCAAATAAGGTATGTTTTAAAAGACCTGTAGAGGGACGTTGTGGGCAGTGCAGGTCAGAAATTCTGATGTCCATGCTGAGCAATACAAGATAGAACTTACGGATACAACAAACAAGAGAAGAGTGCTCAGGCTTTGTGGAAGGAAGTCATGTTTCTCTAGTC
Organism: Dicrurus megarhynchus; assembly: GCA_013399195.1. Lineage (NCBI taxonomy): Eukaryota > Metazoa > Chordata > Aves > Passeriformes > Dicruridae > Dicrurus > Dicrurus megarhynchus. Next base: position 145,857 of record VXAD01010143.1, read on the forward strand.
TGTGAGGGTCATTTTGGGGAGTCACTGAATTTGTTTGTGAGGAAGATCCAGGTTTTCTCAGGACCCTTCTTGACTGTATTTGTTGCATCCCTAAATTCTATGATTCCCTACAGTATTTTGGAGAAGCTAAGCTCTAATAGGCTACAAGCAAAAATGTATTGCATAGGTAAAAACAGGATAAAACAAAGGAAACAGTAAGTCACAAAAAAGTCAGAATTTACAATATACAGGTTGCAAATGAAGCAGATCTATACAGAACTGCATGTTGCACAGCTTGTTTACAAATGATTAGTAGAAGGGGTAGTTGCCTAATGAGGCAATCAACTTCAGCAAGCACACAAAGTTGGGGTAGTAAAAGAAGTGGTGCTGAGAAGGGTTGTCAAAAAGTCTCGAGAAGCAAAATAACATAGGAAAAAGATGTAGATTAAACTCTGCTATTTAATACAAAGCAGTCGCCATGTGGCAACAGCGGTGTCAACACTGCATACAAAGTGGTGAATTGTGAATTCTACAGTTTCACTAAAAAACAGATTGTTGTATTACTCTGGGTTGGTCTGCAGAAACATTTGTTCAGTAAATAGTAAAAATACGGAAAGGAGCTAATGTATAAAGTTAGTAGATGGGAAGACAACAGAAAGGGCTATATTACTATGTTAATCCATACATACCTAAGATATCCATGTCTTGAATACCAGCTCAAATTCATTTGTCACAGAAGAATTTTGTGCAGCCAAATGAGCACCACGGGAATGACTGGGGTGTGGAGAGGCTGCAGCATGTAGAGTGATTAAATACTAGCAGGGTTCTTCTTCCTGAGAAGAGCTGGCTGAGGCTGCTTATGCTAGAGCTCATGCTCACCATGATGTGTGATGTCCAAATGCCAGGGCAGCAGGGTTTTTAGTGCTGCAGCGGTGGGAATGGATCCCATGAGAGGGAAATGTGTTTGGGATTTCTGGGCTGCCAGAACTCACTTTAAATCTGAACTTTATTGTTGCAGAAGTTGAAGTTATTTGGCTCTATGTGGAGAACAGGGACAAGAGCAATGAAAGATGAGTGAAAGAAGTTTCTAAGGAATCTGTCTCCAGCTGCTGAGGACTCAGTATTCCCTGGAAGCCAACATGCACTGTTGCAGGGACACACTAATTTCTCAGGAAACACACTCCTGAGACTGATGCATTCTTCAGCAGAGTTTTCCTATAAATTTTTCCTCGCTTCTAAGCAAGCACCAGGACTGATATATAAAGACCTTGAACAAATTGTGCTGAACTGGCAGATCTCACACTCATTATCATATGAGTGGCAGCATTTGGAATTGGCCTCTCACTGTGCCAGATGCTGCACAGACATAGAAAAGAAGGGCAGTCTTGCATTGCTCCACAGCAATTTCTCCTTGTTGTGGGTATTAAGGAGGCCAAGGTGCTAAGCATGAGTGACATTAAGGATGGGTATTATGGACAGTGAAGCCATTTACATTAATAAAATCACAAGCCCTTATTTTTTGAAGTTTAGGAAATGTTTAATAATAAAGATGCCCATGCAGCCCACAAATAATTTTTTGTATATCCCTCTCTCCACGCATCCTCCCCAGCCTCTTCCATCCCCCTAACCCCCCCAGCTATCTTCTTTTTGAATGGTCCAGTACAACAGAATGATCTTTTCTCTTTGCACCAGGGTGGTCCTCATCCACATCACCCTAACTCCTCTGCACAACCTGTCTTTCACATCATCCATCTCAGTTTTGACTATGCTACCAAGTCCTTTGGATTGCCAGGTATCCTAGCTGAAGGGCGCTTTATTCAGGGGTGCCTGAAATTCATGACTTCATCTTATTACTTCTGGACCTTCTGCTTTAGCACTCCTCAGTTTCACATTTCTTTAACCAGATTTCTTTACCTCTGCACTCTTTTCCCATCATTAAACCACTGTGCCCATTATATGAATCAATTCAGCTTTTCAAAGCAGAAGCAGCATTTCAATCAGTGTGTGAAAAATCCATAATGTGAAATAGGAAGGCCCTTTTTTCTCATGGTGTGAGCAAAAAGAACTTCTGTCAGAACAGAAAGAAATTGTAGAAGAGTAAGGAATTCTTTAAAAACTGAAATTCTAGGATAAACCCCCTTAATATGAAACCCACTAACTTGTTCAAAACAGCTTTGTGCCAGCACAAGTTAGAGCTAGTGATGTTTGTGGGGCTGGTTTCACTGCTGGACATGGAAAAGGCTGTTTGGGATGGTATTCCTGATCCTCATACAAACCTGCAAGGTTGCCAATGTTAGGCTGGAGCTGGCCTGTATTATAACTGATGTTAATTTTCATCAGATGGACCATGGAATTATAGTATCATTTCAGCTTACTATCATTTGTACACATACACACGCACTTACATATATTCTGTATAATTTTAGAGTCACAGCCCCACTATTGTCCTTAATAAACAGAGGGTCCTGGACACACTTCAAGAAGGAAATCTTAAAAAAAGAAAAGCAGGCTGTCCCTATGTGCCAAAAGATGAGCCATCTGGGAGGAAGACTGGCCTGGCTAAACAGAGAGCTTTTAAAGGAACTCACAGAAAAGGAGAGGGTTTACGACCTTTGGAAGAAGGGGCAGGCAACATAGGAAGAGTACAAGGATGTTGTTAGGTCATGTAAAGAGAAAATTAGAAAGGTGAAAGCTCAACTAGAACTCAATCTGGACACTGCTGTGGAAGATAAAAAGTGTTTTTGTAATACACCACCAACAAAAGGAAGGCCAAGGAAATCTCACTCCTTTCTTGGATGCAAAGAGGGGAATATTGTAGCCAAGGATAAGGAAAAGATTGAGGTACTTAATGCCTTCTTTGCCTTGGTCTTTAACAGTAAGACTAGTTATCCCCAGGGCAACTGGCCCCCTGAGCTGTAGAGCAGTAGCTGAGAGTAGACAGGAACAGGGAGCAGGATATACCCCCTGTGATCCAGGAGGAAGCTGTTAGTGACCTGCTGTTCAGGTAGGACATCAGGGGAGTTTCTTCATGGAAAGGGTTATTAAGCACTGGAATGGCTGCCCAGGGAGCTGGTGGAGTCACCATCCCTGGAGCTGTTCAAGAAGTGACTGCATGTGGCAGACAGTGCCATGGTCTGGTTGACAAGGGGGTGATTGGTCAAAGGTTGGACTCAATGATCTTAGAGGTCTTTTCCCATCTAAATGACTCTGTGATTGTGGTATCTTAAGGTTGGAAAAGACGTTTAAGATCATCAAGTGCAACCATTAAGTCAACACCGCCAAGTCTACCACCAAACAATGTCCCTAAGTGCCACATCTGCATGTCTTTCAAAGACCTTCAGGGATGGTGACTTCTCCACAGCCTGTTCCAATGCTTGAGAATCTTTTTGCTGAAGAAATTTCTCCAACTATCCAATCTAAACCTCCCGTAGTGCAGCTTGAGGCCATTTCCTCTTGTCCTATTGATTTTGAATTAGAAGAAGAGATTGACCCTGACTTGCTGTAACCTCCCTTCTGGTAGTTGCAGAGAGTGATAAGGTTTCCCCTGAGCCCCCTTTTCTCCAGGCTAAACAACCCCAGCTCCTTCAGCTCCTCAGTCTCATAAGACTTGTGCTCCAGACCCTTCACCTTTTTTTTGCCCTTCTCTGGACACCACCATCATCTCTTCAATAGCACCTTGTTCTGTCTTTAAATAGCCATGTCTTATATTTCATTCAATCTGCAAAATGGAAAGAGGCAGTGCATAAACTGTAGCAGGGGAGGTTTAACAATCAAAACAGTCTCAGCAAACTGGAGACACTGTTCATTGAATACTAGGAAGCAATACTTGAGTTGCACAGAGGGGACGGGCAAGTCCTGCCTCAAGGCAAGCTCTCCAGAAGGGATCTGTACCTAAATGCAGGTTGTGTTGCAAAGACTGATACCCTAAAAGACATTAATTCAGTTTAAAAAGGAGTCTCCAAGATGGGAGGCCTTAAAAAGCTGCTTAGATTGGCAGGGTAGACAGGGCTACAGCCACACTTGCTCTGGGGTATCTGGTGACCTAGCTATGTGGACCTGCTGCATAACCATCGTCTCTGAGGGGCCAGACTTACTGATAGCACAAATTCTTAGAGCATGATCATAGCTGCTAAGCCTCAGGATGAAAACGGCCGGAAAAATCCTCATTCAGAGCCTTGGCCTTGTGTTTTCTGAGTATTTACACAAAGAAAGTGGAAAAGTGACTAAGAACTAAGTTGGAATCAATAGTGTTTCCCCTATGCCTTCTTTCTATCCACAAACATACTGAAATAAAGAAGGTATCAGAGGAAACCCGGAGAGATAAGAGCTATTTTCCCTGTACTCTAGTCGTTTTCATCAGACTATGTAAAACTAGTCATGCAGCATGGGTGTTTTTCTTTTAGTTTTGGTGCTCTTCTGGGCTGTGACTCATGCAAATGCAGGACATCACCTTCCCTCCCTTGGAAGCCAAAATTGTAGCTCTTCTTTTGGGACCACAACTCCCAACATCTTCAGTGTCCCCACAGACCTCTTTTTATGGATAGCACTCCATCCAGTCTGTGACCTCCCTTGCCATAGGGTGGGGAAGAGTCCAGCAGACAAATGTCTCCAAAGAAGAAGAGGTAAAGCAGAAGTTAAGTTTTGGAGAGGAGAAGAGAAAGAGAAGGCATGGGACTGAAGCAGTTTTGTTGCTGTGCCTTTTTCAGCCAGTAAACGTGTGGAATAGGCCAGGTCTCGTAAAAAAGACACACAAAGTCAGAGTTCAATCTGCTGTGAAGCCTCTGTTCTCACAAGTGACCTTTAGATATTTTGTTTAGTAGGTACCACTAAATTCAGGAAGTCTGAATCTCTGTCTTCCCAGAGAGACTTGTGGGATGGGAAAGTTGTAGGAAAAAGGTACTAAATTACTGAGAAAAACACAGAAAAACAAATTCAAGAAGCAAGAAAAGGAAGTCTGACATACATAACAGTTTGTGTGTATCACCAGCATGAAGAGGTTTAATTCCTCCACAGGTACAATTCCTCCACAAGGAAGTAAAAGTATAGCATAAAATTCCATGGGTCGAAAAAACTGTAGTTTCTTCATGGAAAACTCTTCATTTAGGGTATGGCCACACACTGTAAACTAGTTGAATGAAAGACAGTTCACACACCAGTCTCAGAATGGAGTCTGGAAAGGAAAAACAAGAATGAGAAACCCACTGTGTTTGAATTAAGTGGAGTAACTATCATCTAGGAACAAATACACTAGATAAATATGAAAGTTATCACCTCCTCTGATAGCCTGGATTTTACATACACCTCTAGTTTCAGGAGGGCTATGCATGGCAGACAATCATCTCATTAAAAATGCAACAACAACAAAAAAAGCCAGCTGCTGGCCATTGTCTACCAGTTAATTTCTTGAGTATAACAGATGTAATTGAGAGGTCCAACCAGGACCTCTCCAGTCATTACAGTGTTTGCTTTGGAGGGCATCCAATGTGCAAGCCAAAGTTCTCTGTCCTAACTGTAGGAGACAGATAGTGCTGCAGTGGCCCTTTCTTGAGTCTGATCTCAAGTGGTCTGTGTCACTGAACACACGCTAGGAAAGGAGTAGGGCAGCCTTTGACTCTTCATATCAGATAGAAGAGACTTTAGGGTTACCTGAATTTTCCCAGACTCTTCCTTCCAATAGGTCCTTAAGATGCTGGCACAATCAGTCTTATAGCAGAGAACTAGCCCAGATACGCGTTGTCCACTTTTGGCCCATGTAACACTGCCGGCAGTAACTGATAGGGTGGTCAGATGCCGGGCCAGGAGCTGGACTTGATGATCCTTGTGCTTCCCTTCCAACTCAGCATATTCTGTGATTCTGTGATATTTGCTGGTGTTATGTACAGGCTAAGGTCATGCAATCCTTTGTGGACCTGAGACAGGCTGTCTGATAAAACAAATGGCCAGTAAGCACTTTTGAATCAAACCTAGATAGTGATTTAGTATTTCAGGACTTTTAACATCTTCAGCAAGCCCTTTGACATGCTTAGAAGCAAACCTGAAAACAAATTTGGGCTACCTGTCCAAATGGCACAGAGCCTGCTGACAATTTTAGGCTGATTCATGTCACTTACTGCTAAGTAAGCCATACCAAGCCAATATGAATTCATGTAAGGCCAAAACTGTGGGCCAGTGGATGCACTTCCAGCTCTGTGGCATCAGTTTGACAGCTGAATCTATTTTATGGGAATCTTCAAAGGCCCAGTTGTGCCAAGACATAAAGGCAATTCAGACAGCAAACCTGAAAGCAATATTTTGGAGAGTGCCTGAGCAGGGTCCTGCACAGCATGGTGACTCCCAGCCTACGAGCAGCAGGAGCTGCTGAGGGAAGGGGTTTTCTGCAGCTCGGCTTCTGCTGTTTACAGCCCATCTCCCCTGCACTTCTAAGGGAACCAGGGTGATTACTTCTGTTGTAGCTTTAGCAAAGACCAGGATCAAGGAACTTCTTAAAAATCCTTAAATTGCTGTAGCTGACTCACTGTAATTCACCTGTCAGAACCCTAAAAATATTTTTAAAAGCTCCCCCAGGGAAAATGGCATCTTATCCTGGATTATCTTTCATTGATTTGTTAGAGGTGCAAACCACAGCATTGAGTTAAAGCACTGAAAGAGTTTTTACAGCCAAGTTTGCACAAAGGGTCCGTTTTAGTTGAATGAGCACAATGGCTACATATAGAAAAGGTCAAAGACCCAAAGAAGAAAAATGCCAGAACTTATTCATAAACCTAAGTACTTCTTTTATTCTGTTAGACACACATGTAATTGCACTTGCCAGGTACCGTGTTTGTGGAGTCAAAAAAGAATTTAATTGCATCTGCATAAGGACAGACGGATTTCATGAAAGCTGGAATCAACAATTAAAATAGCCTCCTTGTATTTTTAATTTGACCTCCCAGTAGCAATGAAAGTTATTTTAAAATGAGTCTGCAAGCATTTTGATGGAACTTGCACTGTGGCATGATACATCTTTGTTTTCCTGACAACCCGCAGTTCTGGTCTTGCCAATCACAGGCTGGCTTGAGGAAACTCCTGAGAAGTGGTGGAGCTTTAGATCACCACTGGCTATGCACAGAGTCCATGAGAGAGTGATGAGCTGATAGTCAAGGCAGCAAATTGTCATGCACAACCGAATCAACGGGAATACAGCTTCAGCTTTAACACAGAGCAAGGCTCAAATCTCAAATCCAAAATTTGATCCTCATAGAGATCTAGATGACTTAACTGCTCTTCCATCACACTCTGCTAGTGGTCAGGGGGAAAAAAACGTTGTGTGCCTGCAAGATTTGTGTCCTTGGCACGTTATTGCTCAAGTTCTCAAAGGATAATGAAGCACAGTCTGTGATATTGCTAGGATCTTATAATTCCTTTCTGGGCTGAACTACATATTTTTGTCTTTTGTCCCAAATGCCTAATTCAAGGTGATACCTCCACTGCCCACCAAGAGAGCTACAGATGTGTCCTTCATCTTGGGACCACAGAGGCAATGGAAACAGCTGTGTTTCTGCATTTGTTTGCTCAGAGCAGTAATGAATTAGAGGAAAAGGCAATTTGTCTGCTTGCTTTTCTTATTCTGGAGAAGTGAATGAAGAGAATTGGGGTATTTAATTCCTCTCAGAAAGTCTATCAAACTAGCAGAAACACTAATGAGGACAATTTTTTCACAACTCCACTCTCCAAAGAAGATTCTAGAGGATTTCACTCTACATAGCACTGCTACTCTTCCCCATTTTGTCCCCATACACTGTTTTGCCCCTCCAACTTTTGGCCCTCCACTGCCAGCTGGGCAGGTGACACAAGCTAAGGAGGCAGCCCACAGGCCACCTGGTGAACTTAAATCACAGTCCCTCTTACAATGGATTACCTACCCAAGTGTTAGGGTTTTTGTTCCACAAAACTTGTGGAAATATAATTCTCTGAGATGCTGGTGAATACCTTCAATGACTATTACAGAACAGAGTGACAGCAAGCAAACCTCATATCCCAATTCCTCATGGATATCAGACTAGGGTGTTTTTTTGAGAAGGCAGTTCTTTCTTAAAAGATCCATTTTCTGATACTTAGGGATTTTGACAAGTGAAAATATTTAAGAAAAAGAAGGAAATAAGCAAAAGTAAATTTCAATGTCCTCAAAGGGCTCATGTCCACATTACAACAAATGCTTTAAGTATGGACAGTGAATGCAGAAATTTCTGACTAAGGGCTTCTATTTTTGTTCTCAGCCATACTACTTTATGGTTGGAACAAATCAATTTTCCAACTCACTCTACAAATAACCTTTCCTGCCTGCTGTCATCTTCGTTTGCCCTCCAAACTACAGAACTAGCTGGAAGACTGCAGAGTTCCCAGCAGCAAGAATGCATTACTTCTCAGTACTTGATTATTGTGAAGGTGAGCTGAATAGAAAGAGCTCTGCTCCAGGTGACATTTGTCACTGTCAGCCCATTACGGGTGCAATGCATTGGAGAGGACAGTTGCCTAGCTCCTGACGGGAACAGGCTCCTGGATGCTGTTGGATGCCAGTCATGATCATCCTTCGTGGCTGATAACTCCCTTGCCACATCTTCCCTTGGACTTCAGGAAAGCTGATACTGGGTGGGCAGATTTGTATTCTAGAAACCCATGGAAAATTACAGAAAATGGAGTTCCTTTCCAGAGGAAATGGTTTTCTCCACCACCAGCTGGCTTCCTTGGATGACTCCAAGGCTTTAACAACCAGGGAATCCCATAGCACACTATGTTTTACTTTAAAAATGTATCTACACTCTACACCCTTGCAATACCCATGCTCTTAGAGTAGGGCAGGGAAGTCTGCCTGCTCGAGGCACTTAGAGGTTGCTCTATTCTTTTCTCCCTGAGAAAGACTGTACCTATCCAGGTATACTGTTATTAAAAATGTCTCACCTGGGGACTGAAACCTACTCCTGAAAAGACTATGTTCTCTGCCATTTCTTATAGCAAATGTTAAACCACTCACTGTTTCTTTGTAATACCCTCTAGGGCTGAATTTGTTTTCTTTTTTACCGGAGATGGCAAATGCATCACACTCCCTCATTTCAGGAGTGTCATTGAGGGAGACAAGCAAAACACAGGAACTGAGAAGAATGCTCCTTTTTCATACTCCCAGTGTGCACACTGTTCTGTGCAGTGTGCTCCTCTGCCTACAAAGGGAACAGTGCCAGATAGTTTATGCTGCAGGCTTTACCTGGCACTGTGGAACAGCTCAGGCCTTTGCTTTGGCATAAAAAAATAAATCATCCCGTGGTGTAACAGAGGTGAACCTTCACAAGTTCAGACAGGAAGGCCATGAGAGGAGGACGGAGCATGAAGAAGGCAAGAGCAGGGATTGATCATTTAAGAGAGAGGCAGCTGAATAGTATACCTCTCCACTTACGTGATCTCCACTTGATGCTTCAGTAAGTTTTTCTGGAATCCTGACTGCCCAGGCAGTAATAAAGGCAATTGCACATCACACAAATTCTTAATGTGCCAGGGTTTTAGAACATGTTACAACACTTCTCAGTTTCCTTCCATGCCCATTGGAGCCAGCCGAAACAACAAAGGCGGGGACAGTGGCTCCTGACATAGGATGCAAAGAACACATGATAGCAAAACTTACAGAGACAGATGCCTGTGTAAAAGACAGCAGTACTCTGGAAAGGTGAAAGCCTTTTCTGGTTTTCCCTGAGTTTTTACCAGCATGTTCAATCTCCAGATTGGAGGAGCACTGTGGCATACCAGAGAAAGGTTCCCCATGACTGCCCTGGCAGACATCAGACACAGAAGGCCATCATGACCAACATGTCTGTGGATGCTGGTTTTGATCCAAAGACATTTGAAGTACGTGTAACACTCATTTCCGCTGTCCTGGCCAGGGTCGGATCTCTGTCACACTTGGTTGTCCAGAGGGCTCTCAGGGCACCAGCTATGAAGCATGGTTTCCTCTGGCTGCTGAAATGGCAACACAATTCCTCTGCAGTTTCTAGTGCCAGTCCTCTAGAGCATGTCCGGCAACAAGTGAGCTCATATGACTTGAAAATCAGGATGAAATACCTCATCAATCTGAAATCCATTCTTCTGGGGTGCTTGTCTGGATGTAAAAAAATCCCTCAAAACCCCCGCTTTGTTTTTTTAAATCATTGACCTCAGAAAAACCAGTGGATAAATTATATTTTTCCTATGTCAACTGTTTGTTATCAGAGGAAATGTCCTCAGAGTCAGGACTTGCTGTTTTTTGTGTTTTATCTGTGCAGCAAATTCCACTAAGTGAAATTTAATGCCAAAGCTCTAAGATCTGCATTCCTGGGTAATGACTGTTTGGGGGGCATTGTCTTTGAATCAGGAGCAAACACAAGCTGATAAAACACTTGCTGGATTATTTAGTCATGCCATCTTTTGCTGGATAGCTAACACACACATACAAATCACTAGAGGCAAAAATATTTCCTAAGTGGAACATTGATGATTCCTGAAAGATAAAGCAATGGTCTCAGGCAAGAAAGCAACCCTACTGGTGATTAAGCTGTTCCTGACATACATAACAGCCTGAACAAGATCTCCTTCTGCCCTCTCAGAGTGAAAAATCTTGATTGTACTTGGCAATGTTGTGCAGCAACACACACGGGGAAAGAAAACATCACCCTACGACATCTTCTCAAAAATGTAACTGTGGCTGAATTCTTCATTGCTATGCACCATGTAATTTTGTAGCAGCTAGAATGAAGCCTAACAGTCTTCTTCCCACTTGCAGAAAGAGATTGCAGAGCAAGTTGGGGCAGAACATCTTGCCCTGATCAGGGACAAGAGTCTGACATCATTGTCTAGCCTTGTAAGAGACTTTTCGTTAGGAAGGCACTGCACTGCTTGCCTCGCCCAGACGCCACAGCGTGCTATACTTCTCCAACCGGAAAGTCACCATTGGCACATTAGTGACCAGAGGTGAAGGGCTTGTCTCTTTCTTCCCACTTCTTCCTCAAGTATCCTGTTATTTTCAGGATACAAGAGAATACATAGACTTAAGTATCAAACCTACTAGTAGCCTGGTAGGACGACTCCGTAAAGACTCTCTTACAGCACTGCTGTTTGTAACAGAAACAAAGCTTTTGTTGTTTTTAACTTAATGTTGATGAGCATATAAAGATCAGCGTCTTACTGTTGTGATCTGGTTTACACCCAGAAGGGCAAAGAAAACTAAGTCTCTGCATAAACCGGAAGGAACTTAGAAGGTTCAAAATATACCCAAAAACGAGATTAAAACCAAACGAGCTTAGATGTTGGTGCCAAAAATTGGTATGTTTTATTTAATAGTATAAGAGGCAAAGAGAAAGAAAGAGAAAAGAAAGAAAGAAATAGAGAAAGAAGTGTGCGTGGGGGTTGGGGTGACAGGGACAGGTGACAGGGGTTAGGTGGAAGCACATCACCCATCCGAGGGTCCCAATGACGTCTCGTTGCTCCCCTCCATCTGGGTTTCTGGTGGTGAGGGTCCCCCATCGCCACCATGGCCACACTGCCACATGCTGCCACACGCTGCCACACGCCAAAGAGTACAGAATTCCATGGATTAATATACACTTTGGGTCAGGTGGGAACGCCCATGTGCCTCTCTTGCAGGAGGCCAGTTCAGCACTGTCCCTTGCAATATCGAGGGTCTGTTGCATCATCTCTGGTGCTCAGGTGCAGGGTCTGGGGACCCTTTTGAGGGGGGCCTTTGATGGGCCATGTCACCCTCTCTGCCCTTCATGTGGATGCAGCTTCTCCTGCGGTGAAGGGGCCACTCAGCTGGGCTCCTCTGCACAGTGGAGGATGGGCATTCACTGTCTCTGACCAGAGGTTTTCCAACACACACCCAAAGCCTCTCTCCCCCCACCCTTTGGTGCAAGGGTCTGTGTGAGCCTGGCATCTGATAGCCCTGGGGCTGTGGCCTCCACTCCTGAGGTGTTAAGCTTGTGCTCTGTGAACGTCCCCAGCCCTGAGTTGTTTATCTTATCTTCATCAGCCAGCAGTCCAGGGCCTCTCAGAGCCCCATTAAGTGGTAGTCTTTGCAGCTTTTGTAATACAGTTTTGAAAGTCCTTCATGAAAATGTTTAAGTCATAAACGATAATATTTCAGTCTCTGACACTTAACTGCTAGGTTGCAAAATATGGCTTGTTCACATGACTTGTTTGCCCAAAGAGCAAGAATTGTTGTATTTGTTCAGACCTCACAAATGTACACAAGATCCAGAGCTGTCTAACAATTGTTGAAATGCTACAGCAGCACAACTGCCATGATCATCCCAGGCCTAATGGCGTTCAGGTTACATGACTGATACCTACATGGTCTAGATCCAGTTCTGAGACCACAAACAGGCTGTTAAATTTTGCTAGCCACTAAATAGTCAACTAAAGCTCATGCACAGAGACAACAGAAAGACTTCTTCCAGAACGGGGAAATTTTATGCTTCTCCATCCAAGATTGGGCCAGACACAGTCTTCTTCATCAGTCTGCTTTACTGAGGTGCATGAGGTCACAGTCAGCAACAGAAAACTGCCCTTTGGTTTCTTTTACAAAGAAACTGTGTTTTCACAGACTACCTTCTCTGAGCTGCCAGTGCTCAAACTGTTTTTTTATAAGGGGAGATGGAAAACCATGGATTGCAGCAAAATTTTAGTCTGCAATATCCATTAATTGACTACTCTTTCCGGAAGGCCCCAGTTTTCTCTGAACAGTGGCTCAAGTGCTATCAACCGGCTGAGAACATCTCTGCATGGTGGAGTGACTGCTCAGGTCTGCAGAAACAACTAAGGCATACACCTCTGACTCTCTTCTGCTTTCAGATCAGATGCAGTGACTTTTTAAGGCAGTGAGTAGAGAGACTTTAGTGCCAGAAGAAGGAGGACAAGCTTAGACCTGTCTAAAGCTGGCACAAGCAAGCTGCAGAGGACTAGAGCAGAGCCGGAAAAGGTAACCTCTCTCTGGATCCCCAGCATAAACACTTGTCCAGCTCCTAAACAGAGTACTTCTGTCTTTGCACAAGAGAGCACAGTCCTGTACTGAGCAGCCACAGACACATGGCAGCAATATGGGATGAGGGAGAGAGCAGCTCAGATCCTTGCCTTGATGGGTCTGTTTTAGTGATGGGGCAGCAACTTTGGCCTTCTTTCCTCTAAGTGAAAAATAGCACTTCATGCACTAGCTTACTGATTACTCCAATGCAAGGCTTCTGCAATGTTCCCTGCCGGAGCTGCTCATTGCAGGGTGCCTTAGCTATTGTAAGGTCAAGGGCTTTTGCAAATAGACTTGCTGCAAGTTGAAATTTGCAACTCTGCATCCTGCCTTCTATCTGCAACTCAGTACTTTTTTACCCAAGATGCTGTGGCTGTATTTTGCAGATCCTCTGCTGGAGTGTTCTCTTTTTGTTGTTTTGCTGCTGTTCTCAAGGTCTTGCAACCTTGACTCCGTGCTGTGATGGGCCTCTGGTGAAAGTGACTGCCACAAATCTGAGAGTTCTCCTTGCTTTCCCCATTTTTCCCTGCCTGTGGTTGCTTTGGTTTATACTTGGGAGCCTGTTTTATGTATACACAAAGATCAACAACCAGCTAGTGTACAACAGTCACACCTGAGCAAGGGGTGCTTTAGTGTGCACAGCATCCTGTAAGCAGGGAGAACCAGCAGGGAGTCTGTGTGACTAATGAAAAGCTCTATGATTGTTGTGGTGAACTATTACAGGGGATCATCTGCTGCCCTGGAAATAAAAACAGGAAGAGGACACTTGCCTTTCCATTGCCTCTCTCCTGACTTGCTGCCAGAGAGGTTTTTATTGTTTTTCCTTTCTTTTTGTCTCATTCAAATATTATTTTCCCCCAAAAGTAACATCTGCCACAACAGCCAATACCTGTCAACAGCTACAGACCCTGCTAAAAGCTGTGCCTCTGTCTCAACATGCTTTGTGCAGGATGTTCTATGCTGTGTAAATGACAAAGCCAGGGAAATGACAGTCCTTGAGTAAGGCCTTATCCAGGAGCCACTGCACTCATGAATTCATGTTTCAGTTCTTGGATTCCTCTGTGCTGCCTACAGAGTAGCAGGTGCAGTCTGTGGGACAATAGGGGATCCCTGAGGGCTCCTGGGGCTCCCACTATTTGAACAGTCATGCTGGAAACCTCAGTGCCCAGATCAGTGAGACCTGGATGCCTGAATGTCCTTCGGAAATTGTATGTGGGTAGCAACACCAGCTGAGTGTGCTAGGTCCCTAGCCTGGCAGAAGGAGTACCAGGCAAGCAGGCTGATGGCCAGAAGTCCTAAGCAGCATTCTCATGCCCATGATAGAGTGGTAGCTGATGTGGGTTGCTACAGTAGATGCAGTAACACAAACCAGTTGTGATTCCTTTTTAACCACGGCCCAGTAAACCTGATAGAAAATAATTGATCAACTGGCCAAAGTTCATTAACTACAAGGGGTCCACAAAACACTGCTGCTCCTCCTGCTGTGTAGGAGCATCACTTGCTCTCCTATAAGGAAGGCTTGTGTTTGGGAATGTGAGTGTCCAGCTGGAAAGAGTGAGAGCTGCTGGGCAGCAGCTACTTTGTCTGGTTGAATGAATACAACTGTTTTGATGAGCTCTGTTCCCAGTGTTTTTGTGAGTATGATTTAATTGTTCATATTTTGTCATAGGCATTTTTAATGGATTAGGAATTTGATTTCCACACTGTCATTAAACCCATGCTCTGGCTCCAGAGCACTCTGTCCTTCTGCTGACCTGATGGCTTGCTGAGCCTACAGGGTTAAGGTATTGGAAGAGACAGGATTTTGGAAAAATGAGGCAGCTCGTTCCACAGTGGGTAGGAACCATCTGAGCCTTCATAGGTGTCAGACAAACACAGCAAACAGATGACGCCAGCTCCAGATAATGAGACATAAAGAACTCACATCTGTTAAGAAATGCTTAGGGCTGGCTTCTGACACCCTGTGACTCTCCTGATTGTCTTACTTGTGCACATGTGGACTTGGAAAAGATACTGGCAATATTTTCATCAGGAGGCACTCCTGAGAGATGGGAGTGGAGTGGTCTGGGCCCAAATGCTACTAAAGTGCTAATGCTCCGGAAGTCCCGGGAGCCAGCATTGTCTAAAGGATTAGTGCAGTAATTAACAGGCTCTCTAAACACCTCTGAGTTTCCAGAAGTTCAGCTTTAATGACCTCACTCCAGAGGTCGAGGTTTCCTGGCTAGACTGCAGCCAATAGAGGTTATTTGAGCTTTATGCAGTTCAGCTAGGTAGTATAATGATTTCAAAAACAGGAGTTTCCCTCATCACAGCATTACAGCACAGGATATGCCTGTATGTTCCAGCGTGTATCTGCACTTTGTTACTGAGGCCAGCCTGGATTTCCAAGGATCCAGAAAAGCATGAGGCTGGCTTTGGGAGTTGTTATGCAGGCACTGCCACTGGAACATGCAGATGGGCTTCAGGAAGTCTAAGGGTTCAATGAAACATTCAACTGGGGCTTTTCTTGACTCTGCAAATCTTGCCTCTTTCTTCCACACCACACCTCTCCCTGGCATCGTGGCAGGTCTGTGACCTGTTCTGGGGGTGCCTTTTATTCTTCTCCCAGCAAATTGCTCAAGCATGGCAGTGAGGCCACCTCATTACCGCTGGGTGAGCACAGCTCTCTTTGATCAGGTGGTGGATGCCAGCTGGAACATGGCTCAGGACCAGGGCATCCTGAAACCTGCCACTGAGCATCCCTTGCCAGCTCCCCAGGGCAGGCAGGCAGCAGGTGGGTTGTTATTGCCCTGTGCACCCCCTCTCAGAACCCCTTTGAGCAGACCTCCTCTCAGGAGGAAAACCATGTAATCATAGACACCATGTAATCATAGACACCACCTGGTTTTGGGTCTTAAGAGAAGTTGTCCCTGTTCCGACCAGGAGAGATAGCATTGCTAATGCTCCTGCAGGGCTCAGGGAAGGCCTCTGCTTATTGCCTGAGGGAATTCTCTAGCCCTCCCCAGGAGTGGTCCCCTTCCCCTCCTACTCTCTTAACCTTTAATTGGTGGTTTTTCATTCCCAGACTATAATGGCCAGCAGTGTCCTTCTCTGTTTCATTCTCCCTGTCATTTTTCTGTCCCCTTCCCAAACCTCCTGGACTGCAGCAAGAAACATGCACAGTGGCACTTAGAGTTGGGGCAGCAGGCAAAGCCCACATCAGGTTTCTGGCTGTTAACAGAGGGTGCATGGGCGGAAGGGCTGTCCCATGCTCCTGGTTGGTTTCCATGCTGTCTTGTCCTATCCTGTTCTATGTGCTATCTCTGCTTCTATCCATCCACAGGCAAGGGTGATCAGGAAAACTGTGACTGGTCTAGGGTTAAACCAGTCTTTCATTCCTCCTTAACCCAACTCCATAGTCTTTCCCTTTCTCTCTCTCTCTCTACTGCTTTCCCCAGACTCATCTCTTTGGGATGCCCTTCCTTCATGTGGGGTAGGCTGGAGGAGCCCATGGGGAGAGGCAAAGAGCCTGCCAGCTCCTCCAGGTGCTGCCCTTCTGTCATGCTGTTGGGGTCTGCCAGCAGGACAGCTGGTACCCTCAGCTGTACAAAGCAGCCTGAGATACTTAGCACAGAGTCTGTCATCTTGTGCCTGAGGGTGAACGCAAGAAGAGCGAAGGGGAGGGAATACCTCTCCCCACTGTGCACCTCTTAGAAAGAAAAACAGTTTGTTATGATGCCAGAGCACCAACCATGTTATTGCTTAATTTGCCTTTCAGGCTTTTTGCAAGGCTTACATCATAGCCTTTCAGTTCAGACCCATATGTTATCAGCTGCTAAAAGGACTAATCTGAAAAATATCTGACACCGTAACTCTCCGAGCTGCTGAAACAGTTTAAACAGATACACCGTGCTCCTGTTAACACACTTAGACACCCATAAAAACGCTAGTCACACAAGGAGATAGATATTTTTCTGCCCCTGAAACCAAAGATTACGCCCAGTTTTGGGAGAGATGTCACCCTGAAACAAGGAATTAAATATAGGATTTTTTAAGAATAGGAATAGACAAAAATTACATTTGAAATTCTAGTTAAAATTTGACTCCCTCACCTACCGGATCATGTACTCCATCTGATACTCTGGGCTGTAGAAGATGGCCAATGTTTGACTGATGCCTTGCATGCAAGTGCAAGTCCAGCCCTTCAAGGTATTCACAGCTAATCTCAAAGGCTGGGTAAAACTGTCTGGAGTTTCTGGCCCTGTCAGACTCCACTCCCACTGAGCCTGACATCATGGTGTATGAGAGGTCTGCATTTTTCTTGTTTCTTTGCCCTTCTGTTTCGTCATGATCACAGGAAAGTTTTTGGTCTTTGTACATGGGCTTGTGTCTCTGGTCAGTACACTTGCTTTTTAACTCCTTTCCTGTACACTTTCCATCCCAATGCCCCAGCTGGGAGGTGCCACCAAGCTTATCTGCTGTATTTGTCTTCCAGGCACCAGCTCAGGATATTAGTGTGATTAATCCAAAGGGTGATCTTGAATTTAGCCCTCTGAGGTGAAAAGGAACCCCCCTACTGGGAATCCTGCATAAAATATGTCAGCCTGGGAGCCAGATGACATAGCATTTTCATCTATAAACTGGTGACCCTGTCCAGGAAAGGAAGAGCTGTGTAGCTGGCTATAGATAGTCTGCCTTGAACAGACTGGGTCTGTTCAAGGCTGGAAGGGAATAGTCTCATCAACTTACAGTGCCTCATCCTGAAGTCCCTCAGCGAGAGACCAGGTGTGGGCAGATGAAAGGCAGTATAGTGCATTCTGGATAAAGCAGATCCACCCCTCCCTATATCAGGCACTGGATGGATGTCTAACAAGAAGTTACATATTTGAAGAAGATAACTGAATCCAATCCTTCCAAAAGGCTCCTAGAGGAGATGCCTTGGCCAAAGCTGAGTCAGTGTCCTTGAAGCAATTTTTTATTGCCTACCATAGAACAGCCTGAGAAAGCTGACATGACTAAACAGACTAACGCCTACTTTCCCAGTCTCTCTGCCTCCTTTCAGTATGTCCTTTTTACAGGAGTCTTTGCAGCAAACAGATCATTGTCTGCTGGCCTCAGCATTACTGGGTTGAGTACTGAATCATTTGCACAATCCATTTGTGTGCTGTCTGCATTTATGCAGTTGGGACAGTGCTGCTTGAAGAATACACACAAGAAAACATTTACTATATTTGCTGTAGCTGGTAACTAGGTTAAACACTGGAGATGTAACAGATTTCTTTGTAAAGATCTCATTAATTTCAAAATTAATTATCTGACACTGTTCAAAGACCGGATACCTCTCTGCACAAGAATCAAGAGGCTACAGGGACTTAGTTGCAACTGAGATTATACCCTGGTTTTCCTTTTGTTTTGTCCATAACTTCTGGAAACCCTTTCCTACGGCATTCATTTAGCCTTCAGCACACTTAATCTGAAATTGACTTTTCCTGCCCCCTTGCAGAGTTTTTAAATGCATGAATAGCACTGGATAGGATAGATCAGCATTAAAGCGAGACCAGCAATCTGACCAAATTCCTGGCTTACTCTTGTTGCCTACAGCAACACTGTCTACACATCCAGAAAATGACTTTCTAAGGGGCTGCACTTCAATGCACAGTTTGACTCAAAAAAAAAAAATTAATTAACCTTTTTGACTTTTACCTTGCTTAGGCTATTTCCCACTTCCAGAAGTGTCTTTCATTTCTCTTCCAATTGCATGGAAACCAGAATGTAACTCAGGTCTCTCAACTAAAAAAGAAACCAGACAATACATTTCAACATGATTAAGGTGTTTATGTTTTCTAAGCACAGTTTCAAGCGACAAACTCTTAGAATTGCAGGTATGTCTTTAAGGGATGTTTTTAATGAAAAAGTTGCAACAGTTAGGGGAACAAGGGACTTTCTGCCCCATTTTGTGCAAATCAAGGTAGGGAAGCAATAGACTGTCAATGCTTTAGAGCAGCCTCCCCCAGCAGGTGAACTTGTGTGGGTCAAATTGTTAGCAGAGATAGAGTTTTTAGTAATTATAGCTACAACAGCTAGTATCAGATATAAATGCTGCTGGGCTCCTTCTTGTGAGAAGGGGTGCTGGTTTGGTAACTGTGGGGGACACAGGTTGTTAATGGTGAAAATAACAGAGATGGCCAAGGGTCAAGGTGTGCCACTGAAGAACTCTCTACTTTGGTCTATCTTGGTGTGCCACTGAAGAACTCTCTACTTTGGTCTATCTTCACCTTTCACAGTGCCTGTCCCTGAAGGTCCTGTTCAGGTGGACCACTCCTTTCCTTGTGGCCAAAATAAGAGGACTTCTCTGGCTGTATACACCAATTTGTTTTCCATCTGTGAATAACTGCAGAGAGATGATGATCTCTGAGAACCTTTTCCATCTGTGAATAACTGCAGAGAGCTGATGGTCTGTGAGAGCCTAGTTGAGCCTTTGGGCTGAGGCATGGCCCATCCTATAGGCCACGTCACAGAAATGACAAAACTGGCAGTGCCAAAGTGCAACCTGGTGATTACTGTCAATCCTCGCAAGAAGGCCACAGCACACCTCGGAAAACCCAGTTTACCAACTCCCAGGGTCCTGTGGGGCAGCAAGAAAATGTCACCTGATCGGCTGCTAATCCCTCTGCAGGAACAAAATCTAAGTCCTCTGCGAGTGAAAAGCTGCATCAGCTGGGATAAAGTGTGGCAAGACAGCAACAACGATTTTTTCAGAAAGTGCCTCGGCTGCAGCAATCCTGGAGTTAAGCTGAGATCTCAGAGAAGAATTAGACGGGCAAAAGATCAAAAGTCAAAACTTTGTCCCCATGTGAGTATAAGGAACAGTGTGTTGTTTTCTAGTGTGCTTTTGTTGTCTGAGGTCCGGGTAGAATTAGACCCACACTAACCAGGACAAACATCAAACTGAGGATTAGGCTCAGCACTTAGGTGGTGTTTTAGAAGATGAGCGGCAAGGACACAGGAATGCTCTAGTGAGCACCCCTCAGAAGTGGCACAGGCCTGCTGCCTGGCACAGTGCCTCGGAGTCATTAGTGGACAGCCACATAAACATGCCCCAGCCAAGGAGTTAAGTTACTCTTCCGCCATTCTTAGAGTAAGTGAGGAAAGGCTTCAGTTTCTGGAAGCCTACTGCTATTAATTGCTGAAATCCATTGTCACTTTTTTCTGCTCTGGAGGGTCTCAGTGCCAGGAGGGAAGCAGACCTCTCTCTGCAGCATGGCAGACTGCCTTAGTGACTGTTTTGTTTTACGTTTATTTTCCTCCAGTCCTGATTGCACAGGGGTAACTTCTGTCATGCTGTTTCTGCCCACTGTGCATAATTGTTTGCAATGGACAGGAAAACTGCTGCTTCTTCAACAGCGACCTTCTATCTAATGAAGCTGGATAATACAACAGTCCCATGTTTCATTCCTCCTTGTACCACTCGCTCTTGATGTCCAGCAAATGTGTTCCTGTTAACATAGGAGACAGGAGAGATGACTGCTGTGCACAGCCTCTCTAGAATTAGCTTTCTAAAAAATAATCAAAGTGCTTGTCCTGTCCCAGGCCACTGCACTCTGGCTGCAGCATGTAGGTGTTAGAGGAATGAGGTCCATGTGTGGGCTCAAAACAGAGCTGCAAGTCCCAGCTATTCTGCCCAAAGGCCCATGGTGCTGTCCCTAACAGGGGTGGGGCATTCCTAAGTGCTAGAGCTATACTGAATTTTTGTTCTCTCTCATCAGCAAGAAATTGATGTCACTCCTTTCCAGTTATGCCTTCTGAACTGTTCCTGCCTTTCTTCCCTAAAGGTCCTAAATACTCACTGCTGGTTGGCTTCTTGCTCTACTCCACATGAAGATATACAAGCAGAATTACTAGGCAGTCAATAGAAAATGGGAGCAGCAGAGAGATGATCTTTGCTTCCCTGTCTTTGAAGCTGGTCATGGCCTATTTCACATGCACTCTAGAAAGTCATCTTCTGAGGACCAGACATCGTAGAACAAGACCAAACTCTATTACCGAGCACTCCAAACAGCTTTGTTGTCTCTTAGCCACCAGCAGAGATATTTTCCTCTCCCTTTCTAGTAATGGCACCAGGGTCAGATAGATTTCTGTTCTGGGGTAATTTCAAGTACTGGGACATTGCATGGGATTGGTATTTTGTACTTCCAACAGGCCAGTTGCAGCTTAAACTTCCTGCAAATTAGTAGAGAGAGAACCCAAAAGTATGGTAACAAACTTCAGCTCTAACAAGGTTATGTATGACAGAGCACCGTGACATGATCACTATCCTTTACATTAATAGAATTAGCAACCCTGTTTTTAATCTCAGGCATTGAATTAGTGATTACTATTAGAAAAACAGTTATTCACGAGCTGCCAAACCTCTGCAGCTTTGTGAATGAAGGCAGAGAACATACGTTATCTTTTGAGAGCCTTCAGAGTGCTCATATGCACAACATAACTGTGGTGATGCTGAGGCTAATCAGCACATGCAAATCAGGGCTACAATCCTTGTAGATTTTCTGCTCCAGGGCAAATCATTGCTCTTCAAAGACCAAGAAAAGCAGCAGTGTTTCTCCTGGGAAGGGCAGGGGTGAAGACTTCATGCACTTAACCCAGTTCTTTTCATTTCTATGTTAAAAGTGAACAACTTTTTCTTCTTTAGGGAAGAACAAAAGCATTAAGAATTTGTAGGTAGGATTCTTTTTCTCAAACTACTCCTTCCCCCAAGCCCCTCCTCCTGAATCTGACTTCAGGCATTTTGCCTGTTTAATGCAATAGTGGAAAAGGTGTTCCAGAGAGGCAGAATTCAGCATATGCAACATAGATAATTTTGTACTTGGACTGAGTCAGATATCTTGGTGAGAGGGATGGCGTGTAATTTACTAGCCTGAGTACAAGAGTGAGAGGTAGGACCACTATGTTTAGCCATAGAGATATTCCAGCAAGTCCTAGAAATGTCATCTGTTGAGCACAAGTCTAGCTAAGTAGCCTTGTGGCCAGTACATGCTTGGATCTCTGCTATTTTGCTATCAGCAATGAAGGGGATAGCCCGTCCCCTTAGAGGGATGTGAGCTTGCAAAATCTAGGGGACTCTCACAGAGACATCAGACCTTTGGAGTTACTAAGGAGTCTTCTGTGAGGGTGTACATTTGGACGAGTGCAGCTATGTGCTCTAGGCAAAACAAACATCTTGCATGGGCAGTGGCTAATATCTAGCAAGTTCTTGCCACATAGGTACAATGATTATCTGTAGGTGGATGGGACAGGTGGTTACAGAACTGTAGTCACTGGACACTCATGTCAGTGCTCAGATGTACGAGGGTGAGGTTCCATGTTGGTAGAGGGTGAGACCATCTGCTGTTGTGTGCTTTTCGTACCCCCAGGCTTTGAAGGACGCTAACCCAGCCTGAAGGCTGCAGGTTTCCATTGCACTTCACCCTCTCAGCTCCCTCCCACCACCCCTCCAAGAAATCAGGGAAAACATTTGCTCTTTGGTGCAAGAGATTGTTCAGCTTCTAAGTCACCGGATGCCTCTGTTCTGAAGTAATTCTCACTACCATAGCTGTCATAGCAGAGTACTGACACAGTGTCTGGTTTCAGGCCAATACACAGAAAGTCAAGCTGTGCATTTGTTTCCTCCCCTGGCCTGGAAAGAGCACTACCGATATCCTCAGTGTCTCAGCTTGCTCCAGGGAGAAAGCTCTGGCTAGGTGTCGTCAAGCCAAGGGGCTTCCCTGCCAGTGTGGGAGCACTTAACACCCCTGAGAGCAAGCTGCAGCCGAGAACGGCTGACCTTTGGAACCTCCACACATGCCAAGGGCTTGACGCACTCAGACGCCTGTTTACAGAAATACTCTGAAATACTTCTGGAACCCCCAGGGCAGCAGGTCTCTGGGTGACAAACTGCAAGGGGGCTCGAGCCTCTGCTCTGAAATTCAGCATCACAGGCAGTATGGTCCATTTCCCAGCACCTCAGTTTGAGACGAAGAGTATCTTGCTCAGTGTATGTGACAAAGCTAAATATGGACTCTTTGGCAAAGTTGTTTGTCTTTTACTTCTGAGACAGAACCTCATAGCATCAGCTTTGTTCTGCTCCTCCGCATAAGCTCTTTTAATTTTTCAAAATCTAAATGATGTGGTGCATGCATGTGGGAAGGAGGTGGGAAACAGACAAACTCAGCTCTTTTAGATCCTCAACTAAAAATCTTTTTGAAGAGCAGCCTGGAAGTACGTGCTGACATTGATGATGTGATCCTGGTGAAATACCAAAGAAGGAGCAGAAAGCATGCTGTTCTCCTGCAGCTGAAGACCTACTGCAATCACCTCGGGACCAAGCTGAGAGCTGTTCTGCTGCTGAGCCAGTACAGCTCTTGTCAGTCAAATGAAGTTGTAAGACAGAAAGTGATGTTTACTAATGGTTTCCACATCTGAAGCCCTAGAATGGCAATTTCAAGTAATTAAGAGAGGCAAAGAAATAATGAGATAAGCTCTGGACTGTGTTGGGCAGTAAAATAAAGAGCTGCGTGTAGAATCACTGCAATAACAATCCTGTTACCTGGGCTTTATGTTACCTGAACTTCAAAGCTGTTACCTCAGTAATCAGAGTTTGTAACAGGTCATGTAAGTTCTCTTTGAAGGAAGCTGGCACTTGGAAATGAAAGTAACAGGGTAGCATTAGAGCTCCCTTCTGCTACTCCACTGATATGACCCAGAATGTGTGATTTAGTACCATGACAACTGAGAGATTGATTATAAAACAGACACAAGATAGCTGTAGTCTGCCAGTTCTTATTTGGAGTTTTATTACTTTCAGCTTTATTTCATAATCATTAGCCATCAGATAAATACTGCATGTTTTAGTTGGATATGATAAGATGATGTTTGCAGATACTAAGTTGACAGAATTACAGGGCATTTTTAATTATTAAAATGGTTCATGTATCACTAGGATGGCATTATTTTGTTTTCTGGAGCATTGATTAGGGGATGATTTTAAAACTGTATGCTGAATTTCAGGTTTTTGGATTTATACTGGGGCATTCATGTCAGTGGCCTTTATTTCCTACATTTTGGATTACTACTTTCATAGCACCAGTAGTTCCCTTTGCTTTTCCTAGGAATGCTGCTGTAGGCACAGGTCTTCTCATATACATTGAGCAGATTACTGTCCATTTCTGTGGAGGATCTCACTCAACTCACCCTCAGCTTTGGGGCCTTTACAGTGAGAAAGGGGAGCACAAGATAGGAACATCCTGAGAACCAGAACATGGGACAATAATTGTTCTTTGGAAATTGTCTCTCTTTGCCACATACAGAGGGCCCATTTGGGCATCTTCAGTGACTCATTTTGCTGTTTGGGATTGAATCCATTGTTCTAGGGTTATTTCAATGAAATAAGAGGCACATGGCTACCCTGTACTCTAGCTGGAGTCCCCTTAATCTTCCACCGTGCCAGTCCCTTCTCAGCTGTGGCCCTGTGAAGGCTCCTCTGCAATCTGTGATCCAGTCTGTCCAATTGGGGAAGAAAGGCATTCCCTTTCCATATCTTCACAGCTGTACAGGGCAAATACCACCCTCAATTTTTCCTCTCTGAGGTGAAAAAGTGTTTCCTCTTGGATGCAGGCAGTTTTGCAGCTGCTGAATGGCCTTGTTGTGACATTTTTTCCTTTCCTGCCACTGAGCATGCACTGAACATCAGGAAATCATTACAGAAAATTAAGAGACTGTATGTGTGTGTGTACACATAGAGAATGCATAACCCAACTGATGCAGTAATGTGTAGGGTAAGTTAAAATACCTCCCACACAGTATCTGGCTTCTGAAGCATGGCTCCAAATTGGCCATTACCAGAGTAATGACTTAATCAGTTGTTAACAATCGCTGTACTCCCTACCAATCGATGTGCATATAACCTTGCAAAGACTCCCCTGACACCTCCTCTGCTGCTGTCATCAAATGAGCTGGCCTTATTTCAGGGGTTTTCTATGCACTGCTGCCAGGGCTCCTCTCCAAGGCATTACATCCAGTGCAGGGAACTCCTGCTATCTCCAAGGGGGAAAAACTAAGTGGAAATTTAGCAGCTGCCATTTACGTTAGAAGTCCAGTTTCCAACTAAGGTTGGTGCTTGGTTACCTTCTGGAGTTAAAACCTTAGATAGTAAGGTCTATCTTTCAAGGAAATGAATTCCATTCATGCTGAAGGCTTTGTCTCAGGTTTTGCACAGAAAGTGCAGCACTCTAAATACCCTCTGGAGTCACAATATTGTCCCCAACCCCAGTGACATGGCAACCTTTCTAGATGTGCATGGGCCTGATCTTGTTTCACCTCTTCCTTGCTGGGAGATGTGGAACTCTCCTTTAGTCCTTGTTTTCATGGGTGGAAATGGGGATATCAGGAATTTGTCCAGCCAGCCTTGGTGTGGAGACATATGAAGTAATTTTGCAATCAGTAGAACTTTTCTAATGAGAACTACTCTGAAATGACTCCAGCAAAAGGTCATAGCATCAGGCAGAAGAGGCACTCTGGGATCAGAAATCCCCAAGGCTCTTTTTGTTGTTGTTGTTGTTGTTTTTGAAAGGTAAAATGAGATTTAGCCCTGAAAGTGCCATTGCCAAGGGTCTGTTGTCACTAAAGAAGAGTTATCAGGCTCATAACCTATGCACAGTCCATGTTGCTTTGCTTCTGCTACACAGGTTAATCATCAGTGACTAACTGCAACATCTCAAGGCATTTGACATAAGTTTTCTTCCCATCAGTTGTAACTGAGACAGAGAGAATTAACTTGGGGAATGCATTCTCCAAATCATGTGCTCATAACTGGGTGGAGTTGGCATGCTAAGAGCATACCCAGCTGTGGGCTGCAGAAATGAGAAGGGTTTGCTTGATTTTCCTGTAGCGTTCCCTGACGCCATCTGCTTCCAGACCTTGTGGAGAAGTGCAGAGGCAGAAGCTTGGCAGAGAAAGCCCATAGGATAAAGACAGCATGGACTGACAAACAGCTTTTGCAAGGACAGACATTTGGGACACACAAGGATGTGCTCCCTAAAGCCCTCTTGTCTGTATCAAATGTGGCATGACATCTTCAGTCCTGTTGACTCTGAGTGATTCTTATGGTACTTAGTTGCTTCAGAAATCCTCTACCTCCACTCCCACGCATGAAAGGCCAGTGGGGATGCCTGAGGAGGGGTCTGTCTTCTCAAAGCAGTCCATTTCAACAGCCTGCAATGGAAGGACCATCCTTTTCTCCACAGCAGCACTGTGCTATGGCTAGCTTGGGCTGGCTCTGAGGTGACAAGGCCCTACACAGCTGAGACATTCAGGTGAGGCAAATAGCCTAAGCATCCAGCCCGCGCCCACAGGATCCCTCCACGTGAAACAGAAAGATAGGGAAGTTGTCTGAGGGAAACTGAGATCTGACCAGCCCACCAGGTATTTACTCTCTGTGTTGAGAACTGGGGAAGAGGTAGGGTATCAGAAAATCCTTGCCAGCCATTCCCTCCCTGCATCCCTCTGTCCCTCCCTCTGTCCCTCCGTCCCTCCCTCCCTCTGTTCCACCATTTCTCCATCCCTTCGTTCTTCTATCCTTCCGTTTCTCCATCCATTCTCAGTTTGACATCTCATTCAGTACCAATAGGTAGGCCTAGGAGCACTAGCCCTGGGAAAAAAGGGATGTGAAACACATCCAAGATGTCTTTGCTGCATTCCTCTCTCCTCTGCTCATGCCTAGCTTTCCTCCTCTTATTTAATGCTTGTTAACAGCAAATGACTTTACATACTTGTATCATGTAAGCACAGCCAGATTGGATATCTGCCTTCCTTCTCTCCAGATGTGGCAGATAGTTGGGGAAGGTTAAGAGCAGCACCAGTATACACAATATTTCCAATTTATACAGTCTCCACGTTTTCAGTTCAGTTATTTCCCACATCTGATGTGGTTTTCATAGATTCAGTAATCCTCATTGGATTAGCGCCTAAAATCTGGCCTCCACCATGAACCCATGGAAACTTTAACAATCCATAATCTCTTGCAGCAAGTAACTCTCCAAGCTCCCTACACTTTACAAGAAGAGCTCCATCTCCCTGAGAATACGGTGCCCAGTAGTTTTGATTGATAACTCCATTTCTTTTATTGGAAGAGGTACTAAACATGCAGTCCTTTCCTATCTTCTACAAGAAAATCATGTTCCCACAGACCTTTGATATCTTCTCTCAGCTGTGCTTTCTTTCAGAATAATGATATCCAGCCTACCTGGTACTCCCCAGACCTCACCAGCTCCAGATATTTATTCACCTGGGTTGCCCTTCAAACCCTTCCCCTTCATACTATTCCTATCCTGAGACAAGAAGACCAGGACCACTCATGGCATTTATGACCTGTGCAAATCATGAATTTATACAGTGGCATGGTGATGCCATCTAACAGTTCCTAGTATCTGCTTTGCTTTATTGACTGTTGCTGAACAGCGAGGTGACATTTTTGTAGAGCAGGCTCCTTTAGTCCCAAGACTGTGTCATTTCTGCCCCCTCCAACTCCTCCCCCTCCCCAAACCCCATCCATCTTAAGTAATAATGGTCAGGGTACAGCTAATAATTCTAACTTAAGAAACTAAAAATGTATGTAGGAACAAGAGTGCCTGCCAGAGACCTCCGTAGGGATGAGTCAGGAATCTCAAGGGACAGTGGTCCACAACAAGAGAACAAGACCTTTACAACAATGTTTGGATACAGAAAGATGGTAGCTAGTGTCCTGACACAGTCTGCTGAGCAGCTGGGCCAGGACCACACACAAACAATTTAATCCAGCACCTCTTTTACTGAAAATGAATAACAAAACCTTAATAAATCAACAATTACTTATTGCTGTATTTGGGGTAATAAATTCTTTAGTTTATCAGTAGCTTGTGGCTTCCATAGCATGTTCTTTGAACAGTTTGCCTTTCAGTTTACATCCCCTTTCTCTCCTGAACAATAAATTAGCATTCATTTTTTTTTAAAGGAAAAGAGGGGAAAAAGAGGATATATTACAATTTTTTCAAAGCAAAAGGAAAAATGCAACATCTTTTTGACATATATCTTAAAATAATATGAGGATAACTTTCTCTGCGTGTTAGATGCCTATGCATAAATAATAAAGGAAGTTATGTTATTTACAGTGTTACACAATAAACTAAGAGCGTCTCATTTAACACAATATCCATAAAGACAGTAAATAATGAAAACATCCACGTATGTACAAGATGTATTTACAATAGAATAGAGAATTACAAATGATGATAATTGGCCATGTTCTTTGTCTGCCCTTCTCTGCAGCATTTCATAGGTGCTTGTTTGTTTCTTACTAGAAGTAAGTCCCAGGTGGTGGTAAGGAGCCACACTGCAGGGCCAAGAAGTGCTCAATAGGCTGAGAGGTGTGTCCTTTGAGGAGACACCATTTTGCTATCCTGGATGCTCAGGAAACTGCTTGCAATGTGTGTGAGAGTAGCAGGGAGATGCAGCATTGTTGTTTTGGAGTATTGGAAAGAAGGAGCTTTCCTGTTTCCCTGATAAAGGCAGTGATTGATCTCTTAAACTTGGGTGTGTTGGGGTGGCTCAAGTGAGGAAGGGAATAACTGGGCCAAAAGGAGGGAGTAGGCTTTTCTCTGTTACATGAGAACCTCTATGGAGCTGTAATGAGTTACATCCCTTAAACAGGCAGGCTGCACCAGGTTGTGCACAACATAATCCAGCTATACACCCTTGAAAGAAGCCTTTTATCCTGGAATAATTCCTGTGTATAAACACATACACAGGGAAAGCTCACGGCTCAAATTAAATGACATGGAAATAAACCAGGACAATCTCAAAAACTCTGCCACCACTGGAATATTTCTCCCCCTCTTCAAAGTATGTTTCTTCTTGCCATGACTTTCAGCCAAAAAGCTGGCAAGGATTACACAGTGATGGCTGAAGGGTGCTGGGACTGCCTAGCTCAGAGGTCTGGGTAATGAAGCAAATATCCCCAACAGGGGAGCTGGCCTTTTCCATAGGCACTTGCTGGCTCTGCTCTGTGCTGCTGCAGCCCCCAGCCCCTTGGCCAGCAGGAGCTGGCTGCAGCCTGCCAGCAGCACCTGTGGCCAGGCAGACTCACTAACTTCTGGGTGTGGACCTGACTGATGTGAAACACCCTCACAATGTGATAAACACAAGCTGAGAGATGAGGGTCTGTGTCCTCCTCCCGCTTCTGTGCGTGCCAAGCCAGGGCAATTCCCCAACTCACTGCTGCATGAATTGTGCTGTAAGGCTGGGTTCTTCACAAAGATCTAAGGGCTTAGGCAGCCATATCCCCAATTGTATTTTCTTGTTCTTAGGTCCATGTGAAGTCTCCAGCCTAATTTCACGGTTGCCCTATAACACACTGTGTATGTTCTGAGGGGGAGGAAGAGCAGGAACTGCACAGCGTTTTGACTTTGAGGCACTGCAACAGAAGAGGTGTGACGTTTTTCCCTACACCTATACCAAATAAATTTCACATGTACAGCTCCCAAATATGGAATTGCTCCTTCATTCTGTACAGTGTCAGTAGTCAAATAATCTACTCAACTTCAAGGTATGTTCCCTTTCCATTCTGATTAATCTGTTTGGGCTGTTATAGATACTTCAACAAGAGCTGGCCTTGTGGGTGATATATACTGGAGGAGTTTACAAAAGACCTGTGTTATAATCTCTATTCTGCCACTAAGATGGGTGATTTTGGGGCAAATCTCTTGTTTCTCTGCCATACTTCTTCTATCTCATCTGTCCTACAAGGTCTTTCCAGTATCAGAGGCCTTCCTGAAAGGACAGATATTCAAGTGCGCCCAGAAATTCAACAGTGCAATCCTTTGGAAACTCATGGCCTTCATTAGGAAAGCCCACCTGGCCCTCTGTACTACTGAGCTGCAGAGTTACTGGAGAGGTGGATATTCTGCTGCATGGGATTGCAGATAAATAGTCATGACTAAAGGGATGAAAACGAGAATATGGTGTCTAGAATTTGTAGAGAGCTTTTGTTTCAGTCTGCAAAGGCAAAGTGTGTTCAAGTACATGACAGCTAGGGAAAAATGGCAAAGGGGACTTAAGTCCAGATAGTATGTATTTGCCATCTCCCATAGATTTCTCAAATAAGCAGTGCCATTTCAGCCACCACATAGCCCAAAGCTGTGCTAGTTTCCTAGCCTTTCAGTTCTACCACTAACATCAAAGTGGACAACTTTGTTTCCTGTACTAAGTTTTTTTTTGTTCTTTTTCTGCTGAACCTGGTGTTCAGGTAGACTCAAGTGTGTTCTTACTAATGTGATATGGTTATTATTTATACAGTGAGGAACTCACTGATTTTTGTCATCCTGGCAAAGAGCTTCTTTTGCTATACTTTGCTTTCAGGTCTCAAATCAAAAGGACACCTTGTTCAGCAAAATTCTTAGGCACAAGCTTAACTTTTTGCATGTGCTGGATGTGTCAATGAGAGTCTAGCACATGCTAAAGCTAACTTTTGCTGGGATTAGCATAAGCATATGCTTGAACAATTTACTGAGTTGGGATTTTAGTTCCTCAGGTTTGCATCTCACAAAATTTCCTTGATGTATTTCTCTTCATTTAACTAGGACCAGAATGTGGCCCAAAGGATGAGTGTAGTTTGGCTGAAATTCTTTTTCTCTTGACAGGGCTCTTATTTAGAGCTCAGTAATACCTGTAAAACATATGTTCTCATTTTCAGAATCCCCAGAGTCTAGGAAAAACATTTGTTTTCCACATCAATCCTGAGTCAATGCTGTGCCAACTGAACACACAACAAAAAGTCAAAAGTATAGAAGAGGCAGAGTGACCCTGACTAAACTGATAGGAATTCAGTGCAAAAGAGGCCATTTGCTTCTGTCGGGATGGATGCATCTGCTCCAACACTGACAGCATCCTTGTTCATTCCTAGTCAGTGACTTCAAGACTGTCACTGGCTATACAAACACTGATATCCAATAGTCACACATGGGTTACTGTGGCTGTAACCCACATGGTGTGCTTGCCTTCATAAATGGGCTCTGCATCAGCCTTGCCTCTCTCAACCCAAGTAATGGAGTCAATAAAGGTGAGTGGAAATAAACTCCATACATCTGCTTTGTCCTTCCTACGTGCCTACACTTTTTAATCATTCAGCAAATCAAGTTCTTCCCTGAAAGGCCTTTCTGTGTCCAAGAGTAAGCCTTACTCCAACAGCAACTCTAACAAGGTATTGCTAGAAGCTTGTCAGGGTTCTTTCTGAGGAAGAGAAAAAGGGGAAGAAAATTGAGGGGAAACACAAGAATAAATCATGTATTAGAAATCAAGATTAAAAAATAGAGGTGAAAACTGATTGCACTTTTATTAGTGGCATTTGCTTTCCAGCTAGATGTCTTCCTTGCTTGGTTACAGATATCTATTATATTTGCCCCATTAACATAAACTAATATAAATGCTTTTTTTTTTTTTTCTTCTTTTTTGTTTTCTTTTTTTTTTTTTTTTTTCTTTTTTGTTTAAATAGAGTATTGGGTTCAAAGCCTCAGCTAACTTAAACCCATTTCCTAAGGGATAACTAGAACAATTAATATCTGGAAAATAATGAAATGGCAGCTCCTAGTGGTTACAAGCTGACCTCTGATTAATAATATATTTGGTTTAAAATCACAGTATTACTTTCTTTCTATAAGTAACATTATTTAATGCAGGTTGGCGCTTTTTTTTTGTTTGTATGTTTTTTGTTATCCTGCTGTAATTAATAGTAGCATGCTGTTGGATCTACTATTATCCCAGTGCTCAAAGAAGCAAACCTTTTGGCTGGCAGAGAGCAGACAAAACTCATCTCATATACGGAAAGCAAATAAAAGTTCTCGTATAAGAAAATTTTTTTTTTTTACCTTTTTAT